>BTCW01000005.1:33015000-33555000 GCA_033239725.1 Echinochloa phyllopogon | reverse complement strand
GAAGAATCTGCTCAACCAGAGAAACATTTTTTGGAGAAATAGATACAAAACATCCAAAATAAAGTATGGAGACGAGTGCACTAAGTTTTTTCACGCTATGGCAACAATCTCCTATAGAAGAAATGCTATTACGCAAATTCAGAATGATAATGGACCATGGATACAGGATCATGAAGGAAAGGCTGGATTACTTTGGAATTCTTTCTGAAACAGAATGGGGATTAGTGAAGGGATCACCATGCACTTTGATCTCAGTAGGCTCATCAGCCCAAGGGAAAACCTGCAACACCTCATACTGCCCTTTGACACTGCAGAAATATATAATATGGTGAAGAAAATGCCACCTGACAAAGCCCTGGCCCTGATGGTTTCAATGGGCTATTTCTCAAAAAGTGTTGACCCATAGTGAAAGAGGATATATACTCCCTGTGCAGTCAGTTCTATGCAGAATTAGTGGATATGGAGGGCATCAATAAATCATATATTACCCTGGTTCCGAAAACAGGCAGTCCCGAGACAGTCAGTGATTACATACCCATATCTTTGATGAACATAAGCCCCAAGATTATAACCAAAAGGCTAGAAGATAGATTGCAGGCAGACATCATCAGTCTAGTACAAAAGAACCAGTATGGCTTCATTAAAACAAGGACAATTCAAGATTGCTTGGCCTGGAGTTTTGAATACATTCACCAATGTCACCAATCAAGGAGAGAGGCAGTAATTCTCAAATTGGACTTTGAAAAAGCATTTGACACAGTGGAACATGATGCCATTCTTCTAGTCATGAAACACCTAGGATTTCCTGACAAATGGCTAAACTGGATGCAATGTGTTCTCAACTCAGGCTCTTCTGCAATTTTGTTAAATGGAACCCCTGGGAAGTTCTTCAGATGCAAAAGAGGGATTAGACAGGGTGACCCACTCTCCCCACTTCTATTTGTGCTTCCAGCTGAATTACTTCAGATCCTGATAAATAGTGCTGCCTCTAATAACCTACTGCAAGCTCCAATCCCACAGCCCACTGGTGATTTTCCCATCATTCAGTATGCAGATAACACTCTCTTGATACTGCAAGCCGATGCTAGGCAACTCTTCTTTCTAAAGTCTTTACTTAAGTCATTTGCAGAATCCGCAGGCCTACATGTCAATTACAGTAAGTCACATATATTGCCAATCAATGTAACAGATGAAAGAATAAATTGCTTAGCCCAAACCTTTGGTTGCACAGTGGGAACCCTGCCCTCCACATATCTAGGCCTGCCAATGGGCACTACAAAGCCAAGGATGGAGGATTTAACTCAGATGATGGACAAGGTTGAAAAATGCCTCTCTGGATGCTCCACCTGGCTATCATACTCAGGAAGATTACAAATGGTAAACTCTGCAATGACCCCCATTGTGACATATATGATGTGTACAATCAGGCTACCGAGAGGAGTTATTGAGAACATTGACCGCATAAGAAAGCAATGCCTCTGGAGAGGAAATTCTAAAAAGAAAAGAGGTGGAAACTTGGTTGCCTGGGAGACTGTCCAAAAGCCCAAAGACAAAGGAGGACTTGGAGTGACTAACTTAAGACTCCAAAATGATGCTCTGCTCATCAAACATCTATAGAAATTTTACAACCATGAGGATATTCCATGGGTCTACCTCGTGTGGTTCAAATACTATCAAGACAAAGTCCCACACACTGTCAGAGAAGTTGGGTCCTTCTGGTGGAGGGACATCATGCGGCTCAACACCATATACAGATCCTTTGCACATTGTATAATTGGTGAAGGGTCAACTGTTTGCTTCTGGGAAGATAGATGGCAGCCTGAAGTCCTTTCAATCAAGTACCCAAGGCTGGCTTCGTTTGCAAAAAACATTGCATCTTCTGTACGTGATGTCATTGATGCAGAAGATCTAGACGATGTCTTCAGGCTTCCACTATCCCAATTGGCTTTTGAGGAACTCATTCAGCTCCAGGAGGAGGTTGAAATGACACACTTTGATCAGAATGAGAAGGACACATGGCTTCCATTATGGGGAAATATGTACACATCAAAGAAACTGTATTAAGAGATATACAATTGTGTGGAGGCACACCCCATTTTCAGTCGAGTTTGGAAGAGTGGATGCATGCCAAGAATCAAATTCTTCGTGTGGCTCATGTTAGTAGACAGGCTAAATACCATGACCATGTTGACATGAAGGCATGTTGGAGTCATGGACAATGATCAATGATTAATGTGCAGAATGGGGCAAGAAGAGAAAGTTAATCATCTATTATTTGCATGTCCCTTTGCAAGGAGATGCTGGTCGGCTATCCAATTTCATTGGGACCTATCTCTAGGCCTTGATGACAGACTCATGCAGGGTGCAGCTAGTCACAAACTGGAATTTTTTATGGAGGCAGCCATGATAGCTGCATGGGAAATTTGGAAGCTCCGGAATGATAAAATCTTCGGAAGGCATGAACCTAGTTTAGCTCGTTGGTTCTGTAATTTCAAAAGCCAATGCCAGCTCCAAGCAGTTAGATTTAAATCCAGTCTTCGCACTAGTTTCTGTTTTTGGCTAGATGCTTTTAGTTAAATGCACTGTAAGTCTCCTAGACCTTGTAATTTTGCTCGGTTTTGTTTTTAATGAAAAGTTTTTACACTGTGGGGATCTCCCCCACAGTCCCCTTTCAAAAAAAAAACAGGGTACTTTGGGGAGTCTCCTATCAGTATATGACTAGTCTACCTAGTCAGCTACGCCATCTTGCATCATAGCTGACTAGTTTAAGATAGTCGGATCAAACATCCCTAACGAGTAGTTTAATCCTTTACATGAATGGCCCTAGGGATCCTTGTCCCACAAGCCCCCGAGCATCTTGCGCCTTTGCTTTAAGTCTTGAACGAGTAATTGGAGCTAAGCCCAAGACGCTCTAGTCTTCTCTGTAGAATAGTTTTCATTGGAGTGCATCTGTAGATGCACCCAATGGGTGTAGCCACCGAGCCTCCGAGTACTTTTAAGTAGTCAAAGGTTCAAAAGCAATCTTCCATCTTCATGACGAGTAGTTCAATGGTGTGCACCGAATAGGTGCACCCATTGGGTGTAGCCCCTAAGCTTCGAGTAGTTTGTCTGAAACCAGTCGAAGGTCTTCGAGTAGTTGTTCCAAAAATTTTGGAAAATAAAATCTCGGATTATCCGCTACCAGCCCCCGATCTTTAAAGCAATATCTTTGGTTTAAAGATCAGGATAAATCTCCCTTAATCTGTTGAGATCCAGGATCTCCGAATATTTCGCCGGCATCATTTGAGGAATGTTATCCCGAAAAAATAGGCGGGAAGGTAGAATGCGATGCGCCACCACACTGTAGTGCACAGTAACCCTAACTAGGTATTATATAGATTCAACCAGCGTCACTGAGTATAAGCGCTTCACCTTTCTCAGCCTCCGCCTTCCAAGGTCAAACCTTCTTCCCTTCCTTCACCAATCACGAGCTCAAGCCCCCGAGCCTAGGATCCGCGTAGTGCAGCCCCCGAGCTGCGTAGTCGGTGAATGCGACAGAAATCCAAAGTAATAATCCGCTCCAAGATGTCCGGGCAAAGGAGAGGTGCAGGAACTGGATGTTGGAGTGGTGGGAAGAAGAAATCGTCAATCGTAGAACCATCCACAAAACCGACATTTGCAGATCCGCCTTCGCCGGTCGTAGCTTGGAAGAGGTGCACGGCGAACACTGATGAGTTGACCAGCCTGGTGGAGCAAAGTTTGCTACTTGACCAAGTCTCTTTAGAGTGGAAATCTTGTTGGATGCAAGAGTTCCCTACTGAAAACAACCAAGAAATCCCGCTCTTTCTATCTTTCTGTGAGCATGGAGTTGGATTACCAATCTCATCCTTTTTCAAGGAGTTCCTTGCTTTCTGTAGTCTGCAACTCCACCATCTTAATCTGAATGGCGTCTTGAACATAGATGTCTTTGTCCACGCTTGTGAGGCATGTCTTTGTCCATGCCTTTGTTCCGCACCTTGTACCACATAAAACCGCAACCTACCAATCTGAGAACTGAAGTAGTTGGAGGTGCGGGAATTCAATTCCGCCAGAACATGAGGGCAAAATGGTTTGAGATGCCCATCATGGACTCTTGTGGCAACTGGAAGTCGAAATGGTTTACCATCGATAAGTGTATTCGAACATCTTGTTTATTCGAATAAACTAGTCATGATCTGTCTATCTCATGCCAACCACTTGTCTGCCTATTTGAATACAACAGGAAACCACTCGTTGAGCTGCCCTGAGAAGGATGGGTGGTATCCAAGGGACCAATCCAACTGGAACTCACGCCCAACTACTGAAGAAGCTAAAAATGTGCCCGCTTTGCTGAAGCAAGTACACTGTCTTGGTCATCATCGTCGTTATTGTCTTTCTTCTTATTCACTGGCTTCTTCTTCTCAAGAAACTCCATCTTGTCGAACTCCCTCTTGATGTGGGCGCACTGAGCCATCGTGTGCTTGCCATGCGGGTGATATGGGCAGGGGACATTCAGGATTGCATCCAGATCAGGGGTGCTTTTCTTCCGCGTAGAGTGCTCGACTATCGCGACTGTGTTGTCTGGCTTGCGCTTGTTGCGGCTGAAGTCACGCCTTTTGTTGTTCTTGCGGTGATCAGGGCTACTCTTGTCGTAGTCGTTGCCACAACTTGAGTTGTTGTTGTCTTTGCGCTTGTCAAACCGCTCGCGTTCACGATCGTCTTGGTCTGCCCAATCGGCAGCCATGCGTCTGAGCTCCGCGATGGTTTCTGGGCGCCGCCTCCCGAACTCGCGATGCAACTCGCGTGCCCACAGGCCGTCGTGGAAGCAGTCGATGATCTCTCTGTCAGATACGTCGATGATGGTGGCCCTTTTTTCAAAGAACCTCTTGATGTACTTGCGCAGAGTTTCACCCTTCTGCTGCTTGCAGGATGCCAACTCAAACTGGGTTCCAGGCCGAGCCCAGGTTCCCTGGAAGTTGGCAGTGAACTTGCGCGTAAGCTGCTCCCAGTTGTCGATGGAGCCGGGACGGAGACCTTCAAGCTAAGTCAATGGAGCAATATCCATCATAATTGGAAAGTACCTGACTTTGACGTCGTTGTCGCCGCCCGCCATGGTGATTGCTGTCGAGTAGACGCGCAGCCACTGCTCCGGGTCTTGCTTGCCAATAAACTTCTCGATTCCAGTCGCCTTGAACTTCCTAGGTAGCTGGACCTTCTTGATACGACTCGAGAAGGTCGGAAAGCCATCATACTTGTCTGCCGGAGATCGGCTACGTCGCCTGCGGTTGACATCATCGCGGCGTCCTGAGTGGTAGCTTGGAGAACCACTCGGTTCCGGGTCTTGGCGACCTTGGCCGCCACGATGGTTGCGGTCGCGGCCACATGGAGGGCGATCGTCGTCTTTGCCGTCGTCGTCGCATGATGGGTCGTTGTCAGGTTGGTTGTCCTTGTCACGTGGTCGCGCGTCGCGATGACTGTTGCCATCGCGTGGTGGGATGCGTCCCTGCTGGCGACTGGTGTCGCGCGGCGGGTTGTCCCTGGGTTGGTGCTGTGCCTGATCAGCATCGATTGGGCCGTGTTGTTGATCGAACTCGGCTCGCCTGCGAATCTCTGCTGCGATGCGCTCGGCTCGTCGTGCGTCAATCTGAGAACGAGCATCTCGGCTGGCGTTGATCGCCTCGCGGAGATCGGCAGCAGGGGGATCATTGATTCTGTTACCCCCTTGTTGATTCGCTGGTGCATCATGGATGACGAGTTGTCCTGCGGGTCTTGGCTGAACCCGGCTTGGATGGGGGGATGAAACAGAGTGACTGGCCCGAGGCCTCGACATCCTCTGAGTCATCCCCGGCCCGCCTATGAGATGAGGCTGGACCGTATCCAACAAGGTGAGTACATGTTGGATCTCTGGTGTATTGGGCATAGCTTTGATTATCTCGGCAGCCACGGTCAGGTTGGTAGGAGGATCAAATAGAACAGGTTGATCTCCGACCATCTGAAAGTCACGATCGAGATTTCGTGTGGCCGCGGCACGCGTTGCGGCATTGACACGCCTTTGTCTGCGCTTCACGTTCCTCGATCGCCTGGCCGCCGTCTGCTGATCGGTCTCATTGGGACCCGTCAGCTCTTCATCAGAGATATCGCACATGAGCTCTCGCTCATATTGGTATCCTTGCCCTGACGCGCCTGTCATGTAGACATGCCTGCTTGAGTCAAGCAGTTGCAGACTAACAGCGCCAGAGAAGTTATCCCCCGCTAAATCAGAAGAAGATGTGATTGAGGCAGTCTTGCCGTCTTGATACGACAGTTCCTCCAGGATTGCAGCACTCAGCCTCGACTCATTGTCCCAACCAGAATCCAGAGGAATCGCGCCAGGCCAGTGAACAAGAAGTCCTCCTGGTGAGTTGGTCATGACTAGTCCTGAGGGGAGTCGAACAAGTGGTTGTTCGAGGACGATGTCTGACTTGTAGTAGGTGTTGTAGTTGAATTGCGCTGCGTTGTCTGGCGTGTCGCTTAGTAAGAGCTTGGAGTTGTTGTCATCGTGGTCCTTTGATGGTCCGGAAACCGACTCAGGATCCTTGCAACGTCCCGCAATTTTACTAGGCGATGAACTTGTCTCTGTCGAACTTGTGTCATTCTTGTCTTGCATCACGGCATACATATGTTGATATATAGCCGCGGAATTGGTGATGCCGAACGAGAGTCGGTTTGGGGGGTTGTCCGATAGCGTAGCCGACTCGGAGTTCCCAACTCCTTCCATGTTTGGAAACGAGTTGTACCCGGACACGACTTGTTGAGCCCCGATCGGTGTCCGAGTCGGAATCGAAATCGACATTGAAAAGGAGTCGACAGTGGATGCTTCATCTGACAATAAAATCGAAATCGAATCCGAGACGGAAATTGAAATTGAATCGGAACCTGAAACCGATGTTGACGATGAAGTCACCAAGTACGGGCCTGGTCGATCCGCCAAGAACGAATCGAAGCCACCTTCGCCATCAGGGACGAAAGTCCATGATCCGACGACGAAAGTCGCTCCCTCCTCGACGCCTCGAGCTTTGAAAGTTGATCCCATCGCTCCTACTCGTGAACTTGGACGAGAGAGCCCCACGGTGGGCGCCAAGTGTCGACGAATTATGTCAAGCGCGTCTAACCGGGGATACCCCAGCGAGTAGATTTGTGTGGGTCTCGCCGAGTTCTGGAAGCGATAGTGCATGAACAAGACAATTTAGATAGGTTCGGGCTGCGAATCGCGTAATACCCTACGTCCTGCATGGCTAGATTGTATTATCCGCGAGGTTTGTACCAGTGTACAGATGATTCTGCTGAATCTGAGGGGTCTCTGCTCCGCCTTATATTGTCCGGGGAGCAGAGTTACAAGTCGGTTATTTGTCCTAGTCGTATACAACTCGGAGTACTACAACAGAATACTTTGGGGAGTCTCCTATCAGTATACGACTAGTCTACCCTAGTCGACTACGCCGTCTTGCACCATAGCCGACTATTTTGAAGTAGTCGGACCAAACACTCTCCTGCCGAGTGGTTTAATCCTCTATATGAATGGCCCTAGGGATCCTGGTCCCACACTTTGTTAATTGGGTCACAATTGGGTTTCCATTCATTTGTAGTAACTTGGATAATGATAAAACGGACCAACTAAAAGTGCTAATGCAGTTAAGCCATGTCTAGCCTTTTTGAGCCTTCATCTACCCGTGCTATACTTGCTAAGTAATACATTTACTTATGCTTGCTATTATTCAACAAAATCCCGGACGGGTAACAGATGGAATGAAAGAGACAGCTGTTTTCTGAGGATCTTCCGTACTACTAAGATGTGGTCAACCAGTCGGCGTCCCTGTGGACTTGAGGCTCTACCTGTCGAGAGAGTTAGACTTCCGTTGTGTTTTAGGTAAACTGTGATGTAAAATTATTTTTATTCGAGCATATGTACTCTGTTTTACCATATTTGTAATCTATATGTTTTCTGTGGACTTCCTGGGCACACATACACTAGCATTCGGGTTTCAGTGTAAATCCGGGTGTGACACTAATCTTTCAGGTACTTTAAATGAAATGGTTGCTAGCTTGACTTGGCCGACTCAGCTGCCCCCAGGCTGGTCTGTCGAGTGGGACACGTCCTCGGAGGGCGAGGAGCGTGGTGAGTGATGTCATGCGAGGCTTCCTCTGACATCATTCGATTCGACGAATAATTAGTTGCTTCGGTTGCTTTATCGCACTCTGAACTTTAATCTTAAAACTGGTTTGTAATAATGGCTAGTGAACCACCTTGATGTAATAAATGGATTGATGTAATCCCTGGTCTCGCCTTCGTACAAGTATTTGGTATGCTTTGTTTCGATCTCGAAATACGTGGTTGTATCGGGTGAAACCCGACAGACGGCTAGATTCACCCAATTTAAGTGTCAGATCACGTTTAAGGCGATGTAAGTGCACTTTTATTGGGTTAGGATGAGCAGTTCTGCCACAGCTACACAACCCAAAGGACATATGCCGATAGGCGTATGTCCCATAGGGGCATGTGAACGTGGTTTTGCTTTGGTCTTCAGGATGGATTGGAATTTGGTGATATCCAGAGTAACCATCAAGGAAAAAGAAGAAGGGGTGTTTTGCTAGCTGTTCAAGCATTTTGTCTATGAACGGAAGGGGGAAATGGTCTTTCTTGGTGGCTTTATTGAGTTTACGATAATCGATGCACATACGCCAACCAGTGACGGTGCATTGAGGAATGAGTTCATTCTTGTCATTGCGCACGACCGTCATTCCTCCCTTCTTAGGAACGACTTGGACGGGACTAACCCACTCACTGTTGGGAACTGGATAGATGATCCCAACGTGAAGGAGCTTAAGCACTTCCTTTTTCACGACCTCTCTCATGGCATTGTTTAACCGTCATTGAGGTTCCCGAGACGGTGTTGCTTCGGAGTCGATCGGGATGCGATGGGTGCAGAGATTTGGGCTAATCCCTTTCAAGTCTTGGAGAGAATATCCTAAGACCGATCGATTCTTCTCCAGGACAGTGATGAGTTGTTGGGTTTCTTCTTTGGAACGCTTATCACTGACAATCACTGGAGTTTGCTTATCCCCGAAGAGGAAAGCATACCTAAGTCCAGGAGGGAGAGGTTTGAGCTCGATTGGAGAGGGTTTTGGAGTTTCGTTCGTATCGAGCTCAATCGGAGGATGAGTCTCCTCTTCCTCTAAAAAGAAAGGAAGGTCTTCTTCTGTAATAGGTTGCTCTAGGTCCAGTAAGGAATCTGACCTGACTTCCTCTAAGGGATCAGGATCGGGGTCTGCCTCTATTGGGTATTCAAAGATTGGGAATAGGAGACAGGGATGAGCTCTTTGCCGATCCTGAGTTCTACTAGCTCGTTCATTGGTGCTTTTTCCAAAACATTCAGGATTGGCCTACCTATGAAGATGGAGTGTGTGGTGGTGCTCAGTTGGTCAAAGATGTGGAAATCCATGAAGAGTTCAGGGTCGTTAACCTTAACGGGTGTGACCCGTAAGATCCCCAAACAATCTAGGATTCTTCTTGAAGTGAACTTGAGTCGCTTTTGAGAAAATGACCATGGTTCACCAGGGAGCTCGGTTTGCACCAATGCACTACAGATGATGTTAATTCCGAGGCTCAGATCGTACCCAATTTCTCCGTCATAGCCCATGACTTCACAAAATATCCTCCTAGTCCTTTTGGGCATTTTGACCACCTCGGTCGAGGCTTCGGCCTCTTCTAGCCATTCGCAACTCATAACTGCAGAGAGACATTCCAGGTACTCCCGCTGGTATTCTAATTCTTCCTTGTCGGGTAGGTGATCCTTTTGCTCTACACATCATTCCCGTGGGAAACTTGTTGCACTCCCGATGTCATCGAATAGAACATCATCAAAATCATCGAGAGTGGTGTAGAGTGAATCATAATGTATTGGGCTAGGATATGGTTGTGGTTCGAAATGAGCTTCGGGTGCCGATGGAATGGAAGAGCTAATAGATTTGGATTGGACTGGTATTGGCTCTTCAGGTTCAGGTTCGGGCTGCTTCTCTTCTTCATCGAGGAGTTCATCATGGATCCCAGTATAGGGGGTGTTGTCTAGGATACGATCCAGGACTACCCTCGCTTCACTAGGAACCAAATTGAAGGTGACCCTCCAGAAGCAGAGTCCAAGAATGTGGCGGCTACAGGACAGAGGCCAAGGCTGAAATGTTGAAGAATGATAGGTTCTGGTAAGCCTAGGTCTGGTTTGGATGCCAAGATTTGCTTCAAATGAGCCCACATAGCTCCTAGCGATTCTCCTTCTAATTGCTTAAAGATGATGATATCCGCTCGGAGGCTGGCTACCTTGGTGACTGGGAAGAAATTTAGGAAGAATTTTTCTCTAAGAGTCTACCAACTCTCTTCCATAGTACTGACAGCTAGAGAGTACCATTTCTTTGCTCCTCCCGTCAATGAGAATGGGAATAGCTTCCATTTAAGCGTCTCTTGTGTCATGCCCGCAATGATGAGACACGAACAGAGTTGCTCAAACTCGCGCAAATGTGCGTATGGACTCTCAGCATTCGTTCATGAGTGTAACACCCTAAAAATGCCTATTTTAAAATTTAGTAATTAAATCGCTTTTATTTAATTTATGCTCATACTTATCTAGTGAAAACAATTATTTATGAGAAATAAAATCAAAGATAAGGCTAGGAACATTTTTGATGCATTCATGCTGGCTACACTGAGTTTCGTTTGTTTGAAGTTCAAATCAGATTTTAAAATCCAATTCAAATTTCGCTTTTAGGTCTGCCTTCTATTTTCTTCTCTGGCGCTGAGCCGTTTCCTTTCTAGACCCTCGACTTCGACTAGGACTCTGTCTCGAGACCGACTCCGATTCTGCCGCCGTCGCCGAATCCTTCCTCGACATGAACGCCAAGACTTGCACCTGAGGCCGGTCTTTGTTCTATTTATAGTCGCCGTCTTGATCTTTCTTTCAATCTTTCCAATTGAGCCACAACCCTAGCTGCCGTTCTCGCCGAGAAGTTCCGTCTCGCTCGAGACCGTTCTCGTCGGAAGAAGTTCCGTCTCGCTCGAGATCCACCCTTGACCTTCGCCGTCGGAGCTTCGCACTCGTTGGAAAGAGGTTCGCCTTGAAAACCCGAAGCTCTCCATAGCGTTCTTGCTCCGATTCTTGTCGTGCTCTGCGCTAATTTTGATCCGCCGTCGACCCAGTAGTTTCTTCGCCGCTGTTTTCGAGCGTCGCTAGCGTCAAGCCTCGAAGCCAGCTTACCCCTTCGAAGAGCCGATCTGTTTTGAGCCATTAGATCTAGATCCAACGCCGCCGCGTGTGTTCGAGGCCCTGTTCGAACCGGAGGATGCCTTCGAAGCTGACTGTTTTGCAAAACAAGCCTTCACGTTTTTCAAAACCAACCTGCAGTACAATCTAGTTCAAAAGTATTTTCAAATGAGTCCTTTTTCTTTTGTTTTAAACCCTGCAAGCTTTTAAAAGTTGCGCCCGAGGCTCGGTTTTGTCTTTTAACAGTAAAACCCTCGAATCTTCAAATAAAATTTATGTTTTGACCCTCGAAACTTTCGCAGTTTAGCCTCGAACCGTAGAGACGCCGTAGCTTCTCCGTGTTAGCCTCCATTTGAGTGATTTTCGCGTTCTTGTGTTCGTAGCGAAGCGTAGAGTAGTTTCGAAGCTTTCTTTCTTCTGTTCTTTCTTGTTTGGTGTACTGTTCTAATAGATTAATATTGTTTGCATGTACTGGCTTGTTCGGTTGCTTGTGTGTTTCTTCGAGAGTCCAGTTGGTGAGCAGTGCGCGTTAGAGTTCGAGGGGTACCAGGACCAGCAGTATCAGGAACATCAGCAGCAGCAGCACTTTGTAGAAGGCAAGTACAGCACGGACAATCCTTGCTACCTAAACACCTTTACCCATTAATTACGGCATATGCATGTGTCTAATTTTGATCCTATTAAGGTTGTACCTAGTCTGTTTATCCTTTACCTTGATTACCTTGGGTTTAATTGCATTTGGGTAGAAATTTGCTAGGCGCAGCTACTGTCACAATTATTTTACTGTTAATTTTGACTTAAAGGTTCACTTCAATGTTAATGGTAAAATTTGCTTTTTAGCAACTTGGTTCAGGGAGCTAGGGCGTATGCTTCGAGCCTGGCCCTAGTGTCTCTCCATAAGGACTGGTTCTTAAAGCGGCAACCCAGGAGCCTGTCGTCACCGCCGGAACTATAATGGCTCTGGTCTTGGACAAGTAACTTGTACGGCTTTAATTTAACAGTAGTTACCGAGGGGCCACCGGCGTTATGAGAAGCTTGGGTGAGAGTATGGTTTGATCCACCGAGGACGGAATAGCCGTTGGCTATGCCCTGGTGAGGCACAGTCCCGTGCTGGGAGCTTCCGTTTGGCGGGGGTTCCACACGTTGCGCTATTTAATTCTGCTATTGTTGTTATTTTTCCGCGCTTGGACGCCATTGACCCTACTATTCGGAGCGCCCTGGGAGTCAGTCAATCTCGGTGTCTTGGGTCATGCTGCCTAGGTTGTACCATAACGGCTACTGTTTTGTTAAAGTGTCTTGTGAAAAGCCTCGTAGCGTCCCTATGCGGTCACACCTCGGAAGTGTGATTTGTGAGGTCTGATCCACCTCAGCGTGGTTGGGTGCAAAGTTCTTTGAACTTTTACGCGACTGGTGGGTAAAGGGCGAAACCTCTGCAGAGTGTACGATCTATCATGATAGCCTTGCTCAGGGTCACGAGCGGCCTGGATCCTTTTTTATTAGAAGATGATGTTTATTATTACTGTTTAAATGCCTACTTCTACCTTATTAATTGGGGAAATTCAACCGGGATTCACATAAATGTTGTATCCTCGAGACTCCCTCGAATACCTTCGAGACTCCCTCGAATACCCTCGAGAGACCCTCGAATCAAACTAAAATCAGCCCACTAAAATTTGCTAATGCAGTTCAGCCGAGTCAAACCTTACTTTTTAGCCTTCATAATCTGTGTTGTATTTGCTAAGTAACTTTGTTACTTACACTTGCTGTTGTTATTAATTTTTTTTTGGCAAAGTCCCGGATGGGTATCAGAAGGATTAGAAGGTGCTGCTGTTGTCGAGTTTCCTGAAGATCTGCCTTTCTACTAAGCTGTGCTCAACCAGTCAGTGTCCCTGTGGAGTTGTGGTCTTCGGCCTCGTTTCGTTTGGAATAGAGAGAGTTCTGTTTAAAGTCTTCCGCTGTAATTCCCTTTAAGTTTGAGTCAAACTCTGATGTAAAACCCTTTTATATTAATCGAGCATTGTGTTCTTTTATCATATTTGTTTGCTATATGTGTAATGACTTCCTGGGAACACATATTGCCGCATTCTCGGGTTTGCTGTGTAAATCCGGGTGTGACAATGAGAACGTTTGCTCTCGAACCATGGCTATGAAGACGGGACGCAGCTCATAGCCGGGTGTGTGGATAGGATGCGATGATGGTGGTGGCTCCAAACAATCACCCTTTGGAGCCGAGTGTTGGCGTAAGGTGAGGGTTAAATCCATGTGGTGGATGGTGATGGGATACACGGACAACTTGGGTTCAGAATCAGAACAGGTACCGTTCCCCGGCAATGGCGCCAGAAAGCTTGTTGGCACTCATTACGGCCTACAGATAAATCCGCAAGCGGATAGATACCGATGTAGCTTTCACCTGGGAGTATTCCAAGGTATCAATTTCCACGGGGAACGAGAAGTGAACTAATCCTAAACTAAGTTTTCTAGGGACGGTGGAATGGAGTGAATGGAATGGATGACGTGGATGACAACAACAAAGAGAGAAGAAGAGGGATAGGAGGGTAGAGAGGGTACGAGTCTGATAAAAGTATTCTACTGATTGATCGAGCAGATCAGAGGGTAGAGATAAATACTTGCTTCAAGACAATGGAACCTATGACACGCAGAAAGGGATGAGTAGGGTGTCACCAACTCCGCACTGGGGGATCCTACAGGCCGGGACTAACGTGATGGACTACGAAGACCGAAAGGGCTATCACCAACTCACGGCTACCACCTCCGTTGCAACGGGGGCAAACTAAGTTAGTCTGAAGTCTTGGTACCATGCCTACACTAGTCAACTAATACTTATCTCCTATAGAAAGATAAGCACCCAAGCTAAGCAACCAGTATACAATTATACCAATCAACAAAGCATGGAACGAAGAACCAGCAAGCATATAAAAGTAAGAACTGAATGCTCAATTAATCAGAGAGAGATACAAGAGTTACCAGACACGACCCGGATGTCACTCAAAGCTGAGCCGCATCCGTAGAGGTACAACGGGAAGAGGGGCCGACACTCCGGCTCCTCTCCGGGACGCTCACCTCTCCTCTCTCCCTATTTCTACTGATACAAGTGGCGAAACTTTGCAACGCCTACTCACTCTTGTGTTGTGTGTCTTTGTAGGTGAAAGAGGGCATCTACTTATAGAGGCCAGGGTCGGTTTGGAGGTTGAGCACCGGCCAAGCAACTGGAAGGCGGTGCCGGGCCGTTCGGGCGAAGATCCAGGTCCGGCCGAACTGTAGGATATGGCCGAACCGGTGGATGCACCGGCCAAGGCTCCTACGGCCTAGATTAGTTTCTGGGAGGTGGTTCCATGCTGGCGTCGGTTCGGCCGAACTGGGCCTGGCCTCTAGCCGGCCTCACTAGCACCGCCTCTGCCTCGTGGGCCCCCTGGGTTGACTTTTGGTGCTTGGCTTCGTGTTGTGGTGGCCCAGGATGAGGTGGCGGTCATCCACGTGTCGTACGTCGTCATTACTTGGTCATGGTTGACGTGGACGAGTCCCGGTATCATGCACAGCTAAGGGGGGTAACCGGCCGAATCGTGTCGTTCAGCGGAATCGGTCATTTTCGCCCCCTATAGCACGTGTTTCTCCATTTTGTACCTGCACAATGGTCAATCACCAAAACTTCTGGAAATAGTTAGTGATAAGCCCTATAGCTATTGTGTGAGTCTCCATTGTATTTGTTTTATACTCGGTTGGAGGTCGGAATTCGGTCCGTAACGACCGCCAACACTAGCCATTTTGCAGTTCCGCCGAGCGCCGCCGCATCGCCGACCCGCCTTGCTGCCGCCTCTAGCTCGTCGTGGACCTCCGGGAGAGTTTTGCGTAGTGGTAAGCTCTGTCCCGAGCCACTTTTCGCTCACTTCTTCGTTCCGTTGCGCGCGCCGCCGCCTCACCGGAGCTCTGCCTCCGCTGCTCGCTGCCGCACGCCATCCCTGCCGCTCCGTAGACGTCGCGAATCACCTAGGTGGACTCGCCGCTTTCCCCTGATTCCGTGGGACCAAGCCTAGTGGCTTCTGGTGCCTTCTAGCTCTAGGACGGTCTTGCTCCGGTGAGCTTTCGCCGCTCCCACCGGCGGCGCCGCCGCGTCCGACCCCTCTGCCGGCGACCAAAACCTCGGGGTCAACCGCCACTGTCCGATCCCAATCCAGCGACCCAGATCCGCCCTAGACCCAAGTCAATTCCCAGCGTACCGGTCAACTCTGATCGTTTTGTAAAAGAGCCCCTCAGCTTTCCCTAAATTAACCTGCCATCCAGCCAAGTTCAAAAAGTAATTACACAAATGTCCTTTCGTCACGTTTAAGCCCCTAGAAACGTTTAAACTTCGCCAGCAAGTCCGTGAACCTTAGAGACACTATAACTTTCTCGTTTTAGCTCCGATTAGTGTGATTCTTGCGCTCACATGTACATAGCGAAGCGTAGATTATTTTGTACCGTTTCTACTATTTGGTGTACTGTTTCTAATAGAATACTTTTGTTTCCATGTATTGGCTTGTGTGGACGCTTGTGTGGTGATTCGTGTCCAGTCGGTGAGCCGTTGGCGTTGGAGTTTGAGTACGAGGGCTTTCAGGAGCCAGACTCACAGCAGCAGCAGCACTTTGAGGAAGGCAAGTTATAGCATGGACACTCCTTGCTACCTACTCACTTGTATTAAATTATTTCATACATGCATGTGTCGAATTTGATGTACCTTTAAGGTTGTACCTAGTTTTTCATTATCCTGTCCTTGTTTGCCTTGGGGTTTATGCATATGGGCAGCTCCTATCACCTTTACTTAATTGTTAACTTTGACTTAATGGTCCACTTCAACTTTAATGTTAAAATTTTCTTTTTAGCAACATGGATCAGGGAGCTAGGGCGTGTGCTTCGTGCTTGGCCCTAGTGTCTCTCCGTAAGGACTGGTTCTTAAAGCGGCAACCCAGGAGCTTGTCGCCACCGCCAGAACTATAATGGCTCTGGTCTTGGTCAAGTAGCATTTACGGCTCTATCTTGACAGTAGTTACCGACGGGCTGACGGCGTTATGGGAAGCACTCGTGAGAGTATGGTTTCATCCACCAAGGACGAGGGTACCATCGGCTATGCCTCGTTAGGCACAGTCCCGTGTTGGGAGCCACCGTGAGTGCGGGAGCTCCGCACGTTGCGCTCTTTATTTTGTTGTTGGCATGTGTTGCCGTGCTCTGGACGCCATTGACCCTTCTATCGCTGCGCCCTGGGGGTCCGTCGATCTTGGTGCCTTGTATCATGCTGCCTGTGTTGTACCATAGCGGCTAGTGTTTTGTTAGGGTGTCTTGTGAAAAGCCTCGTAGCGTCCCTATGCGATCACACCTCAGAAGTGTGGTTTAATAGGTTTGGCCACCTCGGCATGGTTGGGTTTAATGTTCGTTTGAACTTTTATGCGACTGGTGGGTAAAGGGCGAAACCTCTGCAGAGTGTAAATCTATCATGATAGCCTTGCTCAGGGTCACGAGCGGCCTGGATCCTTTTTTATTAGAAGATGATGTTTATTTATGTTTAATGTCACTTACACTTTATTAATTGGGTTGCAACTAGAATTCATACACTTGTAGTAACTTAGACAAAGCTAAAACGAACCAACTAAAAGTGCTAATGTTGTTAAGCCATGTCCAGCCTTTTTAAGCCTTCATGGCCCGTGCTATACTTGCTAAGTAATTGTTTGACTTACACTTGCTATTTATTCAACAAAATCCCGGATGAGTAACAGATTGGGCTGTGCATGAGTCTGCTGCAGAGTTTCCAGAAGATCTACCGTACTACTGAGTTGCGTTCTCCCAGTCAGAGTCCCTGTGGAGTGCGGCTTCATTTAGAGAGAGTTTATTAGTCTTCCGCTGTATTGGTTAGTTTATTTATGTTGAACTCTGATGTAAAAATCTATTTATGCTAGTATTTATTTAGCATATGTTCTCTGTTTATCATATGTGTTTGCTATATGTGTACTATGACTTCCTGGGCACACATATGGTCGCATTCGGGTTTCTTTGTAAATCCGGGTGTGACACGGCGCCGCCCATGGCCGCGGCGCCGCCCAATCCGGGGCTATAGGCCTCCATTTGAAGCGCGGTTTGATGCTACAGGTTCAGGGGAGAACGACGAGTCCAACCAGTGGGTTCAAGTCGAGGGGGGAGGCAGCCTGGGTGGCGCGCGATGGTGGCCGGCAGACGGTCATCTCTATCGAGGCAGGGTGCGTGCTACGGGATCGAAGGAAACGCAAAAGAGAGCTTGGGAGGGATGCTTACCACCACGTATAGCTGCTGCTAGGCTCGGGAGAAGCGCGGCGACGTTGGACCGAGAGATCAACGGCGGCGGCTCGGGCTCGGGAATGGCGGCAGCTGCGAAGCGGGGAGGAGGCGCTGGTGCTCGGCAAAGGCTTGTTGATGGTTTAGGGGTGCGGCGGCTCTGACTTTATAGTTCCTATGGAGGTGCAGGACGGCTTGGTGTTCGAGGTGGAACAAACGTCGAGTGCGGTGGCGCGGCTCCGTCCTCTTCCATATATGGGGGGGAGTACTTTCCTTACGGGGAAGACGGTGCTTCTAAGGAAAGGCGGCGTGGGAAGCTTAGGGGAGGACTCGCGGAGGGGGCACGGGCAGCGCGGGGGTGGGCTCTAGCGCTGGGCCGTGGCGGTGAGTCGAGCCGAGCTCGGCTTGGTCGGGCCGGAGGTAGAAGATGGCTCTTACGTGCGGGACCCACGTGTCAGCGGTAGAGAAGGTGGGGCGCTGGAGATTGGGCCGGCGCGAGATGTTGGGCTTAGGCGGAGGCGGGGCAAGCTGGGCCGGCTCGGGAACTTGGGGCTGGGCTGGTGACTGGGCTGGTTTGGAGAGGTTGAGCCCATGTGGGGAAAGGAGCGGGCGGGCTGGTGTGGAGTGGTGGGCCGCAACGCTGGCGAACTGGGCAGGGCGAAGCTGTGGGCCGCAGCTGTTGGGCCGTGGGAAAAGGGAAGGAAGGAGGTGGGCCGCACAGGAAAAAGACAAGAGGGAGGGCAAGCGAGCCAGGGAAAAATTTGGAGGGGCGAAAGCGGACTCTGGGCCAAGCAACTTTTCTAGGGCTCAAAATGACGCGATTCAAACTCGAATTTCAATTAGATTTAAATTCTGATTCGAACTACACACAAACAAAACTCAATGCAGCCAGCATGAATGCAACACACGCAACATTTTATTTATATTTGGCAAATATTTTTATCTTTCTATTATAAATTCCATGTAAATTAAACAAAGCTTGGAAATTTTTTAGAAATTGAGATAATTATTGTATTAATTATGTTAAAAATTCACATCCCAAAATTCAAAAATTTTGGGGTGTGACAGGTATGTTCGTGAAAACCTTAGCCCTTGTGTTGTCCCTGTCATTCTTGTTCCCAAGAGAGATGGTACTTGGAGAATGTGTGTTGATTGTAGGGCTATTAACAACATCACTATACGTTATCGTCATCCTATTCCTAGGCTTGATGACATGCTTGATCAACTTAGTGGTGCTGTTATTTTCTCTAAAATTGACCTACGTAGTGGGTACCATCAGATTAGAATGAAGCAAGGAGATGAATGGAAAACAACATTTAAAACAAAATTTGGACTGTATGAGTGGTTAGTGATGCCTTTTGGCTTAACTAATGCACCCATCACTTTCATGCGCTTAATGAATCATGTCTTGAGGGCATTCATTGGAAAATTTGTGGTGGTTTATTTTGATGATATATTGATATACAGCCGCACCATGGAAGAACATGCTGAACACATAAAAATGGTGTTGGAGGTGCTTAGAACTGAAAAATTGTATGCTAACCAAGAAAAGTGCACCTTTTGCACCGACAAGGTTGTGTTTTTGGGCTTTGTTGTTTCAGGTCAGGGAGTACAAATGGATGAGTCCAAGGTTGAGGCTATCAAAAATTGGCCTACCCCTATCAATGTGAGTCAAGTGAGAAGTTTTCATGGTCTTGCCGGTTTCTATAGGCGCTTTGTGAAGAATTTCAGCACCATTGAAGCCCCGTTGAATCAGCTAACCAAGAAGGGTGTTGAATTTTTGTGGGGTAAGTCACAAGAAGCTGCTTTCCAAGAGCTAAAGAATTGTTTAACTTCTGCCCCATTGCTTATTTTACCTGATTTTAATAAATCTTTTGAGATAGAATGTTGATGCAAGAAGGAAAACCCATCGCATACTTTAGTGAGAAACTTGGTGGTGCTCAACTGAATTATCCTGTTTATGATAAGGAATTGTATGCCCTAGTTCGTGTGCTTGAAACTTGGCAACATTATCTTTGGCCTAAGGAATTTATCATCCATTCTAATCATGAGGCATTAAAATACTTGAAATGCCAAGCAAAACTGAACCGTAGGCATGCCAAGTGGGTTGAGTTCATTGAGTCTTTTCCCTATATTGTCAAATACAAGAAGGGGAAAGAAAATGTTATTGCTGATGCTTTGTCTAGGAAGAGTGTTTTGCTAAATCAATTAGAGGTCAAGGCTCCAGGGATAGAGAGCATGAAGGAATTGTATGCAGCTGACCATGATTTTGCAGAACCATACATGAAGTGTCAAGAAGGCAAAGGATGGGACAAGTACCATGTGCATGATGGTTTCTTGTTTCAAGCTAACAAGTTGTGTGTTCCAGAGTCGTCCATTCATTTGCTCTTATTGCAGGAATCACACCTAGGAGGATTGGCGGGTCACTTTGGGAGAGAAAAGACCTACTTGTTACTGAGTGACCACTTCTATTGACCGAAGATGAGTCATGATGTGGAGAGGTTGGTGCAGCGATGTTCCACTTGTCACAAGGCCAAATCAAAACTGAACCCCCATGGTTTGTACACCCCACTACCTGTCCCAAATGCACCTTGGGAAGATATACGCATGGATTTTGTTTTAGGGTTACCAAGAACTAAGAAGGGGAGGGATTCAGTTTTCGCTGTTGTGGATAGGTTCTCTAAAATGGCACATTTTATTCTATGTCATAAGAGAGATGATGTGTCGCATGTAGCTGACTTGGTTTTCAATAAAATTGTGAGACTACATGGCATGCCAAAGACTATTGTTTCAGACCGTGATGTGAAGTTCATGAGCTACTTTTGGAAGACTTTGTGGGCCAAGCTTGGGACAAAGTTGTTGTTTTCAACAACTTGTCATCCACAAACTGATGGACAAACGGAGGTGGTTAATCGCACCCTTTCCAAGCTGCTGCGAACAATGATTAAGAAGAACCTAAAGGAGTGGGAAGATTGCCTGCCACATGTTGAATTTGCATACAATAGGGCTGTCCACTCAACAACGCAAATGTATCCATTCGAGGTTGTGTATGGTTTCAAACCAATCACACCCCTTGACTTGCTGCCCCTACCACTTCAAGAGCATGCAAATATGGAGGCCTCTCAGATGACTGATTATGTGAAGAAAATACACTTGAAGACCAAGCAAGAGATTGAGAAAAAGTCAAAGTACTATGCTGCCAAAGCAAACAATAACCGCAAGCAGGTGATCTTTGAGCCCGAAGACATGGTTTGGGTTTACCTTCGGAAGGACAGATTTCCTGAGAAGAGAAAGTCCAAGATGCTACCCAGAGGAGATTGCCCATTCAAAGTCCTTGCAAGAGATGAATATGCAGCAAGCAACACTTTCAACGTTGCTGATTTGACTCTGTTCCATGGTCATGAACAATCAGAGTCGAGGTCGACTCTTTTTGAATAAGGGGAGGATGATGAGGACCTCTCTCATGATGAACAAGGTCATCAAGGACACCACTACACCTACGAGCAGCCATTGACTCGAGCAAGAGCGCCAACATGAGGTGAAATCATTCCTTGCTGACTATGAACATGCAACCCCTGTTGGATATGTTCCAAATTCACATCCACGATATAGGCCAGGCTTGGGCCAGAGCGAAGCGGAGGCCCATTGTGCTGTGGTTTCTCTCAGAAAGTGCACAGTTTAGTCCCACCTTGGTAACGCAACCAAGTATGGGCGCGTGATCTGCCTATATATACGTAAGCCTATGGAGACGGTAGGGTAAGACAAGACAAGACAAGGCAAGACAGATAAGCCATGTATCATCCTACCTGTAAACTCTCCTCAATAGTGATTGTCTTCCGTGGTTTTTTCCCGCAGGGGTTTTTCCACATTAAATCGTGTCTCGTGTTCAATCTTGTTTTCCGCATTATTTGCTAACAAGTGGTATCAGAGCTTGGCACGAGATCGAGTGGAAATTATTAGGAGTCGCGTCGCCGCCGTTTTTTTGCGTTCCCTCACCGAACGCATCTGCTATCGGCTACCGAGTACTGGCTGTTCTCCACGGAATCGATTTCCGTGCATCGGTGGAAGTCGCCGAGTTTGATTCGAACCTGCTGGTCGTGTCATCTACAAAGGTTGCCGCTCGCCTGTCTCGTTGTTGTCGGGAGAAAAAAAATTGCTGATGCCACTCGCTGTTTGCGCACGTGGATCGAGAGACAGAGCGTCGGGTGCCTCCTCCCATGAAAATCAATTTTGCGGATTTGTGCTACGTGCACACGAAGACGTACCAGGAGAGTTCTTAACTCTTTGCTAATCGTACAAAGGAGGTGTACACAGGCTGCAGGTTTTCTGCTAGGGTTACACAGTACTATACCTAGTTTATTACTGCAGATTATTTTCTTCTGGTTATTTCTTTCACGTGACTTCTATGATATATGATTTCTGCTGCTGAGACTGAGATATTGAGATTTTGAGGAGATATTGGGATTACTATTTGATCACTTTGAGTTAATTCATTTGATGTTTTGACAACATCATTCATGTCAGCCTAGTGGTACCTTTTACTCCTATGGAGTTGGTTAATTGAATGTGAAGGTTTTGCTTTGAATTGAGTTTGAGGTGGAGGATTTCAAGTGCAACAGAGGAGTTTTTTGTTTGACTAAATACTACAGTGTTTTGTATTGCGGAAGCAGTACGTTTATTGCTGTCTTTGCTCATGTTGAGGGATTTAGTCAAAGTTACTGCATAGATACTACAACGTTTTGTACTAGCATTCAGTACGTTGTTCAAGGTGGAGACATCCACTCATGACTGCACTACTGCAGGGTCTATTGCAGAGGTTTATACTTCGTTGGTTGCACATTTATGCCCACATCTGAACCATGTTTGAATGGAGCTGTAATTGAGTTCTTCACTGGATATTTATTTAATACCACAGGTGATATTGCGACTTTATGTTGTTTAATGATTGACCATTTATTTTTCCGAGGCCAGTTGCACAGACTCAGACTTTTGCTGGGATTATGAATTTGTTGAAGGCCCAGATTGTTCGTCTGCTTTGTTGATAGCTGTGTGTGTTTGAACCTATTGGTTATTTGCTCAAGTGTTGGGAGAATACTCAAGTGATCTTATTTGTCCGATGGACATTGGTATTCAAGATTTGAATATGGAGGTTTATTATTCGTCTACATGATGGAATTTGTCTCAAGGTGGAGTTTGTTGGATATGTTCCAAATTCAGATCCACGATATAGGCCAGGCTTGGGCCAGAGCGAAGCGGAGGCCCATTGTGCTGTGGTTTCTCTCAGAAAGTGCACAGTTTAGTCCCACCTTGGTAACGCAACCAAGTATGGGCGTGTGATCTGCCTATATATACGTAAGCCTATGTAGACGGTAGGGTAAGACAAGACAAGACAAGACAAGACAAGACAAGGCAAGACAAATAAGCCATGTATCATCCCTACTTGTAAACTCTCCTCAATAGTGATTGTCTTCCGTGGTTTTTTCCCACAAGGATTTTTCCACGTTAAATCGTGTCTCGTGTTCGATCTTGTTTTCCGCATTATTTGCTAACAAGTGGTATCAGAGCTGGGCACGAGATTGTTAAAAAAAAAGGGTTTCGTCCCTGTTTATCACGTGCCACCAGCCAGATCAATTTGTGATTGGCTACCTCGTACAAGACTCGTCGACGTGGAGTTTAAGACAGAATCTATTTCCGTATTTGCCAGAGGCTGCAGACCAATCCACGACAAGCTACCAGAAGATTTTCTCAGCTTTGCTGAACATACACGGAGTTGTATACAAGACTGCAGGTTATTGCTAGGTTTACACAGTAACATACCTAGATTATTACTGCAGATTATTTTGTTCTGGTTATTTCTTTCACATGGATTCTATAAAGTATGATATTCCGCTGCTGAGACATATTGAGATTTTAAGGAGATATTGGGATTATTATTTGATCACTTTGAGTTAATTCATTTTGATGTTTTGGCAACATCGTTCATGTCAGCCTAGTGGTTTCCTTTACTCCTATGGAGTTGGTTAATTAAAAGTGAAGGTTTTGCTCCGAATTGAGTTCGAGGTGGAGGATTCTAAGTGCAACAGAGAAAGTTTTGTTTGACTAGATACTACAGTGTTTTGTATAGCGGGAGCAGTACATTTATTGCTGTCTTTGCTCGTGTTGAGGGATCTAGTTCAGAGTTGCTACATAGATACTATAATGTTTTGTACTAGCCAGCATTCAGTACATTTACTGTTCAAGGTGGAGATGTCCACTCATGACTGCACTACTGCAGGGTCTATTGCAGAGGTTTATACTCCGTTGGTTGCACATTTATGCCTACATCCAAACCATGTTTGAATGAAGCAGTAATTTAGTTCTTCACAGGATATTTATACCATGGTGATATTGCGACTTATGTCATTTGATGATTGAGCGTTATTACCATTTGAGATCAGTTGCACAGACTCAGACTTTTGCTGGGATTATAAATTTGTTGAAGGTCCAGATTGTTCGTCTGCTTTGTTGATAACTGTGTGTGTTTGAACCTATTGGTTATTTGCTCAATTGAATATTTAAGTGATCTTATTCGTCCGATGGACATTGGTATTCAAGATTTGAATATGGAGGTTTATTATTCGTCTACATGATGGAATTTGTCTCAAGGTGGAGTTTGCTGGATATGTTCCAAATTCACATCCACGATATAGGCCAGGCTTGGGCCAGAGCGAAGCGGAGGCCCATTGTGCTGTGGTTTCTCTCAGGAGTGCACAGTTTAGTCCCACCTTGGCAATGCAACCGAGCACAGGGACGTGAGCCGCCTACATATATGTAAGACCTATGTAAACGGTAGGGTAAGACTGAGAAGCCATGTATCATCCCTACTTGTAAACTCTGCTCAATAGTGATTGTCTTCCGTGGTTTTTTCCCGCAAGGGTTTTTCCACTTTAAATCGTGTCTCGTGTTCGATCTTTTTTGCCGCATTATTTGCTAACAAGAAACTCCACCTTGAACAACAAACTCCACCTTGAATGGGACTTGGAGTTGTATTTAGCAG
The DNA here is from genome assembly GCA_033239725.1 of Echinochloa phyllopogon. Taxonomy (NCBI): domain Eukaryota; kingdom Viridiplantae; phylum Streptophyta; class Magnoliopsida; order Poales; family Poaceae; genus Echinochloa; species Echinochloa phyllopogon. The sequence goes on along the minus strand of BTCW01000005.1, from coordinate 33,530,382 downwards.
TATAGGGTAGAGTTCGTGACAAACTCTATAACCTCGGCCTCCTCATAAATATGAGAGGGGGGCTGCTGTTGTAACCATGACGACATAGCGACAGGCTCGCAGGGGGAGGCGGCACGTTGCCGGGACCACGGAGCGGCCGGTGTTGCAGTTGGGGAGGAGCGCCCGTAGTCATGCCCCGGGGACGTAGGCACATGGCCAAACCTCGTTAACAAAGATCGTGTCTCTAGTGTCGTCTGTGATCTTGCAAGTTCGTCTCGATAGATTCAATCGGCGCTTCCGCTGGAGGAGATTAGCAGGCGGCTCGTCGTCGCGGGGCTGTTTCAAGTATCATTATGATAACAAGTGGTATCAGAGCTGGGCACGAGATTGTTAAAAAAAATAGGGTTTCGTCCCTGTTTATCACGTGCCGCCAGCCGGATCAATTTGTGATTGGCCACCTCGTACAAGACTCGTCGACGTGGAGTTTAAGACGGAATCTGTTTCCGTATTTGCCAGAGGCTGCAGACCAATCCACGACAAGCTACCAGAAGATTTTCTCAGCTTTGCTGAACGTACACGGAGTTGTACACAAGACTGCAGGTTATTGCTAGGTTTACACAGTAACATACCTAGATTATTACTGCAGATTATTTTCTTCTGGTTATTTCTTTCACATGGATTCTATGAAGTATGATATTCCGCTGCTGAGACATATTGAGATTTTAAGGAGATATTGAGATTATTATTTGATCACTTTGAGTTAATTCATTTTGATGTTTTGGCAACATCGTTCATGTCAGCCTAGTGGTTTCCTTTACTCCTATGGAGTTGGTTAATTAAAAGTGAAGGTTTTGCTCCAAATTGAGTTCGAGGTGGAGGATTCTAAGTGCAACAGAGGAAGTTTTGTTTGACTAGATACTACAGTGTTTTGTATTGCGGGAGCAGTACGTTTATTGGTGTCTTTGCTCGTGTTGAGGGATCTAGTTCAGAGTTGTTGCATAGATACTATAATGTTTAGTACTGGCCAGCATTCAGTACATTTATTGTTCAAGGTGGAGACATCCACTCATGTGTAACACCCTAAAAATGCCTATCTTAAAAATTTAGTAATTAAATCGCTTTTATTTAAATTGTGCTCATATGAATCTAAGGAAAACAAATTATTTATGAGAAATAAAATCAAAGATAAGGCTAGACACATTTTGATGCATTCATGCTGGCTGCATTGAGTTTTGTTTGTTTGAAGTTCTAATCGAATTTTAAAATCCAATTCAGATTTCGCTTTTAGGCTTTGCCCTCTATTTCCTTTTCTGGCGCCGAGCTGTTTCCTTCCTAGACCCTCGACTTCGACTAGGACTCTGTCTCGAGACCGACTCCGACGCTGTCGCAGTCGCCGAATCCTTTCTTGTCACGAACGCCAAGACTTGGACCTGAGGCCGGACTTTGTTCTATTTATAGCCGTCGTCTTGATCTCCCTTTCAATCTTTCCAATCGAGCCACAACCCTAGCTACCGTTCTCGCCGAGAAGTTCCGTTTCGCTCGAGACCGTTCTCGTCGGAAGAAGTTCCGCCTCGCTCGAGACCCACCCTCGATCTTCGCCGCCGGAGCTTCGCACTCGTCGGAAAGTACTTCAGGAGGTTCGCCTTGAAAACCCGAAGCTCTCCATAGCATTCTTGCTCCGATTCTTGCCGTACTCTACGCCAATTTTGATCCGCCGTCGTCCCAGTAGTTCTCCGCCGCTGTGTTCGAGCGTCGCTAGCGTCAAGCCTCGAAGCCAGCATACCCCTCGAAAAGTTGTTTTGTTTTGAACCATTAGATCTAGATCCAATGCTGCCGCGTCAACTCGAGGCCCTGGTCGAACCGGAGGTACCCTCGAAGCTGACTGTCTTGCAAAACAAGCCTTCACGTTTTTCAAAACCAACCCGCAGTCCAATCTAGTTCAAAAGTATTTTCAAATAAGTCCTTTTCTTTTGTTTTAACCCCTGCAAGTTTTTAAAGTTGCGCCCGAGGCTCGGTTTTATCTTTTAACAGGAAAACCCTCGAATCTTCAAATAAAATTTTGTTTTGACCCTCGAAACTTTCGCAGTTTAGCTCCGAACCGTAGAAACACCATAGCTTCTCTGTTTTAGCTCCGATTTGAGTGATTTTCGCGTTCTTGTGTTCGTAGCAAAGCGTAGATTAGTTTCGAAGCTTTCTTTCTTCTGTTCTTTATTGTTTGGTGTACTGTTCTAATAGATTAATATTGTTTGCATGTACTGGTTTGCTTGGTTGCTTGTGTGCTTCTTCGAGAGTCCAGTTGGTGAGCAGTGCGCGCTCGAGTTCGAGGGGTACCAGGACCAGCAGTATCAGCAGCAGCAGCAGCAGTTTGTGGAAGGCAAGTACAGCACGGACAATCCTTGCTACCTAAACACACCTTACATTAATTACTGCATATGCATGTGTCTAAATTGTTTCCATTAAGGTTATTCCTAGTTTTGTTTACCCTATACCTTGATTACCCTGGGATATTGCATTTGGGTAGAATTTTGCTAAGCGCAGCTACCGTCACCAAAGTTTAACTGTTAATCTTGACTTAATGGTTCACTTCAATGATAATGTTAAAATCTACTTTTTAGCAACTTGGATCAGGGAGCTAGGGCGTATGCTTCGAGCCTGGCCCTAGTGTCTCTCCGTAAGGACTGGTTCTTAAAGCGGCAACCCAGGAGCCTGTCGCCACCGCCGGAACTATAATGGCTCTAGTCTTGGACAAGTAACTTGTACGGCTTTAATTCAACAGTGGTTACCGAGGGGCCACCGGCGTTATGGGAAGCATGGGTGAGAGTATGGTTTGATCCACCGAGGACGGAATAGCCGTTGGCTATGCCCTCGTGAGGCACAGTCCCGTGTTGGGAGCTTCCGTTTGGCGGAGGTTCTACACGTTGCGCTATTTAATTCTGCTTTTGCATTACTTTTCTGCGATTGGACGCCATTGACCCCCTCGTGCTGCGGCACGGGCGTAAGTCAGTCTCGGTGCCTCGGGTCATGCTGCCTAGGTTGTACCATAACGGCTGCTGTTTTGTTAAAGTGTCTTGTGAAAAGCCTCGTAGCGTCCCTATGCGATCACACCTCGGAAGTGTGGTTTGAGAGGTCTGATCCACCTCCGCGTGGTTGGGTGCAAAGTTCTTTGAACTTTTACGCAACTGGTGGGTAAAGGGCGAAACCTCTGCAGAGTGTACAATCTATCATGATAGCCTTGCTCAGGGTCACGAGCGGCCTGGATCCTTTTTGATTAGAAGATGATGTTTATTATTACTGTTTTATGCCTACTTCTACTTTATTAATTGGGGAAATACAACCGGGATTCACAATAAATGTTGTACCCTCGAATACCCTCGAGAGACCCTCGAAACAGACTAAAATCAGCCAACGAAAAAAATGCTAATGCAGTTCAGCCGAGTCAAGCCTTACTTTTTAGCCTTCATAATCTGTGTTGTATTTGCTAAGTAACTTTGTTACTTACACTTGCTGTTGTTATTATTTTTGGGCAAAATCCCGGATGGGTAACAGAAGGATTAGAAGGTGCTGCTGCCGTCGAATTTCCTGAAGATCTGCCTTTCTACTAGCTGTGCTCAACCAGTCAGTGTCCCTGTGGAGTTGTGGACTTCGGCCTCGTTTCGTTAGGATTAGAGAGAGTTCTGTTTAAAGTCTTCCGCTGTAATTCTCTTTAAGTTCGAGTCAATCTCTGATGTAAAACCCTTTTATTTTAATCGAACATTGTGTTCTTTTATCATATTTGTTTGCTATATGTGTAATGACTTCCTAGGAACACATATGGCCGCATCTCGGGTTTGCTGTGGAAATCCGGGTGTGACAGATTGGTATCAGAGCCGTGCTGACTGTAGGAACGCAGCCTAGTTAGAACGGTTGAAAAATCACTAGGAGACCACCATGATTTTGTTTCAGATCATTTAGTTACGATATTCAAAACCAGTGTTGTCGAGTCTTCTGTGAGTCATGCCTTTGGGTGCTTGATTTTGCTGTTATTATGCTTATGTTTGATTTGGATTTTTGTAATGATTGTGATGGTCATAGACGCGAGTCTATCTCCATCTAGATATAGGACTAAGGTTTAAGGAATATTAGTGAATAAATAGTTGGGTTAGCTACCCCCTTTGCACTTCCTCTGTCTTACTCTCTATACCTCTGAATCATATCTTTCCAAGTACTGCTATCTTCTTATGCACCATCTGCAAGCATGGGTTATCTAATACCGGTTGGCGGGAATACTGATGGGAGATCTCTTGCTATGATAGATGGTTAACACCAGAGGCAACCCCGGAGGCAGTGGAAGCATCCAGAACCAGAACCCACCACCTCCACCACCGCCACTCACCATGGAGCAGATGATGCAGATGCAACTCCAGCTGACACAGCAGATGGCGCAAACCATAGCACTGATGCAGCAGAATCAGCAAAACCCGCCCCAACAGCACTACGTGCAACCCAGAGATAAAAGGGGCGAGTTTATGAAAGGACGCCCTCCTACCTTCAACAAGTCTAGCGACCCAATGCAAGCAGAGGACTGGCTCAAGGCAGTGGAACGACAGCTGGACATCGCACAGTGCAACGACCGGGAGAAGGTGCTATATGGAGGTGGACAGCTCCAGGGAGCAGCTTTGGATTGGTGGGATGCATACCAGTATGCTCACCCCAATCGTGATCAGATCACTTGGCAGGAGTTCCGCGACAGTTTCCGTTCTCACCACGTGCCGGAAGCGCTGATGACATTGATGAAGAAGGAGTTCCTGGCTTTGAAGCAGGAAGGTATGAGTGTCACCGCTTATCGTGACAAGTTCATTGAGTTGGCCCGTTATGCTCCAGAGGACGTGAATACGGACAAGAAGAAGCAGACCCGATTCCGTGATGGCCTGCATGATACACTCCAGTACCAGCTCCTGTGTTCCAAGTTCGCCACTTTTCAGGAACTGGTGGATAGCGCACTACTGCTGGAGCACAAGCGCCGCGAGATGGAGGAAAAGAAGAGGAAGCTTCAAGGCACACCGTCAGGAAGCAACGTTCGCCCTCGCTTCAATCCTCAGCAAGGAAACCAGCAGATGGTGACGCCACAGCGTTTCCAAGGACAGTCCGGTTTGATGAACCGCAACCAGTATCAGCAACGACCCCAGTACCAGCCACGTCCCCTGTACCTACCAGCACCACCTCAGCAGCGACCCTCGAACCAGCCACAGAATGGTCCTGTTCAACGCCCCAATCCGGCCGGCAATACACCTACAGCACCAAGGTGTTTCGGATGTGGAGATCTGGGACACTATGCCAGCGCCTGCCCTCGAAAGGCTCAGAACACCGTCGAACAGAACAGTAATTCGAGGGTTGGACAACCGCAGAACCAGATTGGAAATCAGCAGCAGAATCCAGCGAGGGGCAAGGTCAACCACATGGGAGCTGAGACCCTCGAAGGAGCCACAGATGTCGTTGTGGGTACGTTCCCTATCAACTCGACTCTCGCAACTGTTTTATTTGACACTGGAGCTTCGCATGCTTTCATATCTGCTGCTTTCGTGAAAAAGAACATGATGATCTTGCAACCTATGGGAAACCCCATGGTAGTTAGTTCACCTGGGGGAGAACAGCGAGCTACTTTACGTTGCCCCTGTATCACCGTCACAATAAGGGGGGTAGACTTTGTGGTGAACCCAATAGTCCTAGAAACCCTTGGGTTTGACTTGATTTTGGGTATGAGTTGGTTAGCCAGATACGATGGGGTGATTCAATGTTCCAAGAGAACAGTGCAGCTGACAGCAAAGACTGGTGAGAAAGTGGAGTACCAAGCAGCTAGTCCCGTGGGACGCAATCAGATCTACCAAGCCGAAGGTGTGGCACTGGAAGACATCAGAGTGGTGTGCGAATTCCCAGACGTGTTTCCAGATGAGTTACCAAGTATGCCCCCAGACCGCGAAGTTGAATTTGTTATTGATCTTAAGCCTGGTACTGCACCTATAGCTAAGAGGCCATATAGAATGGGAGTAAAAGAACTAGAGAAACTTAAGGAGGAATTAAGGGCATTGTTAGCAAAAGGGTATATCCGTCCTAGTTCGTCCCCTTGGGGAGCACCAGTTTTGTTTGTGGATAAGAAAGATGGGACCCAGAGATTGTGTGTGGATTATCGAGCTTTGAATGAAGTGACCATCAAGAACAAGTACCCGCTGCCAAGGATTGATGATCTCTTCGACCAGTTAAAAGGAGCATGTGTGTTCTCTAAGATCGATCTCCGATCCGGATACCATCAGATGAGGATACGAGTGACTGACATCCCCAAAACCGCCTTCACAACCCGATATGGTTTATACGAGTTCACAGTTATGTCTTTTGGTTTGACAAATGCACCGGCATACTTCATGTATTTGATGAACAGTGTGTTCATGGACTATCTTGACAAGTTCGTGGTAGTGTTCATTGACGACATTCTGGTTTTCTCCAAGAATGAGGAAGAGCATGAAGAACATCTGAGGTTGGTGATGCAGAGACTTTGTGAGCATCAGTTGTATGCCAAGCTGAGCAAGTGTGAGTTTTGGTTGAAGGAAGTAGCATTCTTGGGTCACGTACTGTCCAATGGTGGAGTGGCAGTTGATCCGAAGAAGGTTAGTGATGTGTTGAGTTGGAATCCGCCTAAGGATGTAAGTGAAATCAGAAGTTTCCTTGGAATGGCTGGATATTATCGGAGGTTTATTGAAGGATTCTCCAAGATTGCTAAACCCCTGACGGTGTTATTGGAGAAAAATGCTAAGTTTGTCTGGACTGAAGAATGTCAAGTCAGCTTTGAGGAATTGAAGAAGAGATTGACAACGGCACCTGTGCTAGTGTTGCCGGATATAACCAAGAGCTTCTCTATCTACTGCGATGCATCTCGTTTAGGATTGGGATGTGTGCTCATGCAGGAAGGCAGAGTAGTAGCATATGCATCGAGGCAGTTGAGGAAACATGAGCAGAACTACCCGACACACGATCTGGAGTTAGCAGCTGTAGTACATGCTTTGAAAATTTGGAGGCATTACTTGATTGGACATAAGTGTGATATTTACACTGACCACAAGAGTCTCAAGTATGTGTTCACAGTCAGACCTGAATATGAGGCAACGTCGTTGGTTAGAGTTGATCAAGGATTACGACCTGGAGATTCATTATCATCCAGGAAAGGCCAACCTGGTGGCAGATGCTCTGAGTAGAAGGAGCTACGTGAATAAGATCACGGGACATTGCTTATCGGAGGAACTCAGTTCAGAGTTCGAAAGGATGAGTCTGGGATTTGTGACCAGCGTCACCGAGATGGCAGTAGAACCGACCTTGGAACAAGAGATCCGAAAAGGACAGCTCACAGATGAGAAGATCAAGGAGATCGTGGAACTAGTGGCATTAGGAAAAGCCCCTGGTTTTCGAGTGGATGACCAAGGAACATTGTGGTATGAGAAGCGGATCTGTGTACCAGATATAGTGCAGATCAGGGATACAATTCTCAGGGAAGCCCATGAGTCGGCGTATTCGATACACCCAGGTAGTACCAAGATGTACCAAGATATCAAAGAAAGATTTTGGTGGTACGGATTGAAGAGAGATGTAGCCACATATGTAGCTCTATGTGACACATGTCAGAGAGTCAAGGCTGAACATCAGAGGCCAGCAGGTTTGCTCCAGCCCCTGAAGGTACCTGAATGGAAGTGGGAAGAAGTCGGTATGGATTTCATCACTGGCTTACCTCGCACTCAGAGGGGATTTGACTCAATCTGGGTAATCGTGGATCGTCTGACCAAGGTGGCGCATTTCCTACCAGTGAAGACCACTTATTCGGGAGCCCGACTAGCAGAGCTGTATATGGAGAGAATTGTGTGCCTGCATGGGGTACCGAAAAGAATAGTGTCTGATCGAGGTACCCAGTTCACATCACACTTTTGGCGACAATTGCATGAGTCTATGGACACTAAGCTACAGTTCAGTTCAGCATACCATCCGCAGACCGATGGGCAGACAGAACGGACGAACCAGATATTGGAGGATATGTTGAGAGCATGTGCTCTACAATACGGTGCCAGTTGGGACAAGAGTTTACCATACGCGGAATTCTCATACAACAACAGCTATCAGAAGAGTCTGCAGATGGCCCCATTCGAGGCTTTGTATGGCAGAAAGTGTAGGACACCACTATTCTGGAATCAGACAGGAGAAAGTCAGGTATTTGGACCTGAGATACTAAGAGAAGCAGAGCGACAAGTGCAGATAATCAGACAGAATCTGAAAGTGGCACAATCCAGACAGAAGAGCTATGCAGATAACCGACGGAGGGATCTTAGCTTCGAAGTTGGAGACTTCGTGTATCTCAAGGTGTCACCCATGAGAGGCGTGAAGAGGTTCAACGTCAAGGGCAAGTTAGCACCTCGATACATTGGACCGTTCAAGGTACTTGGTCGGAAAGGTGAGGTAGCATATCAGTTAGAGCTACCAGAGAAGTTAGCGGGAGTACATGAAGTGTTCCATGTATCTCAATTGAAAAAGTGCTTGCGAGTACCTGAGGAACGAATTCCGATTGAGGAGCTAAATGTGGAGGAAGATCTTACTTATACTGAGCATCCTGTCAGAATTTTGGAAGAATCAGAGAGAGTCACCAGAAACAAGGTGATCAAGATGTGCAAGGTTCAGTGGAGTCGTCATTCCGAGGATGAAGCAACTTGGGAAAGAGAGGAAGACCTCAGAGCTGAATATCCACAGTTATTCCAATCCACACCCGAATCTCGAGGGCGAGATTCATCTTAAGGGGGGTAGGTTTGTAACACCCTAAAAATGCCTATTTTAAAAATTTAGTAATTAAATCGCTTTTATTTAAATTGTGCTCATATGAATCTAAGGAAAACAAATTATTTATGAGAAATAAAATCAAAGATAAGGCTAGACACATTTTGATGCATTCATGCTGGCTGCATTGAGTTTTGTTTGTTTGAAGTTCTAATCGAATTTTAAAATCCAATTCAGATTTCGCTTTTAGGCTTTGCCCTCTATTTCCTTTTCTGGCGCCGAGCTGTTTCCTTCCTAGACCCTCGACTTCGACTAGGACTCTGTCTCGAGACCGACTCCGACGCTGTCGCAGTCGCCGAATCCTTTCTTGTCACGAACGCCAAGACTTGGACCTGAGGCCGGACTTTGTTCTATTTATAGCCGTCGTCTTGATCTCCCTTTCAATCTTTCCAATCGAGCCACAACCCTAGCTACCGTTCTCGCCGAGAAGTTCCGTTTCGCTCGAGACCGTTCTCGTCGGAAGAAGTTCCGCCTCGCTCGAGACCCACCCTCGATCTTCGCCGCCGGAGCTTCGCACTCGTCGGAAAGTACTTCAGGAGGTTCGCCTTGAAAACCCGAAGCTCTCCATAGCATTCTTGCTCCGATTCTTGCCGTACTCTACGCCAATTTTGATCCGCCGTCGTCCCAGTAGTTCTCCGCCGCTGTGTTCGAGCGTCGCTAGCGTCAAGCCTCGAAGCCAGCATACCCCTCGAAAAGTTGTTTTGTTTTGAACCATTAGATCTAGATCCAATGCTGCCGCGTCAACTCGAGGCCCTGGTCGAACCGGAGGTACCCTCGAAGCTGACTGTCTTGCAAAACAAGCCTTCACGTTTTTCAAAACCAACCCGCAGTCCAATCTAGTTCAAAAGTATTTTCAAATAAGTCCTTTTCTTTTGTTTTAACCCCTGCAAGTTTTTAAAGTTGCGCCCGAGGCTCGGTTTTATCTTTTAACAGGAAAACCCTCGAATCTTCAAATAAAATTTTGTTTTGACCCTCGAAACTTTCGCAGTTTAGCTCCGAACCGTAGAAACACCATAGCTTCTCTGTTTTAGCTCCGATTTGAGTGATTTTCGCGTTCTTGTGTTCGTAGCAAAGCGTAGATTAGTTTCGAAGCTTTCTTTCTTCTGTTCTTTATTGTTTGGTGTACTGTTCTAATAGATTAATATTGTTTGCATGTACTGGTTTGCTTGGTTGCTTGTGTGCTTCTTCGAGAGTCCAGTTGGTGAGCAGTGCGCGCTCGAGTTCAAGGGGTACCAGGACCAGCAGTATCAGCAGCAGCAGCAGCAGTTTGTGGAAGGCAAGTACAGCACGGACAATCCTTGCTACCTAAACACACCTTACATTAATTACTGCATATGCATGTGTCTAAATTGTTTCCATTAAGGTTGTTCCTAGTTTTGTTTACCCTATACCTTGATTACCCTGGGATATTGCATTTGGGTAGAATTTTGCTAAGCGCAGCTACCGTCACCAAAGTTTAACTGTTAATCTTGACTTAATGGTTCACTTCAATGATAATGTTAAAATCTACTTTTTAGCAACTTGGATCAGGGAGCTAGGGCGTATGCTTCGAGCCTGGCCCTAGTGTCTCTCCGTAAGGACTGGTTCTTAAAGCGGCAACCCAGGAGCCTGTCGCCACCGCCGGAACTATAATGGCTCTGGTCTTGGACAAGTAACTTGTACGGCTTTAATTCAACAGTGGTTACCGAGGGGCCACCGGCGTTATGGGAAGCATGGGTGAGAGTATGGTTTGATCCACCGAGGACGGAATAGCCGTTGGCTATGCCCTCGTGAGGCACAGTCCCGTGTTGGGAGCTTCCGTTTGGCGGAGGTTCTACACGTTGCGCTATTTAATTCTGCTTTTGCATTACTTTTCTGCGATTGGATGCCATTGACCCCCTCGTGCTGCGGCACGGGCGTAAGTCAGTCTCGGTGCCTCGGGTCATGCTGCCTAGGTTGTACCATAACGGCTGCTGTTTTGTTAAAGTGTCTTGTGAAAAGCCTCGTAGCGTCCCTATGCGATCACACCTCGGAAGTGTGGTTTGAGAGGTCTGATCCACCTCCGCGTGGTTGGGTGCAAAGTTCTTTGAACTTTTACGCGACTGGTGGGTAAAGGGCGAAACCTCTGCAGAGTGTACAATCTATCATGATAGCCTTGCTCAGGGTCACGAGCGGCCTGGATCCTTTTTGATTAGAAGATGATGTTTATTATTACTGTTTTATGCCTACTTCTACTTTATTAATTGGGGAAATACAACCGGGATTCACAATAAATGTTGTACCCTCGAGATACCCTCGAATACCCTCGAGAGACCCTCGAAACAGACTAAAATCAGCCAACGAAAAAAATGCTAATGCAGTTCAGCCGAGTCAAGCCTTACTTTTTAGCCTTCATAATCTGTGTTGTATTTGCTAAGTAACTTTGTTACTTACACTTGCTGTTGTTATTATTTTTGGGCAAAATCCCGGATGGGTAACAGAAGGATTAGAAGGTGCTGCTGCCGTCGAATTTCCTGAAGATCTGCCTTTCTACTAGCTGTGCTCAACCAGTCAGTGTCCCTGTGGAGTTGTGGACTTCGGCCTCGTTTCGTTAGGATTAGAGAGAGTTCTGTTTAAAGTCTTCCGCTGTAATTCTCTTTAAGTTCGAGTCAATCTCTGATGTAAAACCCTTTTATTTTAATCGAGCATTGTGTTCTTTTATCATATTTGTTTGCTATATGTGTAATGACTTCCTGGGAACACATATGGCCGCATCTCGGGTTTGCTGTGGAAATCCGGGTGTGACATCATGACTGCACTACTGCAGAGTCTATTGCAGAGGTTTATAATTCGTTGGTTGCACATTTATGCCTACATCTGAACCGTGTTTGAATGGAGCATTAATTGAGTTCTTCATTGGATATTTATTTAATACCACAGGTGATATTGCGACTTTATGTCGTTTAATGATTGAGCATTATTGCCATTTATTTTTCCGAGGCCAGTTGCACAGACTCATACTTTTGTTGGGATTATTGAATGCCCAGATTGTTCGTCTGCTTTGTTGATTGCTGTGTGTGTTTGAACCTATTGGTTATTTGCTCAAGTGTTGGGAGAATACTCAAGTGATCTTATTTGTCCGATGGACACTGGTATTCAAGATTTGAATATGGAGGTTTATTATTCGTCTACATGATGGAATTTGTCTCAAGGTGGAGTTTGTTGGATATGTTCCAAATTCACATCCACGATATAGGCCAGGCTTGGGCCAGAGCGAAGCGGAGGCCCATTGTGCTGTGGTTTCTCTTAGGAGTGCACAGTTTAGTCCCACCTTGGCAATGCAACCAAGCAAAGGGACGTGAGCCGCCTATATATATGTAAGACCTATGTAGACGGTAGGGTAAGACAGATAAGCCATGTATCATCCCTACTTGTAAACTCTCCTCAATAGTGATTGTCTTCCGTGGTTTTTTCCCGCAAGGGTTTTTCCACGTTAAATCGTGTCTCGTGTTCGATCTTGTTTTTCGCATTATTTGCTAACAACCCCTAAGAATTATTTACTACCTAATAGAGGCATGCTACTTGTTCTCAGGTCTAAAGATGAGTTGGCCCCTCAGCACACAAAGAAAAGCAACTAGAAGAGGATGTGTTGTTGTTTCAGATTTGGACTTCAAGATTCATGGTTAATTCTGTATCAATCCACGACAATTCACCATGAGCATCATACACCATTGGAAGCCTCTTAAAGTCTACTTTCCAATGCAACTGACGGATCATGATTTGGAGCTTTGTAGCAAGAGCTATGGTGAATTTAGTGAAGGTTGTTCTATGTGATCAGTTCGGACCAGTCCGAACTGGTTGTGTTCAGTTCCCCTGGTCTGAACTGGATGTGTTGTATTTTGTTCCAGACACTTGTTATTTCATATTGGGCTTTTGTGGGAGGCCTCAGCCCAACTAGGAGGGTTGTTCCTAGTATAAATAACCTTGGTACTCCTGTTGGAAACCCTAACAACGAATTAAACTTAGAAAAATAGAGAAGCCAAGTGCTCTTATCCTTAGGGTTGTGACATTGCTGCCCCCTTGAGGATTGGGAGTTTTCTCTACCATTTGTTCTTGCGTTTCCTTGTGATTTGCAAGAGCATCGCCTCTACCTTTGCGTGGTTCAGGTAAGGCATCGACCAAATCATGTGGTCATAGGCGGCAGGTGGCTGTTCGAGCAGCTGTTGGTGCCATCGGTTCGTCAGGTTGCATGGGTCTAGTTATCCCCCACGATCCTACTAGAGAAGATCGGGCAAGCCCCCGTATCTCTAGGGGTATCCCAGGAGGTAGATTTGTGGGGATCGCCGGACATGAAACTTGATGGTTAACGCAAAGATACAACACACAATGATTTAGGCAGGTTCGGGCCGCCAGTATAGTGTAATACCCTACGTCCTGTATGGTGGTTTGTATGTTGCGCCTTCTAGACGTTGGGTGGTTCTGTAGAACTCTGTTCTGTTCTACCAAGCTAGGGACCCCTGCCCTCCTTTATATATCCCGGGGGCAAGGTTACATGGTAAGTATCCTAGTCGGTTACAATATAGGAGTCCTAGTTGGATTACACGAGTAGTTCTACTTGCAGTAGGAGTCCTAGTTGGATTACACGAGTAGTTCTACTTGCAGTAGGAGTCATTCAGTAGTCCTACTAGGACTCGATCTTCTATCTTGAGGGTACCCGGGGATGCATGTCCCACAAGCCCCCGAGCATCTTGCGCCTTTACTTCAAGTCTTGAATGTGCTTTAACATCATCAAGTAGTTGGAGCTAAGCCCAAGACGCTCAAATCTTCTCTGTCGAGTAGTTTACATTGGAGTGCATCTTTAGATGCACCCAATGGGTGTAGCTCCCGAGCCTTCGAGTACTTTTTTAAGTAGTCAGGGGTTAGAAAGCAGTCTTCTATCTTCATCTTGAGTAGTTCAATGGCGTGCACGGATTGGGTGTAGCTGCTGAGCTTCAAGTAGTTTTGTAAAAACTAGTCGAAGGTCTTGAATTGATCAACAATAGGCACAAAAAATGTGTACCCCTTGAGTGTAGCCCACGAGCCTCGAAGCGAATGGTCAAGAACATAATCTTCAAAGTAGTGACTAGTTTAAAGTACTCGGCTGGCATTGTAGTGCCTCGCCGTTTGAGTACTAACTAGTTGTAGTACTCACCTCCATGTCTTGCCATGCGATGTGTAGCCCCCGAGCTTCAAGCGACTAGTTGAAGTACTCAGTATGTGAGCACCGACTAGTATACGTACTCATGTGACTTCGAGGCGTCATGGAGAGGCAAAGTGGTGCCAAGTCTCGCTGGTGTGAGTACTCAGTTGTGAACTCTGCAATTTAAATATATAGGATTAATAGTATCCGATCAAGAAAAATTAAATAATACCATTTGTAATGCATAACGTTTGTAACACATGTTTCTTAAACTTGTCGCTTGTTGCCACTGGTTAAGTGGTCTTTTGTTCTTTGCTAGACTCTTGACCACTCGAGTAGTAGCCCTGTTACGTTTAAACACTTGGCCTCGCTTAACCATAGCCCATAACACGAGACTAGTGTCTTCTTTAATGCTTAGGTGCGTAGGTGTTGTGAAAGAGCCGAAGTTTCCCGAATTAAGGTGCATGCTATCGAGCGGTGTTGGTCATAGAGTAGTCGGTTACAACTTTTCTCCTGTAGGAGAGGTCGCACGAGGGATTGTAACCCGTCGGCGAGATATCACGCGAGGGAGTGTAACCTGTCGGCGATAGAATCTTGTAGATACAGCCTCCGAGAGCCCTACGTAGTTTGATGCGCCAAGTCCGCGGGCTATTGCCATGCTGTCGATGAATTATGTCGAGCACGTCCGCATGGGGGTACCCCGGAGAGTAGATTCGTGGGCCTCGCCGAGTTCTAGGAGCGACAGTACATGAACAACACAAAGATTTAGACAGGTTCGAGCCGTGAGTAGCATAATACCCTACGTCCTGTGTGCTTGATTGTATTGCACGTGTGGTTGTATGTTTTGAGGGGGTCCCTGCTCCGCCTTATATAGTCCGGGGAGTAGAATTACAAGTCGGTTACAGTGTCCTAGTCATATACAACAGGGAATTCTACAATAGGGTACTTTGGGGAGTCTCCTATCAGTATACGACTAGTCTACCTAGTCAGCTACGACGTCTTGCACCATAGCCGACTAGTTTAAGGTAGTCGGATCAAACATCCCTAATGAGTAGTTTAATCATTTACATGAATGGCCCTAGGGATCTGGTCCCACAAGCCCCCGAGCATCTTGCGCCTTTGCTTCAAGTCTTGAACGAGTAATTGGAGCTAAGCCCAAGACGCTCAAGTCTTCTCTGTAGAATAGTTTTCATTGGAGTGCATCTGTAGATGCACCCAATGGGTGTAGCCCCCGAGCCTCCGAGTACTTTTAAGTAGTCGAAGGTTCAAAAGCAATCTTCTATCTTCATGATGAGTAGTTCAACGGTGTGCACTGAATAGGTGCACCCATTGGGTGTAGCCCCCGAGCTTCGAATAGTTTGTCTGAAACCAGTCGAAGGTCTTCGAGTAGTTGTTCCATAAATTTTGGAAAATCAAATCACGGATTATCCACTAGCAGCCCCCGAGCTTTAAAGCAAAATATCTTTGATTTAAAGATCAGGATAAATCTCCCTTAATCTGTTGAGATCCAGGATCTCCGAAAATTTCGCCGGCATCATTTGAGGAATATTATCCCAAAAAAATAGGAGGAAAGGTAGAATGCGATGTGCCGCCGCACTGTAGTGCACAGTAACCCTAACTGGGTATTATAAAGATTCAGCCAGCGTCATTGAGCATAAGCGCTTCACCTTTCTCAGCCTCTGCCTTCCAAGCTCAAACCTTCTTCCCTTCCTTCACCAATCACGTGCTCAAGCCCCTGAGCCCAGGATCCGCATAGTGCAGCCCTCGAGCTGCGTAGTCTGTGAATACGAGAGAAATCCAAAGTAACAATCCGCTCCAAGATGTCCGGGCAAATGAGATGTGCAGGAACTAGATCTCAGAGTGGTGGGAAGAAGAAATCACCAATCGTAGAACCGTCCACAAAACCGACATTTGCGGATCCGCCTTCGCCGGCCGTAGCTTGGAAGAGGTGCATGGCGAACACTGACGAGTTGACCAGCCTGGTGGAGCAAGGTTTGCTACTTGACCAAGTCTCTTTAGAGTGGAAATCTTGTTGGAAGCAAGAGTTCCCTACTGAAATCCCGCTCTTTCTATCTTTCTGTGAGCGCTGAGTTGGATTACCAATCTCATCCTTTTTCAAGGAGTTCCTTGCTTTCTATAGTCTGCAACTCCACCATCTTAATCTGAATGGCATTTTGAACATAGCTATCTTTGTCCACGCCTGTGAGGCATTCTTAGGCATAAAACCTAGTCTTCCTTTGTTCCGCACCTTGTACCACATAAAACAGCAACCTACCAATCTGAGAACTAAAGTAGTCGGAGGTGCGGGAATTGCGGGAATTCAATTCCGCTAGAACATGAGGGCGAAATGGTTTGAGATGCCCATCATGGACTCTTGTGGCGACTGGATGTCGAAATGGTTTACCATCAGTAAGTGTATTCGGACATCTTGTTTATTCGAATAAACTAGTCGTGATCTGTCTATATCATGCCAACCACTTGTCTTCCTATTTGAATACAGTAGGAAACCACTCGTTGAGCTGCCCTAAGAAGGATGGGTGGTATCCCAAGGACAAATCCAACTGAAACTCACGCCCAACTGCTGAAGAAGCTAAAAATGTGCCCACTTTGCTGAAGCAAGTACAAGTCCTGAAGGAGAAAGGGCTCACTGGAGTTGGAATCGCCTTCAGCTTCATGAAGCGGAGGATTCAACCACTCCAGGAACGAGTGCACCTGGGGTTCCAGTATGAGGGAAGCTCAGATCCCTCATGTACTGGTCCTGAAGCCATCTCTGATGAGACGATGCTTATGTGATTGAGTCGCATGTTCACTGGTGTTGCCGGAAAACCAGTCATTGTTGATGAATTGTCGAAGGAAAATCCGCCAGTAGAGGTAAGTACTCCCAAATCTGTGTATATGTTGATATGATATAGTTACAATGTCAACCCGAGTGGTTTTGAATCAATACAGGGTCAACCAAAGGATCTTTTCTCAAAAGAAGAATGGGAGGACCTCGCCAAGAGTTCGTCTGAAAAGACCATCAGCGATGAGAATCAAGGCGCAGGTATTGAGGATGTTGAAACCATGGAAGATTCGAAAACCAGTGCACCACCAGAGACTAGTATCAGAGGTAAATGCCCTGTTCATGAATTGAATAACATAAACACCTTGCTTGTTGTATAATAATATGCATGATTTGACCATACAGCTACACCAGATATGCCTGCTGCCGCTAGGAAAAGGCGCTCCGCTCGAAGCCAATCAGCAAAGACAGATGATACCGTGCCTAGTGAAGATCCTTCCAAGCGGATCAAGCTGTCGCACAATTTCACTGCACCGCAAGGTTCATCAAGTTCGAGTGCTTTGGCAAGCACGGCCACGGGAAGCGCTACCAGCTCAAAGCGAGCAAAGCCCATGTTGAAATTCCGATTTTAGCCCTTGAAAGCTCGAGAGCCGCCAAAAGAGTAAGTGCAACTGATGTTGAATATCTTCTTGTTAAGAATCTCCATAGTTTATATATATTAATGTGGTATTGTCACTTGATAGAACACCAAATCAGGCCTTTGTGAGATCCATTCAAAAAAACGAAACAGAACAACAAGTCGCTAGGCAAGAAGATGTAGTGCAGAATCAACCAGTGCGTCAAGATGCGCCATCTAGTGTACCAGCTGAGAGTAGTACAGAAATTGTTGAAGACACTTCAAGGTCAATGGTGGTCGTGGAGACTGAAAAACAAGTCGTGCCAGCTGCAGATGTCGATGACACCGAAGGACTTGATGCCAGCGCGCCTCCTAAGACTACTCATGTAGTCATTCCAGCTGCTGAGGGTATATCAAGTTACCCTGCACCAAGGCAGAATACTGTTGTAGTCGCCTCAATAGGTAATCAGGTATATGCTAATAGCCTTGCCATATATTAATTGAACCTTCATCCATTTATCATTGGTTTGAACACCTATCTTTGATAAAAATCTTCAGGCTGGCGACAACCAAGAAACAGAGGTACCCAGCACTGATGCGCAGGGAGAAACGCCAGCCAATAGTGAAGACAAACTAAAAGATGTGAGTAGAATTTATCATAATTATGAATAAAAACATGTTCTTGTGTTTGAACAATGATAAACTGTGCGCAGGTTGAAGTGAAAGGGAAGACTCCAACGGATGCAGCCTATGAACTGCGCAACCATCTCCAGCTTGCTCTGGTAAGAATCTGCAGCTTCAATCTTTATTTCAAGATACCAGACAATATTGCAATAATAGATAAATGTGCAGGCTCTGGTCGATTTGGTAGAAAAGCCTAGGGATGCAAAGCTATCGGCCCGCATTCGCGAACTTGATGATGACTTCACGGGCGCTTGTGAAGAACTCGAGAAGGCACGAGCTGAACACAAGGAAGAAGTCCAAGCGCTCAGAGGCAAAATGTCACACCCCAAAATTTTCAAATTTTGGGATGTGAATTTTTAACATAATTAATACAATATTTTTCTAGATTTTCTAAAATTAAATTAAAGCAACATAGGTTTAATGTTGTGTTTGTTGCTGTTGGCGGTCGTTACGGACCGATTCCCGACCTCCGACCAAGTATAAGATAAACACAATGGAATCACACACCATAGCTATAGGACTTATTTCTGACCATTTCCACAAGTTTTGGTGTTTATTCGATTCCAGGAGGCACACGACCAGAGTTGAGGCAAAAAGCATAAGAAAAGATGTGTTCGGCCGAATCCCAATATTCGACCGAACTCCGTTTATGAACCCAGTGGACCGGAAGATGAGAGAGGCCCAAGTCCATCTCAACCGAGGCCCGCCAGTCCACCAGAAGGCCTCCAGCTCAGCCCAGACCGAGAAACCGACATGCCAACCGACC
The DNA here is from genome assembly GCA_033239725.1 of Echinochloa phyllopogon. Classification (NCBI taxonomy): domain Eukaryota; kingdom Viridiplantae; phylum Streptophyta; class Magnoliopsida; order Poales; family Poaceae; genus Echinochloa; species Echinochloa phyllopogon. Next base: position 33,511,577 of record BTCW01000005.1, on the reverse strand, counting down.
AGGACGTGATCCAGCACGTGGGAGGAATGAAGGCGGTGCAGAGGGCGGTTTCGGCCGAACACGTGGCGTTTGGCCGAACCCCCCAATTCGCCCGAATCAAGCCCACCGCCTCACAACCGACCCTGGGATGCAATCTTGACCGTAGGAGGCAGAGGTGGTGGAAAATGGGTGGTTCGGCCGAACTACCAGTTCGGCCGAACCGATCCACTTCGGCCGAACGCGCCAAGTTCGGTCGAAGAGCCTGGAACCGCCCCTGAGCTTTCTTGGCCGCTGCTCCACTTCAAACCGACCCTCCTTGCTATAAATAGGACTCTCCAGCACCTGTATTAGCACACAAGAGTGAAGAGAAGAAAAGCTCCCTAGCGAAGCGCTGCCACTGTCATATCTAGAAAATAGGGAGAGAGGAGAGGTGAAAGTGCCGGAGAGGAGCCGGAGTGTCGGCCCCTCTTCCACCTGTACCACTACGGATGCGGCTCTGCTTCGAGTAACATCCGGGTCGTGTCTGGTAACTCTTGTATCTCTCTCTGATTAATTGAGCATCAGTTCTTACATTTATATGCTTGCTCGTTCCTCGTTCAATGCTTAGTTGATTGGTATAATTGTATACTAGTTGCTTGGCTTGGGTGCTTATCTTTCTGCAGTACATAAGTATTAACTGACTAGTGTAGGCGTGGTGCCCATATTTGAGGTTAGCTTGGGTTACATCCGAGTCCACGGAGGTGGTAGCCGTTAGGTGGTGATAGCCCTATACGGCCTACGTAGTCCACCACGTCCAGCTCAGAACCGTAGGATCCTTAGAGAGGGTATTGGCAACACCCCTTCTCACCCCTTTTTGTGTGTTGCTGGTTCCGTGTCCCGACACTAGCATCTATCTGTATCACCTCTTGCTCAGTTAATCAGAAGGACAATACTACCAGACTCGTGCCCTCTCTACCCTCCTAGTGCCTTTCTCTCCTTCTCTTCGTCGTCACCCATTCCATTTCGCCATCCTTGGACAACTTAGTTTAGAATTAGTTCACTTTTCGTTCCTCGTGGAAATCGATACTCTGGAATACTCCCGGGGGAAAGCTACATCGGTATCTGTCCGCTTGCGGATTTATCTGTAGGCCGTAAGGAGTGCCAACAAGCTTTCTGGCGCCGTTGCCGGGGAACGGTGGTTGTTCTGATTCCGAACCCAAGTTGTCCGTGTATCCCACCACCATCCACCATATGGATTCCACTCTCACCTTATGTCAACACTCGGCTCCAAAGGGCAAATGTTTGGAGCCACCACCATCACATCCCATCCACTCACCCAGCTATGACCTGCGTCCTGGCTTCATAGCCATGGTTCGAGAGCAAATGTTCCCAGGAACGAATGCTGAGAGTCCATACGCGCATTTGCGTGAGTTTGAGCAACTCTGTTCATGCATCGTCACTGCGGGCATGACACAAGAGACGCTTAAATGGAAGCTATTCCCGTTCTCATTGATAGGAGGAGCAAAGAAATGGTACTCTCTAGCTATCGGTAATATGGAAGGGGGTTGGGAAACTCTCAGAGAGAAATTCTGTCTAAATTTTTTCCCAGTTTCCAAGGTAGCCAGCCTCTGAGTCGAAATCCTTACCTTTAAGCAATTAGAGGGAGAGTCGTTAGGAGCTGTCTGCGCTCGTTTTAAGGAAATTTTGGCATTCGGACCAGACCTAGGCTTACCAGAACCTATAATTCTACAACATTTCAGCCTTGGCCTCTGCCCCAAAGCCATCGCTTTCTTGAACTCCGCTTCAGGAGGGTCGTTCTCTCATTTGATTCCCAGTGAAGCAAGGGTAATCTTGGATCGTATCCTGGATGACACTCCTTACACTGGAATCTATGATGAACTCCTCGATGGAGAAGAGAAGCAGCCGGAACCTGAACCTGAAGAGCCCTCGTACCTACAAGCCAAATCTATCAGCTCTTCCATTCTGTTAGAACCCGATGCTCAATTCGAACCACAAACTTATTCTAGCCAGTATGATTATCCACTCTACACCACTCCCTATGATTCTGACGATGATCTATTTGGTGACATCGGGAGTGCAACAAGTTTCCCATTGGAACAACGTGTAGAGTATAAGGATCAACCTCCCGACAAGGAAGAACTAGAATATTAGAGGGTGTACTTAGGACGTCTCTCTGCTGTGATGAGTCGGGAATGGCTAGACAAGGCTGAAGCCTCGACCGAGGTCGTCAAAATGCCCAAAATGATCCGAAGGATATTTTGTGAAGTTATGGGCAAAGATGAAGAAATCGAGTATGACCCGAGGCTCGAAATCAACATCATCTCTGCCTCCTTGGTGCGAGCACAACTCCCTGATGAACCATAGTCATCATCTAAAAAACGTCTGTGGTTTACACCGGGGAGGATCCTCGACTGTTTAGGGATCTTGCGGGTCACACCCGTTAAGATTAATGACCCTAAACTTTTCTTGGATTTCCATATCTTTGACCTACCCAATAATGCCACACATTCTGTTGACACCAAAAATTGGCACCAGGAAGAGGCTGACATGTGGGCCGGATTCGTCGAAAAGGTATCATTCGGCAAAGGAGTTTTTTCCCGGAGCATTCGGTAAAGACGTTCTGCGGTCGGGAACGCATCGTCATTCGGCAAAAGAGCTGTTCCGCGGAAGGCATTCGGGAGTATGTGATGACGTGGATCAAGCATAAGGAAAAGGCTGGTTTAACTTGGAATGCAAGACGGATACGGTGCCCCGATGTTTATCTTTTTAGGAAATAAATAAATGTAATCGTAATCGATTAGGAGTCGTGTCGAGACCTGGGTATAAATATAAACCCATGGTAATTGTAGAATCATTCAATCAATCAATCATACAACAAACTGGCCCCGTGCCAACTTCGAGTCCCTTAGTCGAGTCGTCGAGTCCTTCGAGAGGAATCATCGATCCGTCGACCTCCGTAAGTACCGGCAACCCTGCACCATGCCTAGTATCATGCGGTGGATTTAGGCCTTGGCTCAGGAAGGTTCCATTGTTAGAGCATGAGCCATGCGGTGGGCTAAGTTTTAGCGTGGAACAAGTTATCGGCTCTATTGGATTTTGGCAAGATCTGATAGATTCATTAAGTTACCATGTGTTGCTCTGGATTTTACCTTTATGTTTAATTCATTACAACACTCTTTTGCCCAGTCTAGATTGATTAGATTCGTTTCTAGCTCACAATGCACTGCGTTTCCATAGCCGAATTCGAAGTCAATCTAGATTGCCACGTGTTGCGGGTCCAAGCTCGTTGGTCTTGTGTGGATCTTGACAGAACCGGGTATCATGCGGTGGATGCAGGTTTTTGGGTCGTCTTAGAGCTAGTCATCCGGTGGATTAGAATTCGATTTGATCTGATAGATCTATCATCATCAGCGAAGCATGTTCCTTCTTCATGGAACCCGATTCGGCTATATAGCTGTATTCGGCAGTGTCGCCACGAGCGAAACGTGCTCACGGTTTTGTTTTAAATAAAGGATGCTTTTAGCCTTTCACGTTTAGAGTGTATCATGCGGTGGATTGCTCTATTCTTGGTTGGTGGTGTGATTCCAAACAAGTCGTATCATGCGGTGGATTAACTTGCTTGTTTCATGCTTGACGGGCTGAAAAGTACCTAGACATGCGGTAGACTAGTGCTTTTATCCTATGCATTCTTGTTTATTATGAAATTATGGTCATGCTTTCGCCCTTTTATTTATATATCATGCTCTGTTCCTCGTTAATCGGTTATGAGTATATGTTACAATGTTTACTTAGTCGAATGCCGATCTTTCGTCATGCTTACGTCACGCATTCGGCAGTGCGCTTCCTGTACGCTTTGCCGATTGCCGAATGATGCTTTAACGCCGACAGATAGCTTCTCCGTAGCTATATGTCGTTCGAAGCTGGCTCCGTAGCCATAAATATGGAACTGACTGGTATTGCCCGGTACGTTCCAGGTGTTATCTAAACATCTTTTTCCCCTTTGTCAGTTTCAGGAAAATTGACTGGCACGCTTTTGGATTCAAACGCTCGGGCCACGTGTTAAGCCAGCTAATTCGGCTTGCTGTGTGCTTGGCGTGAGGTGCGGATTTTACGTCAACACACTTTTTGGCACGCCCGGTGGGACCCAAGCTTCGAAGATGCCTGAATTAAAAGACATTCTGGATGTCACTTTTGAAGAATTGTCTGATGAACATCAACAAATGGTGAAGATTGCTGCAGATCAGTTCATCAAGAAATGCTTGCTGTCTTTTGCTAAAAACAGGAGTGGTGCACCGTTTCTCAAGTCAGATCTGCCAAGAGTTCTTTTGCCGGGACAATCTGATCTTACTGAAGAAGAAGAAAGGGAGAAGTTCTCTAGCTTGTTATACAAGGCTTTAGGAGAAACAATGACTAATCATAATGCCGCATTCCTGAACAGTTTTCGGCTCATACTGGTCAACATCTTTGGTCAACACGTGGATAAACCTTTTGAGCAAGCGCATGGACAACTTGGTGGACCAACATATTTCAATATTCAACAATCGGTCCCAAAACGTCATGGTAAAGGTATTGAAGAAACTGAAGTTTCTGGAACCAAAGACACGAATGGACAGCCGATTCAGCAAGAGCTTCAGCATGCATTGCCGAAACATCGTACATATGGTGATATGGCATTCGGCACCACGGGAAATCCACCTGCTTCTGCTTACAAGATATCCCCTCTGAACAACAGGTTGCAAAGAGACGTGTATGGGAACGGATACTCAGAGTTCATGGATTACAATGCTATCGACGCTCTCCCGAATCCCGGATATGTTGGTACTACAGGGATGCCTGCTGGAAGACCAGGGAATCAAGATACCAATATTGATCTCATGGTGCAGAAGATGACCGATGTATTGCAAAATCAATTCGGTCTGAAGCCTAAAAATCAGGGGTATGTGTACTTGTCTCCTTTCCCAGAATGGTACTAGAGGGTATCATTGCCGAATAGAGTCAAGGTGCCTACAGAGTTTACTAAGTTCTCAGGACAAGATGATACTAGCACTGTGGAACATATAGCTCGATATCTGATGCAGCTTGGAGAAGCTTCAGCGGACGAGGCTTTTAGAATCAGATACTTTCCTTTGTCACTAACGGGTCCAGCTTTTACATGGTTTGCTTCTTTGCCTGCTCAGTCGATTTGTACTTGGAAAGACCTGGAGCAGAAATTCCATGCTCATTACTACATTGGCAGTGCCGAGAAAAAGTTGGTTGATTTGACCAGCTTAAGGCAGAGGAATAATGAGACACCTACAGAGTTCCTCAGGAGATTTAGGGAAACAAAGAGCATGTGCTTTTCTCTGAACATACCTGATGATCAGCTAGCTAGTATGGCTGTAGCTGGCATGCTGCCTGCCATTCGGGAAAAGCTATTCAGGATGGAGTTTGATGATCTGGGCCAGTTATCACACAGATTGGCCTTAATGAGTAACCAGGCATATGGTTTCAAGAAAGATGCCAGATTTGCTAAAAATAATGATGTAGCTGACATCTATAACCAGTTCCTTGAAAGAGCAGATCAAGAAGATGAGTATGAAGATAGTGAGGAGATAGCCGCAGCAGAGATAGTGTGGGGCAAAGAACCAGTCATGGTGAATCAGAGGTGGATTAAACAGAATAAGGGCACCTATGATTTTGATGTAACTAAGGTAGATAAATTGTTTGACTATCTTGTAAAAGAAGGCCGAATCAAGCTACCAGAGGGGCATTCTATGCTTCGGCCTGATGGAGTGAAAGATAAAAGGTACTGTGGATTCCATGATAGAAATTCTCATTCCATCAATGAATGCAGGGTTTTTAGAGTGAGGATTCAGAAAGCTATCCAAGATGGGCATCTGAAATTAGACAATAAGATGAAGTTGGACAATAACCCGTTTCCTCAGAACATGATTGGGTTCTCAATCAATATGGTGAATGTTACCGAATCTGGAGAGAAAGGAAAGATGAGAGTCCTGACGTCGAAAGAAGCGAAGCAGAATGGCTCAGTCGATCCTAATCGGCAAGTCACGATCGAACAGATTCGACAGGAAAAGTCTCGCTTCCCGAATAGCCGATTTGAAATTGGAAAATCTTATAAACCCAGAGTCACATCGCGCATTCTCCTCAATAAGTGGCAGCGTCAGCAAGAAAAAGAACGCTATCAAAGACATGGATACGAAGAGGAGAAGAGGAGATACGAAGAAAAAAGGTATGAGGAAGAACAAGAGGAATATGTCCGAGAACAAGAACGCGCACATTGGGATTGTGTCTTCTTCAGACACTGTTGGAACGAAGGTTTAAAGTTGCCTACATGGAATAACTGTCCTGAATGCAATAATGGATATGTCGAACATAGGCAAAATTTTGCCAATCGCCAATCCGTCCACGAAAGAATTGGAAGGATACATCCTAGTGATGATCGGCGTTTAAAAATATATGAGAATGATGATCAACCAATGAAAAGACGTGCTGATCATAGATGGATTGATCATGAGGAAGAAGACTGTGAGTACGTCTGGCAGAAAGGACAGTGGTGTCCACCTGGTTTATGAAGGAGCCAGAAGAGAAGAGTCCAGCGCCTAAGGAATCAAGAGTTGAAACGAGCAGGAACCAGGTTGAGATCGATATGGCGTCCAAAAGACAAACCTGATGAATCGGGTCATTCGGCTCCTACATGCATGGTATGTTTCTTGCCGAATGAATTCATGGCTCCAGCTAATCAAATTGTACAGGAAGAGATATTGTCAGAAGTGGATGAAGCCGAGCAATGTGGGTTAATGGCACAATTGGTATTGAATAAGCAAGCTATTTTCGAGAAGCCAGTCCAGAATCGGCACATGAAGCCACTGTACTTAAGAGGATATGTCAACGGAAAACCACTGACGAAGATGTTTGTTGATGGTGGAGCTACTGTTAATGTGATGCCATATAACACATTCAGGAAACTTGGCATGAGCCCTGGAGATTTAACGCCGACAAGCATCGTTTTGAATGATTTTGCTGGAAATCCTTCGGACACCAAAGGATGTGTACATGTAGACCTGATGATTGGATCTAAGATTCTGCTTACAACCTTCTTTGTTATTGAAGGCAAAGGGGCATACAGCTTGCTACTTGGAAGGGATTGGATCCATGCGAATTGCTGTATTCCATCTACTATGCATCAGCAGCTTATTCAGTGGATAGATGATGAAGTGGAAATTGTCCCTGCAGATGATTCAATTAGCGTGGCTAATGTGGAACCAGCTTTCTGGGAATATCAAGGCATAGATTGTTTCTCAGGCAAGGACTGGGGAGAAGGTCCTGTTGAGCCAGTCAGCAGTGATCAACAGCCGATCGAAGCAGTCGGCTCTTTTAGTAATTTTTAATGGATAACCCAATCGATGGGACTGACGGGAAGCTAGGACATGGATTTGTGTCGGCTGACAAATTAGAAGAAGTAGACATTGGAGATGGTGACAAACCAAGGCCGATATTCATCAGTGCTAGCTTGGATTCAGTTTTCAGAGAAAAGTTGATTGAGTTGTTAAAAGAATACAAAGATTGCTTTGCTTGGGATTATTCGGAGATGCCTGGTTTAGATCGTTCCATTGTTGAGCATCGATTACCGATCAAGCCTGGTTATAAACCTTACAAGCAACCACCCCGGAAAATCTACAAAGATGAAGTGTTGGCCGATGTAAAGAAGGAAGTGGAAAGATTAATAGCAGCAAATTTTATTCGGCCATGCAAATATGCAGAATGGATCTCTAATATTGTTCCTGTATACAAGAAAAATGGGAAGATGAGAGTTTGCATAGACTTTAGAGATCTGAACAGAGCTACACCCATGGATGGATATCCAATGCCTATTGCTGACTCGTTGGTTGATGCTGCTGCTGGTTATAAAGTGATTAGTTTCATGGATGGTAATGCAGGGTACAATCAAATTTTTATGGCATTGGAAGATATAGCGAAAACAGCTTTCAGATGTCCAGGACATATAGGGTTGTTTGAATGGGTTGTCATGACGTTTGGTTTGAAGAATGCTGGTGCAACTTATCAAAGAGCCATGAATTATATTTTTCATGAGTTGATCGGCAAGATTGTGGAAATATATATTGATGATGTTGTGATTAAGTCATTGGATCATGAAGCACATTTGGCCGACATAAGGAAAACTCTAGAGTGCACTAGGAAACATGGGCTCAAGATGAACCCGAATAAATGTGCTTTTGGGGTTTCGGCAGGAGAGTTTCTGGGATTTTTGGTGCATGAAGGAGGAATAGGAGTTGGCAAGAAAAGTATGAAAACCATTGATGAGGTTGTTCCTCCAACTAATCTTAAGGAATTGCAGTCATTACTTGGTAAGATCAATTTCGTAAGAAGATTCATATCAAATTTATCACAAAAGGTGTTACCTTTCTCTTCACTGCTGAAAGCCAAGAAGGATCAGAAATTTGTATGGGGTGACGAACAACAAAAGGCTTTCGATGAGATCAAAGAATACATGAAAGAACCACCAGTATTGGTACCTCCACAGCTGAACAAGCCTTTTAAGTTGTACGTGGCGGCCAATACCCAAACTATTGGATCGGCCCTCATACAAGAATTTGAGGGAAAGGAAAGGGTAGTTGCATACCTTAGCCGAAAGTTGCTTGATCCCGAAACAAGGTATTCGGCTACCGAAAAGCTTTGTTTATGTGTTTACTACTCCTGTACAAAATTTCGGCACTATTTGCTACATGCCGAATGCATTGTGTATTCAAAATTTGATGTGATAAAGCACATGTTGTCTATGCCAATTTTGAACGGAAGGATTGGCAAATGGATTTTAGCCTTGTCTGAGTTTGAATTAAAGTTTGAATCGGCAAAAGCTGTTAAAGGACAGGTTATTGCTGACTTCATTACTGAGCATCGCGATTCATCGACTAATCTGCTTGAAATTACTCCTTGGGTATTATTCTTCGATGGATCTTCATGTGACAAGGGTGGTGGAGTAGGTATTTTGTTAATTTCGCCAAAAGGAGAGGTATTTGAATTTGCTATTCCTATTCAACCTACTGTCACTAATAATCAAGCCGAATATGAAGCGTTGCTCAGAGGACTTCAATACTTGAGAGAAGCAAAGGCCATTGCAGTTGAAATTTTTGGAGATTCAGAATTAGTCATAAGGCAACTGAATGGCGAATATGAGTGCAGAAACGATGTCTTAAGGAATTACTATGAAGAATGCAAGCAAATCTTAAAGGAGTTTCAGTCGGTAATTCTGCGGCATATTCCTAGGAAAGACAATGAAGGGGCGAACAGATTAGCTCAGAGTGCTTCGGGTTATAAAGAGCTTCAAGAAGTTTTTGCTAATAATGTGTATGCTTTCGGGAGTAATCTAGCAGAAGATGATTGGAGAAAAGAAATTGTTGATTATCTAGAGAATCCATCCCGAAAGGTTTCTAGAAAGCTCAGGTATAAAGCTTTAAAGTTTGTTCTTCTTGATGATAATTTATATTATAAATCCTTGGATGGAGTGCTGTTACATTGCTTAAGTCGAGAAGAAGCAAAAAAGCTGATAAGTGAAGTGCATGATGGGCTGTGTGGAGCGCATCAATCGGCTTACCGAATGAAATGGGTTATTAGGAGAACTGGGTATTATTGGCCCACAATGCTAGAAGACTGCTTTGAATATTACAAGGGATGCCAAGATTGCCAGAGATTTGGAAACGTTCAAAGAGTTCCAGCATCGGTCCTGAATCCTATTATCAAGCCATGGCCATTCAGAGGATGGGGAGTAGATTTGATTGGCCAAATAAATCCTCCATCTAGCAAGGGGCATAAGTTTGTGCTTTTAGCAACCGATTATTTTACTAAGTGGGTTGAGGCGATTCCATTAAAGAAGGTGACATCAGAGAATATGGTTGAATTTGTTAAAGAACACATCATTTACAGATTTGGAATTCCTCAAACGATCACCACAGATCAGGGAACTCAGTTTACATCTTCAGAGTTCAGAAATTTTGCTGAAAGTATGGGCATCAAATTGTTGAATTCTTCTCCTTATTATGCCCAAGCTAATGGTCAGGCAGAGGCTTCTAACAAGATTATGATTAAAATTATACAGAAGAAGATTGATCAGAAGCCAAGGAAGTGGCATTCGGTACTCAATGAGGCTTTATGGGCTTACCGAATGGCTCCGCATGGAGCTACACAGACGTCTCCTTATGAATTGGTATATGGACATCATGCTATCTTGCCATGGGAGATGCAGTCAGACTCAAGGAGAATTAAGTTGCAAAGGGATTTAAGTTCTAAAGATTATAATGATTTAATGATGGACGAATTAGAAGATTTGCATATGATTCGTCTCAGGGCCTTGGAAAATGTTGAGAAAAATAAAATGCGAGTTGCTAAATATTACAACAAGAAGGTGAAAGTCAAGCAATTTGCAGAAGGAGATTTGGTTTGGAAAGCAATATTGCCGATTGGAACTAAGTACAGTGCATTCGGTAAGTGGTCTCCAAACTGGGAAGGTCCTTTCAGAGTGGTCAGATGCGTGCCTGGAAATGCATATATCCTGAAAACTTTACTAGGAGAGGAGTTTACTGCTGCTATCAATGGGAGATACTTGAAGAAATATTATCCCAGTATTGAGATTGATCGCTGATTGAAATATTTAATGTCAGAATAACTGAAACAGCCGTTATTCGGGAAGGAGCCGTCTTCAGAACAAAAATATCGACAGAAGAAGAAATGGCCAATACCAGAGCGTATTGCCCTTAGTGCAAATATATTACAAAAGATGAGTTTGACAGAGTCATCACATAAAGATTGCAAAAGATAAGTTTTATTGCCGAAGTTCCACAATCCCTAGTACAAACTAATGGAACAACCTGTTCAGAACAGACTGGGGGTGGATGGAATCGGCAATGGCGGCGCCATGAGCATCAAGGCGATCTATGGAGGCCTCAATGTCGTCGATCTCCTCCGGGTTGCCATTGGCAAAGCCGGGCGGTAGCCTGGAGTAGTCAGCGCCGGTGCGCGTCGACATGGCGACTAGGCCTGCGGCAGTGCCCAGACGGATGCCGTGTGAGGCCACCTCATCGATGCGGCCTGCCACTGCACCAAGGCGAGCTTCTGGCGTGTCCCCGGGAGCATTCACCTTGTTTGCCAAAGACTCGACCAGTATCTTCAGCCGATCGAGTTCGGCGTCGCGATCTGTAGAGTTACGGAGCAATGGCGGTTTAGTCCAAAATCAGATTGAAATTAAAGCGAACCGCAGGAATTACCGTCGATTGTCTCGAGCAGCTGCTTGCGCTGGTGTTGCCACTCCAAATCTGCGATCCCGGCTTGTTTGGAGATGACCTCCAGCTCACGCCGAGTGTCGTCACGTTCCTGCTTGAATCGGCGGGCATCGCTGTCTGAGTAGGGTAGATCCCAGTTGGGCCTGAGAGATCGGCTAGATGATTCGGAAGAATCACCCGCTGCAGCCGGAGCCGCAGTCAAAGCAGTAGCGGGGTTCCATTGGATGAGCCTGAAAATACAAAAAAAAAGGGGGTTGAGAGTAAGGCAAAATCTGGAGAAAAGAATAAGGAGAGGCAGACAGTCATCACCTCCGACGAGCGCCGGCGCGGCTCCCTTCGGCTTCGTCGACGGCCGGGCGTCTTCTGTTGTTGGACATCAGGGTTTCTTGGAGGTTACTGTGCTGGAAGAGGAAGAGTCTCAGGCTAGCAGAGAGCTCGAGTTGAAAGATTTGGTGGAAGATTAGGAGTGCTCGAAGTTCTTATTTATAAAACTAACAAAGAGATCGTGGCCGGGGATTGTGGTACATATCCCAAGAAGCTCGGAAGGTGGAAAGGATTTTCCAACCGATCGGTTTCCATGTCATTTGGGATTCTTGCCGAGTCGTATTCGGTTTTGACTGAATGAGATTCGGCTATGTCGTGTTTGAAGCATTTTCGGGTCTGACACTGTTAAGGCCGGCTTTGCCGAATGAGTTATCCACAATGGAGAAAAAAAAACAGAGTTAAGAAATGACAAGATTGCAAGATTAATAAAGCATTCGGCTATCGACTGTTTGTTACAATTACAAACTCAAGTACTTTGAGATTACATTTTTAGCATCTGATATCATATTGCTAATGCTCTCTAATAGCTTTTTGTCAGCTTCTTGAGTTCTAGCCAGAGCAGCAAGCTTTGCCTTGAGTTGTTTGTCTTCGTTTAGAGCTGCTGAAGCTTCCTTTCGCATCTTCTCTGTTAACTTGGGAAGCTCGATTATCTTCTTCTTATCAGCTTCAATTTCGGCCGATAGATCTCTCAATTCGGCTTCAAGTCTTTCACAGATTGTTTGGCTGTGGACCTCCTCTGTTCTAGGGCTGGTCGAGAAGATTGGTTTTTCAGAGCCTGCTTTACTGCAGCGTATTGTTGATCCAAATGAGAAATTGGTTCCAAAGAGATTTTGATATCATCAGGAAGTTCTTGGTCAATGGATTCCAATACATCCCTTAAGAGATCAGCATCTTTGACTTGATCTTGGATACTCTTATGCAGCAAAGCAAGGATATCTTTCAGCTTTGTTTGATTTTCTTCTGACAGAGCTTGGCCAGAAGATGTTTCTTCCCCTTGTTCGGCAACCAAGTCGTCCACAGCAAAAGAATAGCTGGATGATGAAATGATTTTCTCCTGAAAGATGGTTCTTGCCGAATTAGTAATAATCTGCTAAATAAAAGAGTAGAGAAGGTTAAATGATTATGTTTACCTCGTTCCTGACTTCCTGAATAGGAGAAGGAAGCCTTTCAGGGTCAACGGGAGGATTCTGTGTATCTTGCTGAGGAGAAGCTAGAAGATTTCTTGGCGAAGATAATGCTTCTGATTGGGGAAGAAGTTGCAAAGCTAAAGATGAGTCATGATGAGAAGAAGGGCTTTCCAAGATTGGGTCCATTGAGGATTGTTCTACAGTTAACAAAGAATGAGTGCCGATGAAAAAGAAGTTGGAAGAATAAAGTGGTAAAATTTTACCAGTCAATGGAGCATCGGCAAGATCTGTACTGATTGCTAGCTGCTATTCTCTGGCCTGAAATCAAGAAGAGATAAAGCTGAGCAAAATACCAAAGGCATTATAATCAAAGAAAGAAGGCTCTGACCTTGATTTTGCTGCTTGTTCTTTTCTTCTTTACAACTGAAGGGGCAGCTAAAAGGAGGGTTTTTCTTTTGACAACTGATGGTCTGGTAAGTGTTGGATCTAAAGAAGCCTGTTTAGCCATCAGTTGAGCCAAGGTAGGAGATTGGTTCCCCAGAGCAGATATTGGGCCTGCAGCTTTGTATGAGATCGCCCTGGCAAGAGGGGCAGGTGTTATATCCTGCAAGATGACAGAATCAGAATCAATTGGGGTTAATGTTATTAAGACAGATGAAGGAATAAGCATATTACCTCTGCAGTTGGCTGATAATCAGGCATTAATTCAAGGCAGAGGGGATGGATTGGCATGTTGAAGATATGATCATGGAGTTCTTGCCACCAGAGAATAAAAGAAGGATGGGCAGATATTATTGGCACAAAAGGATCAGGTGCATAGATAGTCCCACAGCATTTATAAGTGAAAATTCTTCTTGTCTCTGTGGAATCTTTGATAATCTCCCTAGGCTTGAGAAATTCATGAAGAAATAGCCTTGGGGGCACTTGGCCACATCCCAACTGTCTAGCCATCATGTTTGGCTGATAATATTCATAAGTACTTTGAACCAGTCTCCCTCCACAGAATTCGGCTGGCAAGATGCAGGGCTGGATGAAGGCATTGAAAATCGCTATAGATTCTACATCAGTGCATCCAATTTCAAAGCTGAATTCGCAAGGGAGAGTGAGGTTGTCATTGTCCAAATATGGGAACCAAAGAGGATGAGCAAAGCCTCTGAAGAAGAGCTCAAACAGTTCACCGATGTTCTTGTTGATAGATACAGTGGAGGCAGCTTCTCCATAGGTTTGACAACCTTTGGTTCTCCGGGTTTCTCCTTCTTTGTAATTAATTGAAGGGAAGTCTCGGCTGTTGAGCTCAATAGCGACGATTTGATGCATGTACAACTGCAGCCACATTTGGACGAACCACCAAGGGCCATTGACGCAGGGGATTTTCTTACTGGTATGCATCAGGTGGGTGGTTTGATTGAGCATATGGTATACACTTCCCAGGAGGTATTTCCCAAGTGGAATCAGTTTTCCAGTAGCCAGCTCTTCAGCCATCACGATATGATTCAGAGTTGGCTCATTGGCTTTGCCACAAAAGACTGATCTGCATAGCCACATATTCAGGAAGGCTCTGTATTCGACATCAGTCAGAGGACCATCAGACATATGATTCTGGATGTATCTCTTGTATCCGACCCCTGTTTTTACTCCTGTCTGCTTGGAAGAACCTTTGTGGCCATATGGGTATACAGTTCCTATAATGTTCAGGCCGGTCATCATGTAGACATCGGCTAAAGTGGGGGACATTGGGCCATGGCCGAAAAGAAAAGCATTTGCACCATTGGACCAAAAATGGCAGGCTGCAATCAGGAGGTTCTCATTCTTTGGTGTTTTGGCTAGTGACAGCTCCAGGCAATGAGAAATACACAGTTGGTCCCAGTTCTGTGTTTGGGGGCTTTTATCATCAGACATCCTTTTGTACCAATTTCTCCAGCCGGCAATTGGGGGCAAAGGCCAGTTCTTGAAGGCGTCTTGCCACTCATGAGGTTTTGTCAATGAAATCTTGAAAGGAATCCTCTGAGATTCGGCCGCAATGATTTCGGAAGGATCTGAATCTCCTACAGGGCCGAGGAAGTAGGATGGAGCTTTTTCCTCAACAGGGATAAGGATTTCGGCAGCTAGGGCCTATCAAGAATGGAAGGGGATGAGAAGAAATTTAAGATGCAAATCGAAAGAAGAATACCGAATGTGCTTGAGGGGATTGAAGTTTACCTGAAGAGCAAGATCTTGGTCCGCCATTTGAAGATTGGATCTTGGAAGTCGATGACCTAGGGTTCGGATGCGGATGAGAGCTCTGAAGATTCAAAAGGAGAAGCGGGTGCCGAGCAGAACTAACTTGGGAATGTTGAGTGCTTCTGGTCAATTCCGAGATAAAGTTACCTCTTATCCCGAAATTGAAGGGGCATGTGTTGACACCAAAAATTGGCACCAGGAAGAGGCTGACATGTGGGCCGGATTCGTCGAAAAGATATCATTCGGCAAAGGAGTTTTTTCCCGGAGCATTCGGTAAAGACGTTCTGCGGTCGGGAACGCATCGTCATTCGGCAAGAGAGCTGTTCCGCGGAAGGCATTCGGGAGTATGTGATGACGTGGATCAAGCATAAGGAAAAGGCTGGTTTAACTTGGAATGCAAGACGGATACGGTGCCCCGACGTTTATCTTTTTAGGAAATAAATAAATGTAATCGTAATCGATTAGGAGTCGTGTCGAGACCTGGGTATAAATATAAACCCATGGTAATTGTAGAATCATTCAATCAATCAATCATACAACAAACCGGCCCCGTGCCAACTTCGAGTCCCTTAGTCGAGTCGTCGAGTCCTTCGAGAGGAATCATCGATCCGTCGACCTCCGTAAGTACCGGCAACCCTGCACCATGCCTAGTATCATGCGGTGGATTTAGGCCTTGGCTCAGGAAGGTTCCATTGTTAGAGCATGAGCCATGCGGTGGGCTAAGTTTTAGCGTGGAACAAGTTATCGGCTCTATTGGATTTTGGCAAGATCTGATAGATTCATTAAGTTACCATGTGTTGCTCTGGATTTTACCTTTATGTTTAATTCATTACAACACTCTTTTGCCCAGTCTAGATTGATTAGATTCGTTTCTAGCTCACAATGCACTGCGTTTCCATAGCCGAATTCGAAGTCAATCTAGATTGCCACGTGTTGCGGGTCCAAGCTCGTTGGTCTTGTGTGGATCTTGACAGAACCGGGTATCATGCGGTGGATGCAGGTTTTTGGGTCGTCTTAGAGCTAGTCATCCGGTGGATTAGAATTCGATTCGATCTGATAGATCTATCATCATCAGCGAAGCATGTTCCTTCTTCATGGAACCCGATTCGGCTATATAGCTGTATTCGGCAGTGTCGCCACGAGCGAAACGTGCTCACGGTTTTGTTTTAAATAAAGGATGCTTTTAGCCTTTCACGTTTAGAGTGTATCATGCGGTGGATTGCTCTATTCTTGGTTGGTGGTGTGATTCCAAACAAGTCGTATCATGCGGTGGATTAACTTGCTTGTTTCATGCTTGACGGGCTGAAAAGTACCTAGACATGCGGTAGACTAGTGCTTTTATCCTATGCATTCTTGTTTATTATGAAATTATGGTCATGCTTTCGCCCTTTTATTTATCTATCATGCTCTGTTCCTCGTTAATCGGTTATGAGTATATGTTACAATGTTTACTCAGTCGAATGCTGTCACACCCGGATTTACACAGAAATCCGAATGCTACTATATGTGTGCCCAGGAAGTCCACAGAACACATATAGATAACAAATATGATAAACAGAGTACATATGCTTGAATAAAGTGGTTTTACATCAGAGTTTGACCAAAATAACTAAATAACACAGCGGAAGACTAATTATTAACTCTCTCTCTAACCGAAGACGAAGACGAAGCCGAAATCCATAATCCACAGGGACTCTGACTAGTTGAGCACAGCTAGTAGAATTGTAGATCTTCAGGAAATTCAATAGCAGCAGTACCATCTAATCCATCTGTTACCCATCCGGGATTTTGTTGAATGGCAAGTGTAAGTAATTGTCTTACTTAGCAAATACAACATGGGTAATGAAGGCTTAAAAAAAAGGCTTAACACGGCTGTACTGCATTAGCAATTTTAGTTAATTCATTTTGACATAAACCAAGGTTACTACAATTAAGTGAATCCCAGTTGCGATTCCCACTTAATGAAGTAGAAGTGAACATTAAACAGTAATAAACATCAATTTCTAATCAAAAAGGATCCAGGCCGCTCTTGACCCTGAGCAAGGCTATCATGATAGATTATACACTCTGCAGAGGTTTCGCCCTTTTCCCACCAGTCGCGTAAAAGTTCAAAAGAACTTTGCACCCAACCACGCACATCAACACTTCCGAGGTGTGACTGCATAGGGACGCTACGAGGCTTTTCACAAGACACCCTAACAAAACAGTAGCCGTTATGGTACAACCTAGGCAGCATGACCCAAGGCACCGAGATTGACTGACGCCCATGCCGCAACACGAGGGGGTCAATGGCGTCCAAGCGCGGAAATAAACATCAACAACAAAAATAAATAGCGCAACGTGTGGAACCTCCGCCATACGGAAGCTCCCAACACGGAACTGTGCCTCACGGGGACATAGCCAACGGATACTCCGTCCTCGGTGGATCAAACCATACTCTCACCCATGCTTCCCATAACGCCGTCGGCCCGTCGGTAACTACTGTCAAGCTAGAGCCGTACATGCTACTCGTCCAAGACCAGAGCCATTATAGTTCCGGCGGTGGCGACAGGTTCCTGGGTTGCCGCTTTAAGAACCAGTCCTTACGGAGAGACACTAGGGCCAAGCATGAAGCATACGCCCTAGCTCCCTGATCCATGTTGCTAAAAAGCAAATTTTAATATTAACATTGAAGTGAACCATTAAGTCAAGATTAATAGTTAAACATTGGTGACAGTAGCGGCGCTTAGCAAAGGTCTACCCAAATGCAATAACCCAGGGTAATCAAGGTATAGGATAAAACAAAGCTAGGATTAACCTTATTAGGAACAATTTAGACACATGCATATGCAGTAAGTAATGTAAAGGTGTGTTTAGGTAGCAAGGATTGTCCGTGCTGTACTTGCCTTCGTCCAACTGCTTCTGTTGCTCTTGCTGCTGTTGTTGGTCCTGCTCCTCGTAACCCTCGAACTCAAACGCGTACGGCTCACCGACTGGACTCATACATCAACACACAAGCATCCATACAAGCCAGTACATGCAAACAATATTAATCTATTAGATCAGTATACCAAACAGAAGCAACAGAACAAAAGAAGGCTGAAAAACTAATCTACGCTTCGCTACGAACACGTGAGCGCGAAAATCACTCAAATCGGAGCTAAAACGAAGAAGTTATGGCTTTTCTAAGGTTCAGGGGCTTGCTGGCAAAGTTTTAAAAGTTCCAGGGGCTTATTTGCAAAAATTCAGGGGCTAAAACCTAATTTTATATAAAAATAGGAGGGTTTATTTGCAAATTAACCAAAGCAGGACCTCGGGTACTATTTTTAAATAAGTCAGGGGGTTTTCTGTAAAAATCAGGACTTAATTGTAATTATTTTTGAATAAAACAGGACTGCGGGTTAATTTTGAAAAAGGACAGGGGCTCTTTTGAAAAACGTCCAGGTTGACTCGGTTGACCGTTACGGTCAACTTTGACTTGTCTCGGTTGACTTGATCTGGGCCGTCTAACGCGGTTCGGGCGGTGGAGATTGGATCGGAAAGAGGGGGGGTCGCCGGCGGGGGTGCTGCGGCGGCGCCGCCTGCGCGCACGGCGGAGGGTCGCCGGAGAAACTGCGCGAGCGCGCTACGGGGCACGGGAGGCCGTGCGGTTTGGCATTACAGAACCGGGGCGATACGGCGAACTCGCCAGGGTGGGTCTCGTCGACGGCGGAGCTACGACGGCGGCGCGCGAGGATCTATGGCGGCGGCGGAGCTCGGGCAGCGACGGCGACGAGGCTACGGTGCACGAAACAGAGCTAGACTAGGCTCGGGAGCGAGCTTCCTGCTGGGGAAACTCCTTGGGCAGCTAATTCGACTCGAGCGGCGGCGAGTCGGCGGGTCCGCGGCGGCGCAGATCTCGGGCGGCGGCGGTGCTCGCGGCGGCCGTGCGGGGAACGAGAGCGAGGGCGGCTGGGGTTGGAGGGCATCGCAAGACGGGGCGGCGGGTATTTGTAGGCGGCCGAGGGAGTCCTGGTGGTTCTCGACGACGTACCGTGGCCGGGCGGGACTCCGGCGGTCGGGGCCGAGTCCAACTCGGACGGAGGTCAGGGATGACCCCGACGAGTGGGGCCCTCGGGTCAGTCGGCGTGGAGGGGAGGGGCACTGCGGGCCGCGAACGTTGGCGGGGCTGGGCCGGACTGGCTGCTGGGCCGAGTCGGGGAAGCGGGGCGGGGTGCTGCGCTGGCTGCTGCTGGGCCGGACCGGGCCGAGGAAGGGGAGGGCGGCTGCCGCGGGAGCGGGAAGCGGGCCGGGGGAAGCGAAGCAGAGCGGGCCGCGGCTGTCTGGCGGGCTGGGCTGCTAGCGGGGCGCGGGAGCTGGAGCGAACAGGGCGGCAGCGGGCCACAAGTGGAGAAGGGGGGGGAAGTGGGCCGCTGCGGAAGAGAATAGAAAGAGGGCCAAAATCGACCGAGGGAAAAAGTTAAGGGAGGAAAAGTGGACTCGGGCCGCAGAAACTTTTCTAGAGCTCCAAACGCAGCGATTCAAATTTGAATTTAAACAGAATTTAAATTCCAACTGAATCACCCACAAACAAAACTCAATGCAGCCAGCATGAATGCAACAAAAATGTTTCTAACCTTATATTTAATTTTATTTACCATAAATAATTTATTTTCCTTAGATAAATATGAGCATAAAATTAAATAAAAATAATTTAATTACTAAATTTTAAAAATGGGCATTTTTAGGGTGTTACAAACCTACCCCCCTTAAGATGAATCTCGCCCTCGAGATTCGGATGTGGATGGGAATAACTGTGGATATTCAGCTCTGAGGTCTTCTTCTCTTTCCCAAGTCGCTTCATCCACTGAATGGCGGCTCCACTGGACCTTGCACATCCGGATCACTTTATTATTTCCTCCACATTCAACTCATCAATCGGAATCTGTTCCTCAGGTACTCGCAAACACTTTTTCAACTGAGACACATGGAACACATCATGTACTCCCGCTAACTTCTCTGGTAGCTCTAACTGATATGCCACCTCACCTTTCCGACCAAGTACCTTGAACGGTCCAATGTATCGAGGTGCTAACTTGCCCTTGACGTTGAACCTCTTCACGCCTCTCATGGGTGACACCTTGAGATACACGAAGTCTCCAACTTCGTAGCTAAGATCCCTCCGTCGGTTATCTGCATAGCTCTTCTGTCTGGATTGTGCTACTTTCAGATTCTGTCTGATTACCTGGACTTGTCGCTCTGCTTCTCTTAGTATCTCAGGTCCAAATACCTGACTTTCTCCCGTCTGATTCCAGAATAGTGGTGTCCTACACTTCCTGCCATACAGAGCCTCGAATGGTGCCATCTGCAAACTCTTCTGATAGCTGTTGTTGTACGAGAATTCCGCGTACGGTAAACTCTTATCCCAACTGGCACCATATTGTTGAGCACATGCTCTCAACATATCCTCCAATATCTGATTTGTCCGTTCTGTCTGCCCATCTGTCTGCGGATGGTATGCTGAACTGAACTGTAGTTTAGTGTCCATAGACTCATGCAACTGTCGCCAAAAGTGCGATGTGAACTGGGTACCTCAATCAGACACTATTCTTTTCGGTACCCCATGCAAACACACAATCCTCTCCATATACAACTCCGCTAGTCTGGCTCCTGAGTAGGTGGTCTTTACTGGTAGGAAATGCGCCACCTTGGTCAGACGATCCACGATTACCCAGATTGAGTCAAATCCCCTCTGAGTGCGAGGTAAGCCAGTGATGAAATCCATACCGACTTCTTCCCACTTCCATTCAGGTACCTTCAGGGGCTGGAGCAAACCTACTGGCCTCTGATGTTCAGCCTTGACCCTCTGACACGTGTCACATAGAGCTACGTATGTGGCCACATCTCTCTTCAATCCGTACCACCAAAATCTCTCTTTGATATCTTGGTACATCTTAGTACTACCTGGGTGTATCGAATACGCCGATTCATGGGCTTCCCTGAGAATTGCATCCCTGATCTGCACTACATCTGGCACACAGATCCTCTTCTCGTACCACAATGTTCCTTGGTCATCCACTCGAAAACCAGGGGCTTTTCCTAATGCCACCAGTTCTACGATCTCCTTGATCTTCTCATCTGTGAGCTGTCCTTTTCGGATCTCCTGTTCCAAGGTCGGTTCTACTGCCATCTCGGTGACGCTAGTCACAAATCCCAGACTCATCCTTTCAAACTCTAAACTGAGTTCCTCCGACAAACAATGTCCCGTGATCCTATTCACGTAACTCCTTCTACTCAGAGCATCTGCCACCAAGTTGGCCTTCCCGGGATGATAATGTATCTCCAAGTCGTAGTCCTTGATCAACTCTAACCAACGACGTTGCCTCATATTCAGATCCGACTGTGTGAACACATACTTGAGACTCTTGTGGTCAGTGTAAATATCACACTTATGTCCAATCAAGTAATGCCTCCAAATTTTCAAAGCATGTACTACAGCTGCTAACTCCAGATCGTGTGTCGGGTAGTTCTGCTCATGCTTCCTCAACTGCCTTGATGCATACGCTACTACTCTGCCTTCCTGCATGAGTACACATCCCAATCCTAGACGGGATGCATCGCAGTAGATAGAGAAACTCTTGGTTATATCTGGCAACACTAGCACAGGTGCCGTTGTCAACCTCTTCTTCAATTCCTCAAAGCTGACTTGACACTCTTCAGTCCAGACAAACTTGGCATTTTTCTCCAATAACGCCGTCAGGGGTTTAGCAATCTTGGAGAATCCTTCAATAAACCTCTGGTAGTATCCAGCCATTCCAAGGAAACTTCTGATTTCACTCACATCCTTAGGCGGATTCCAACTCAACACATCACTAACCTTCTTCGGATCCACTGCCACTCCACCATTGGACAGTACGTGTCCCAAGAATGCTACTTCCTTCAACCAAAACTCACACTTGCTCAGCTTGGCATACAACTGATGCTCACGAAGTCTCTGCATCACCAACCTCAGATGTTCTTCATGCTCTTCCTCATTCTTGGAGAAAACCAAAATATCGTCAATGAACACCACTACGAACTTGTCAAGATAGTCCATGAACACACTGTTCATCAAATACATGAAGTATGCCGGTGCATTTGTCAATCCAAAAGACATGACAGTGAACTCATATAGACCATATCGGGTTGTGAAGGCTGTTTTGGGGATGTCAGTCACTCGTATCCTCATCTGATGGTAACCGGATCGGAGATCAATCTTAGAGAACACACATGCTCCTTTCAACTGGTCGAAGAGATCATCAATCCTTGGCAACGGGTACTTGTTCTTGATGGTCACTTCATTCAAAGCTCGATAATCCACACACAATCTCTGGGTCCCATCTTTCTTATCCACAAACAAAACTGGTGCTCCCCAAGGGGACGAACTAGGACGAATATACCCTTTTGCTAACAACGCCCTTAATTCCTCCTTAAGTTTCTCTAGTTCTTTTACTCCCATTCTATATGGCCTCTTAGCTATAGGTGCAGTACCAGGCTTAAGATCAATGACAAATTCAACTTCACGGTCTGGGGGCATACCTGGTAACTCATCTGGAAATACGTCTGGGAATTCGCACACCACTCTGAGGTCTTCCAGTGCTACACCTTCGGCTTGGTAGATCTGATTGTGTCCTAAGGGACTAGCTGCTTGGTACTCCACTTTCTCACCAGTCTTTGCTGTCAGCTGCACTGTTCTTTTGGAGCATTGAATCACCCCATCATATCTGGCTAACCAGCTCATACCCAGAATCAAGTCAAACCCAAGAGTTTCTAGGACTATCGGGTTCACCACAAAGTCTACCCCCCTTATTGTGATGGTGATACAGGGGCAACGTAAAGTGGCACGCTGTTCTCCCCCAGGTGAACTAACTACCATGGGGTTTCCCATAGGTTGCAAGATCATCATGTTCTTTTTCACGAAAGCAGCAGATATGAAAGCATGCGAAGCTCCAGTATCAAACAAAACAGTTGCGAGAGACGAGTTGACAGGGAACGTACCCACAACGACATCCGTTGCTCCTTCTGTGGTTTCCGCACCCATGTGGTTGACCTTTCCTCTCGCCGGGTTCTGCTGCTGACTCCCGTTCTGGTTTTGCGGTTGTCCAATCCTCTGATTGTTGTTCTGTCCCACGGGGTTCTAAGCCTTGCGAGGACAAGCACTGGCATAGTGTCCCAGCTCACCACAACCAAAACACCTCGGAGCCGTAGGTGCATTGTTGGTCGGATTGGGACGTTGGACGGGACCATTCTGTGGCTGGTTCTGAGGACGTTGCTGAGGTAGTGCTGAGGGGTACTGGGGACGTGGCTGGTACTGGAGACGTTGCTGATACTGGTTGCGGTTCATCAGACCGGACTGTCCCTGGAAACGGTGTGGAGTCACCATCTGTTAGTTTCCTTGCTGAGGATTGTAGCGAGGGCGAACATTGCTTCCTGACGGTGTGCCTTGAAGCTTCCTCTTCTTTTCCTCCATCTCACGGCGCTTGTGCTCCAGCAGTAGTGCGCTATCCACCAGTTCTTGAAAAGTGGCGAACCTAGAGCACAGGAGCTGGTACTGGAGTGTATCGTGCAGGCCATCTCGGAATCGGGTCTGCTTCTTTCTATCCGTATTCACGTCCTCTGGAGCATAACGGGCCAACTCAATGAACTTGTCACGATAAGCGGTGACACTCATTCCTTCTTGCTTCAAAGCCAGGAACTCCTTCTTCTTCAAAGTCATCAGCGCTTCCGGCACGTGGTGAGAACGGAAGCTGTCGCGGAACTCCTGCCAAGTGATCTGATCACGATTGGGGTGAGCATACTGGTACGCATCCCACCAATCCAAAGCTGCTCCCTGGAGCTGTCCACTTCCATACAACACCTTCTCCCGGTCGTTGCACTGTGCGATGTCCAGCTGTCGTTCCACTGCCTTGAGCCAGTCCTCTGCTTGCATTGGGTCGCTAGACTTGTTGAAGGTAGGAGGGCGTCCCTTCATAAACTCGCCCCTTTTATCTCGGGGTTGCACGTAGTGCTGTTGGGGCGGGTTCTGCTGATTCTGCTGCATCAGTGCTATGGTTTGCGCCATCTGCTGTGTCAGCTGGAGTTGCATCTGCATCATCTGCTCCATGGTGAGTGGCGGTGGTGGAGGTGGTGGGTTCTGGTTCTGGATGCTTCCACTGCCTCCGGGGTTGCTTCTGGTGTTAACCATCTACCATATCAAGAAATCTCCCATCAGTATTCCCGCCAACTGGTATTAGATAACCCATGCTTGCAGATGGTGCATAAGAAGATAGCAGTACTTGGAAAGATATGATTCAGAGGTATAGAGAGTAAGACAGAGGAAGTGCAAAGGAGATAGCTAACCCAACTATTTATTCACTAATAGTCCTTAAACCTTAGTCCTATAACTAGATGGAGATAGACTTGCGTCTATGACCATCACAATCATTACAAAGATCCAAATCAAACATAAGCATAATAACAGTAAAATCAAGCACCCAAAGACATGATTCACAGAAGACTCGACAACACTGGTTTTGAAAATCGTAACTAAATGATCTGAAACAAAATCATGGTGGTCTCCTAGTGATTTTTCAACCGTTCCAACTAGGCTGCGTTCCTACAGTCAGCACTGCTCTGATACCAATCTGTCACACCCGGATTTACACAGAAATCCGAATGCTACTATATGTGTGCCCAGGAAGTCCACAGAACACATATAGATAACAAATATGATAAACAGAGTACATATGCTTGAATAAAGTGGTTTTACATCAGAGTTTGACCAAAATAACTAAATAACACAGCGGAAGACTAATTATTAACTCTCTCTCTAACCGAAGACGAAGACGAAGCCGAAATCCATAATCCACAGGGACTCTGACTGGTTGAGCACAGCTAGTAGAATGGTAGATCTTCAGGAAATTCAATAGCAGCAGTACCATCTAATCCATCTGTTACCCATCCGGGATTTTGTTGAATGGCAAGTGTAAGTAATTGTCTTACTTAGCAAATACAACACGGGTAATGAAGGCTTAAAAAAAAGGCTTAACACGGCTGTACTGCATTAGCAATTTTAGTTAATTCATTTTGACATAAACCAAGGTTACTACAATTAAGTGAATCCCAGTTGCGATTCCCACTTAATGAAGTAGAAGTGAACATTAAACAGTAATAAACATCAATTTCTAATCAAAAAGGATCCAGGCCGCTCTTGACCCTGAGCAAGGCTATCATGATAGATTATACACTCTGCAGAGGTTTCGCCCTTTTCCCACCAGTCGCGTAAAAGTTCAAAAGAACTTTGCACCCAACCACGCACATCAACACTTCCGAGGTGTGACTGCATAGGGACACTACGAGGCTTTTCACAAGACACCCTAACAAAACAGTAGCCGTTATGGTACAACCTAGGCAGCATGACCCAAGGCACCGAGATTGACTGACGCCCATGCCGCAACACGAGGGGGTCAATGGCGTCCAAGCGCGGAAATAAACATCAACAACAAAAATAAATAGCGCAACGTGTGGAACCTCCGCCATACGGAAGCTCCCAACACGGAACTGTGCCTCACGGGGGCATAGCCAACGGATACTCCGTCCTCGATGCTTCCCATAACGCCGTCGGCCCGTCGGTAACTACTGTCAAGCTAGAGCCGTACATGCTACTCGTCCAAGACCAGAGCCATTATAGTTCCGGCGGTGGCGACAGGTTCCTTGGTTGCCGCTTTAAGAACCAGTCCTTACGGAGAGACACTAGGGCCAAGCATGAAGCATACGCCCTAGCTCCCTGATCCATGTTGCTAAAAAGCAAATTTTAATATTAACATTGAAGTGAACCATTAAGTCAAGATTAATAGTTAAACATTGGTGACAGTAGCGGCGCTTAGCAAAGGTCTACCCAAATGCAATAACCCAGGGTAATCAAGGTATAGGATAAAACAAAGCTAGGATTAACCTTATTAGGAACAATTTAGACACATGCATATGCAGTAAGTAATGTAAAGGTGTGTTTAGGTAGCAAGGATTGTCCGTGCTGTACTTGCCTTCGTCCAACTGCTTCTGTTGCTCTTGCTGCTGTTGTTGGTCCTGCTCCTCGTAACCCTCGAACTCAAACGCGTACGGCTCACCGACTGGACTCATACATCAACACACAAGCATCCATACAAGCCAGTACATGCAAACAATATTAATCTATTAGATCAGTATACCAAACAGAAGCAACAGAACAAAAGAAGGCTGAAAAACTAATCTACGCTTCGCTACGAACACGTGAGCGCGAAAATCACTCAAATCGGAGCTAAAACGAAGAAGTTATGGCTTTTCTAAGGTTCAGGGGCTTGCTGGCAAAGTTTTAAAAGTTCCAGGGGCTTATTTGCAAAAGTTCAGGGGCTAAAACCTAATTTTATATAAAAACAGGAGGGTTTATTTGCAAATTAACCAAATCAGGACCTCGGGTACTATTTTTAAATAAGTCAGGGGGTTTTCTGTAAAAATCAGGACTTAATTGTAATTATTTTTGAATAAAACAGGACTGCGGGTTAATTTTGAAAAAGGACAGGGGCTCTTTTGAAAAACGTCCAGGTTGACTCGGTTGACC
The DNA here is from genome assembly GCA_033239725.1 of Echinochloa phyllopogon. NCBI lineage: Eukaryota > Viridiplantae > Streptophyta > Magnoliopsida > Poales > Poaceae > Echinochloa > Echinochloa phyllopogon. The sequence goes on along the minus strand of BTCW01000005.1, from coordinate 33,485,061 downwards.
GTTACGGTCAACTTTGACTTGTCTCGGTTGACTTGATCTGGGCCGTCTAACGCGGTTCGGGCGGTGGAGATTGGATCGGAAAGAGGGGGGGTCGCCGGCGGGGGAGCTGCGGCGGCGCCGCCTGCGCGCGCGGCGGAGGGTCGCCGGAGAAACTGCGCGAGCGCACTATGGGGCACGGGAGGCCGTGCGGTTTGGCGTTACAGAACCGGGGCGATACGGCGAACTCGCCAGGGTGGGTCTCGTCGACGGCGGAGCTACGACGGCGGCGCGCGAGGATCTATGGCGGCGGCGGAGCTCGGGCAGCGACGGCGACGAGGCTACGGTGCATGAAACAGAGCTAGACTAGGCTCGGGAGCGAGCTTACCTGCTGGGGAAACTCCTTGGGCAGCTAATTCGACTCGAGCGGCGGCGAGTCGGCGGGTCCGCGGCGGCGCAGATCTCGGGCGGCGGCGGTGCTTGCGGCGGCCGTGCGGGGAACGAGAGCGAGGGCGGTTGGGGTTGGAGGGCATCGCAAGACGGGGCGGCGGGTATTTGTAGGCGGCCGAGGGAGTCCTGGTGGTTCTCGACGACGTACCGTGGCCGGGCGGGACTCCGGCGGTCGGGGCCGAGTCCAACTCGGACGGAGGTCAGGGATGACCCTGACGAGTGGGGCCCTCGGGTCAGTCGGCGTGGAGGGGAGGGGCACTGCGGGCCGCGAACGTTGGCGGGGCTGGGCCGGACTGGCTGCTGGGCCGAGTCGGGGAAGCGGGGCGGGGTACTGCGCTGGCTGCTGCTGGGCCGGACCGGGCCGAGGAAGGGGAGGGCGGCTGCCGCGGGAGCGGGAAGCGGGCCGGGGGAAGCGAAGCAGAGCGGGCCGCGGCTGTCTGGCGGGCTGGGCTGCTAGCGGGGCGCGGGAGCTGGAGCGAACAGGCCGGCAGCGGGCCACAAGTGGAGAAGGGGGGGGAGTGGGCCGCTGCGGAAGAGAAAAGAAAGAGGGCCAAAATCGACCGAGGGAAAAAGTTAAGGGAGGAAAAGTGGACTCGGGCCGCAGAAACTTTTCTAGAGCTCCAAACGCAGCGATTCAAATTTGAATTTAAACAGAATTTAAATTCCAACTGAATCACCCACAAACAAAACTCAATGCAGCCATCATGAATGCAACAAAAATGTTTCTAACCTTATATTTAATTTTATTTACCATAAATAATTTATTTTCCTTAGATAAATATGAGCATAAAATTAAATAAAAATAATTTAATTACTAAATTTTAAAAATGGGCATTTTTAGGGTGTTACAAATGCCGATCTTTCGTCATGCTTACGTCACGCATTCGGCAGTGCGCTTCCTGTACGCTTTGCCGATTGCCGAATGATGCTTTAACGCCGACAGATAGCTTCTCTGTAGCTATATGTCGTTCGAAGCTGGCTCCGTAGCCATAAATATGGAACTGACTGGTATTGCCCGGTACGTTCCAGGTGTTATCTAAACATCTTTTTCCCCTTTGTCAGTTTCAGGAAAATTGACTGGCACGCTTTCGGATTCAAACGCTCGGGCCACGTGTTAAGCCAGCTAATTCGGCTTGCTGTGTGCTTGGCGTGAGGTGCGGATTTTACGTCAACACATTCCATCTTTATCGATAGGCCGATCATGAAAATCCTAGAAAAAACACCATCAGACCAGCTAGAAGAGCTTAGGGTCGGGAAAGAGCTTGTCCCTGTCTCTTACTCGTACTCCTTGAACACTCCAGTAGAGGCAGACCCTAATCCTGATCCCATAGAGGAGGTCATGTCAACTTCCTTGACAAACTTAGAGCCTATCATTCCAGAGGAAGATATCCAATTCTTCAGGAGGAAGAAGAAGTTCATCCTCCAATCAAGCTCAACCCAAATGACCTCCAAAACCATCTCCAATTGAGCTTAAACCTCTCCTTCCTGGACTGAAGTATGCCTTCCTCTTTGAGGACAAGCAAATTCCAGTAATCATTAGTGATAAGCTATCTGAAGTAGAAACCCAATAGCTTCTCACTATTCTAGAGAAGAATCGATCGGTCTTAGGATATTCACTCCAAGACTTGAAAGGGATCAGTCCTAACCTTTGTACCCATCGCATCCCGATCGATTCTACGGCAACACCGTCTCGGGAACCTCAAAGATGGTTGAACAATGCCATGAGAGAGGTCGTTAAAAAGGAAGTTCTCAAACTCCTTCACGCGGGGATCATCTATCCTGTCCCCAATAGTGAATGGGTTAGTCCCGTTAAAGTTGTTCCTAATAAGAAGGGAGGAATGACGGTTGTGCACAATGACAAGAATGAGCTCATCCGTCAGCGCACCATTACTGGTTGGCCTATGTGTATCGACTATTGTCGACTCAATAAGGCCACTAAGAAAGACCATTTCCCCCTTCCGTTCATAGACGAGATGCTTGAACGGTTAGCCAAACACTCTTTCTTCTGCTTCCTTGATGGTTATTCTGGATATCACCAAATTCCAATCCATCCAGATGACCAAAGTAAGACCACGTTCACATGTCCCTATGGGACGTACGCCTATCGGTGGATGTCCTTCGCGTTGTGTAACGCACCTGCCTCCTTTCAACGTTGCATGATGTCCATCCTCTCGGATATGATTGAAGAGATTATTATTCATGGACAACTTCTCAGTTTATGGAAAGACCTTCACCGAGTGCCTGAAAAATCTGGACAAGGTCCTCCAGAGATGTCAAGAAAAACACCTCGTCCTAAACTGGGAAAAGTGCCATTTCATGGTGCGAGAAGGGATTGTTCTAGGACATAGGGTGTCTGAACGTGGAATCGAGGTAGATAGAGAGAAGATAGAAGTGATCGAGCATCTTCCACCTCCTACCAACATTAAGGGGATTCGTAGTTTCCTTGGCCATGCCGGGTTCTATAGGCGCTTCATCAAAAACTTCTCCCAAATATCCCGGCCATTGACCAATCTCTTAGCCAAAGAAGCCCCTTTCGTTTTTGACGAAGAGTGCTATGCAGCCTTTCACACCCTAAAGAAAGCAATCGTTTCCACTCCCATCATCCAGCCTCCCGACTGGAGCATCCCATTTGAAATCATGTGCGATGCGAGCGATTATGCCGTAGGAGCTGTTTTGGGCCAAACCAAGGACAATAAGCACTATGCTATCTCATATGCTAGCAAAACGCTCACTAGCCCTCAGTCAACTATGCAACCACGGAGAAGGAACTCTTAGCAGTTGTATTTGCTATAGACAAATTCCGGTCCTACCTAGTTGGGGCAAAGGTCATAGTCTATTCGGACCATGCTGCTCTGAAGTACCTTCTGACCAAAAAGGATGCTAAATCAAGACTCATCCGCTGGGTCCTTCTACTCCAAGAGTTCGATATCGAGATTAGGGATAAGAAAGGAGTAGAAAACTTAGTAGCAGACCATTTGTCTCGGATGCAAGTCCCGTCTGATCTTCCAATTGATGATTATTTACGGGATGACACGCTCCTTAAGGTCACCGCCTCAGATCCATGGTATGCGAATATAGTGAACTACATGGTGTGAGGGTACGTCCCACCGGGAGAAAACATGAAAAGATTAGCTTATGAGAGCAGAATCCACCTATGGGACAACCCGTATCTCTTCCGGATATTTAGTGATGGACTCCTCAGGCGGTGTATACCCGCCCATGAGGCAGATAAAATCCTGGAGGGATGTCATGCATCACCATATGGAGGTCACTATGGAGCATTCAGGACCAATGCTAAAAGTCTGGCAATGTGGATTTTATTGGCCTAACATGTACGAAGATGGTAAGGAGTTTGTTAGAAGATGCCATCGTTGCCAGAAGCATGGAAATATAAGCGCTAGAGATGCCATGCCACTCACTAGTAACCTTCAAGTAGAAAACTTTGATGTTTGGGGGATCGACTTCATGGGTCCTTTCCCCAACTCAGAGGGCTGTAAGTTCATCCTGGTGGCCGTAGATTACGTCTCTAAGTGGGTAGAAGCCCTGCTGCATACTCTAAGAATGCTAGGCAGATGTTTCATGAAATAATATTCTCATGCTTTGGTGTTCCTAGGATAGTCATCAGTGATGGAGGTTCCCATTTCATCAACCTTGTTTTCCGTAATTACCTATCCAGTTTTGGGGTGCAGCACAATGTTGCCACACCTTATCACCCTCAAACTAGCGGTCAAGCAGAAACATCCAACAAACAAATCAAGAACATTCTGCAAAAGACTATCAATGAGATGGGTAAGCACTGGAGAGGGAAACTCCCATATGCACTTTGGGCATACCGCACAACCTATAAGACACCCATTGGGATGACCCCATATCAGTTGGTTTATGGCAAAACATGCCATCTACCAGTAGAAATAGAGTTCAAGGCTCATTGGGCCATTAAGAAATGGGCCATGGATCAACTGGCAACCAGCCTTAAGAGACGGATTCAGCTGGCTGAGCTAGATGAAATGAGAGATAGAGCATATCACAACTCTCGGCTATATAAGGAACAGACAAAGAGATGGCATGACAAGCAGATCAAGATCAAAACGTTCAAGCCGGGAGACAAGGTCCTACTCTTCAACTCTCGCGTGAAGCTTTTTGGTCGAGGCAAACTCAGGAGTAAGTGGGATGGCCCATTAACTGTGATCAACACATCATCCCATGGAGCTATTACCTTGCAAAATGAAGATGGAAACATTTTCAAGGCCAATGGGCAACGCTCGAAGATCTTCTTAGAACCAGAACTGCGACCATTCCAGGACCTAGATGTCATCGAGTTTTTAGAGATCTAAAGTTGACCCAAAACCTTTGCCCATAATCTTTCTAGGCAAAACCACCTCAACAGTATAAACCCAGAAGTCTGGCTTGATCCACCCACATGATAGATGTCCTGTGGTTGTATCGTTTAGAGCACCATTAGTTTAAATTTCTTTCCCATTTTTATTTCCATTTACTTCAATCAATGTTTAGGAGGTGCTCTCTTTGTTCCCCTTCCAATATTTGTTTTTTCAAATTTAGCTCGATAAATAAAATAAAAACCTTAGTTTGAATTGTTCAAAATAATGCTCTGACAGGTGCAGTTGAGCAAGTCAGAGAATGCCCAGTTAACAAATGTTACATGAGTACAGGGACAACACAGGGGTGGAACAGGATGAGAACGCGCAGAATGACCTGTTCGGTTGAACCAGCCTGGCTCATCCGCTTCGCACATATGCACGCTGGTTTGCACTCCTTACTCCTGTTCAATTCCGATTTTCTTGTGTTGCCACTTTTCAATACTTGAACCTTGCACAAATCATTTAAATGAAACATTCTCGGTTTTCTTTCATGCCATGAATTATGCCTATTTTTTATGTCAAACTAAGTAACCACATGCCTGTGAAATCTTTCATGTTAGGAGCCCCTGATCTAAGTTGTTGATGAATGTGATATGACTTGATAAAACAAACCTCTTGCTCATTCAAGTATTCGGGTGAATTTATTTTGAAAATATAAAATCATTCCCTACACTTTCATCCTTACCATATTTGCTTGAGAAATCACTTATGAAATGCTTGTCATGACTAGTATGATGTCTTGTCGAATTTTGAGTCCCTGGAGACAGTCATGTTACCACAGATCAATTGCAAGAATACTTATCATCAGAGCCACATTAGAAGTCCTCATGCCTCGGTGATACCCGGATAGAAAAAAAAGATGAGAAAAATAAAGGACTCATGAAAGTACAAGTATGCAACAAAAAAAGAAAAGAAAGAAAAGAAAAAAATCCCAAAAAAGGTTCATCCCCTACCTCGGGTCCGGCCCGGACTCGAGCCCGAGCTCGACGTCTCCGAATCTGCCGGCCTTGGCCCACCTCCAGCCCGGCTCCGCGTTGCCTCGGCACCTTCCGCGAAGCTTCGCGCCGCCACCCTTGCTTTCGCGCCGTCCTCCGCATAAGGAAAGCATCCCCTCCATGGAAGGGGATGGATTCGCCACCGCCGCCGCACTTTCCATCCATGGCGTAGGGTTCAGCTCCCACACCCCTATATAAGCAGAGCCCTCACAGCCCTCGACCCTCATCCTTCACCCCGAGCTACCAAGCCCTCTGCACCACCACCCGCCCTGCGCCGCCATCTTTGGCCCGCTGCCGCCGATTTCCGTCGCCGGCGCCAGTCCTCTGTCGGGAACCTACCTCTGAGCTTCTTGGGGAGGTAAGGAACCTTCTCGAGTGGACCATGAACTTCTGTTCGCCTTGAGCCCCGTCTAATTGCTCACCAAACTTGCGCAGAGCCACCGGAGCCGCCTTGTCTCGTCGACTGCCGTCTCCGCCGCCGATTCGCCGTCGATATCACGCTAGGTGAGCTCGCCATCTTCTCCCAAAGCTATAGGATCAATCCGTGTGTCAATTCCTGGCCCCTAGCTCGAGTTGGCGCCAACTCCGGTGAGCCACCGCCCTCCCGCGGGCGGCGCCGCCGCATTCCACCCCTCTGCCGGCGACCCCAGCCCCGGATCCAATCTCAGCCACCAGATGCACATCCAACGGCCCATAAACACCCTAGCCCAAGTCAATCTCGTGCCATACCGGCCAGCGCAGGCCATTTTGCTAAAGAGCCCCTCTACTTTCCCATAATCAACCCGCCATTCGCATATGTTCAAAAGTTATTTACAACCATGCCCCTGGTTTCCGAAAAAGCCCCGGATCTTCCTGGTTTTTGCACCCTGAGGTCCAGCCCTTGCCTTTTTACATGTAAACCCTTTGGTTTTTATTTAAAATTATGTTTTAACCCATGAGTTCATGCAAATAAGCCACTGGAAGTTTCTGAAACTTGCCAGCTAGCCCATGAACCTTAGAAAAGCCATATCCTTCACGTTTTAACTCTGTTTTCAGCGATTCTTGCACTCAAGAGACCATAGAACTAAGCCCTATCCTTTAGCGTGCTCTTTTAAAGCTTTTCCTTTGACTAGTGTATTGTTCTTAGTTGTATATTGTTTGCTTGCTTGTTTAGCGGCATGTTGTGCTCGATGTTTGCTGCGAGTAGAGGAAGGCCGTTTGAGAGATTTCAAGATCAAGAGCTGAAGACTGAGTAAATATACTAGATTTGAGGTAAGTTATAGCACAGACAATCCTTGCTACCTACACAACCTTTAATCATTTATTTCATACATGCATGTGTCTAAATTGATGTACCTTTAAGGTTGATCCTAGTTTTGATTATCTTGTCCTTTGATTACCTTGGGTTTATTGCAATCGGGTAGATTTTTGCTATGCGCAGCTACTGTCACCTCTATTTAATTGTTAAATTTGACTTAATGGTTCACTTCAATATGATGGTTAAAACTTGCTTTTTAGTAACATGGATCAGGGAGCTAGAGCATGTGCTTCGTGCTTTGTTCTAGTGTCTCTCCCTAAGGACTGGTTCTTAAAGTGGTAACCCAGGAGCCTGTCGCCACCGCTAGAACTATAGTAGCTCTGGTCTTGGACAAGTAGCATGTACGGCTCTAGCTTGACAGTGGTTACCGACGGGCCGACTGCGTTGTGGGAGGCAAGGTACGGGGTGTTTCTTGATGCCACCAAGGACGGATGCGATCCGTTGGCTATGCCCTGTTAGGCACAGTCCCATTGCGCTCTTTATTTTTGTTAGCATGCGTTGTCTGCGCTCTAGACGCCATTGACACTCCTATCGTTGTGCCCTGGGAGTCAGTCAATCTCGGTGCCTAGGGTCTCACCGCCTTGTAGTACCCCAATGACTACTATCTTGTTAGGGTGTCTTATGAAAAGCCTTGTAGCGTCCCTATGCGATCACACCTCGGAAGTGTGGTTTGTGAGGTCTGATCCACCTCCGCGTGGTTGGGTGCAAAGTTCCTTTGAACTTTTATGCGACTAGTGGTTAAAGGGCGAAACCTCTGCAGAGTGTAAATCTATCATGATAGACTTGCTCAGGGTCATGAGCGGCATGGATCCTTTTTATTAGAACTTGATGATTATTGATGGTTAATGACACTTACACTTAATTTGGGTTGCAACTGGGATTTTTATTCACTTGTAGTAACTTGGTTAATGTTAAAATGAACCAACTAAAAGTGCTAATGCAGTTAAGCCGTGTCTAGCCTTTTTGAGCCTTCATACATCTGTGCTATACTTGCTAAGTAAGACATTTACTTACGCTTGCTATTGTTCAACAAAATCCCGGATGGGTAACAGATGGAGTGAATGAGAAAGCTATTGAGTTTCCTGAGGATCTTTCGTACTACTGAGCTGTGGTCAACCAGTCGGTGTCCCTGTGGACTTGAGGCTCTACCTGTTGAGAGAGTTAGACTTCCGCTGTGTTTTAGGTAAGCTCTGATGTAAAACTATTTTTATTTGAGCATATGTACTCTGTTTATCATATTTGTTAGCTGTATGTGTCCTGTGGACTTCCTGGGCATACATATAGCAGCATTCGGGTTTCTGTGTAAATCCAGGTGTGACACAAAATGATAGCCTCATCGACGTAAAGGGTAGGCTGCAGACCCGAGTCACCAACTTAGTCAAAGAAAATGCCGGTAAGTACTCAACATCATGTGTGAAGTTATTGAGTTAGCAAATATCGTGATAATAATGTGCAAGTAAATCTTTCCAGATTTGAAGAAACAAGTGAAAGATGAGAAAAGCGCCACCACCAGCTGGTATAACCTGGCACAATGTCAAGCTGATGAAATCAAAGAACGGAAGGCATCAATCGAGAAGAAAGAAGCCGAGTTCACCATAGAGCACCAAATCCGCACGGATATGGAGAAGCAGATCGTAGGATCCTTGAAAACGGCACAGCTGAAGCAAGAAGAAGTGAACAACCTGCTAGCTGAAAGGAAAGAGATTGAAGAAGCTGTGGACCCAATCGTCGAGATGCTAACTCCAGATGGTGCTGAAGCAGTTAACATGTATCTTCTGGAACGTCTACGAGAAATGCCAGAACTAGTCGGGGACTTCTGCAAGGCCACCTTGAAGGACTACACAAACAAAGTACTGGCACTATTTAAAGTGCATAATCCAGAAGCAAAGATGGACCTGAAATATTTGCCAGCTGGAACAACAGAGGAGGAATATGAAGCACTTGTGGCAGAGACAGAGCCGATGGCGTACGAGTTTGTGAACTCTTTGGAATAAAAGTAACATGTAATATTGATTGAATTGTCTTGTAAGGTGCAAGTGAAATAATGTGCCTTTCGTTACTCTTTATTTGAAGTAATCTGATACTTTGTGTTCAATAGTGCATCAAATTTGAGTACTTATAGTACCATGGCCTGTAGTCGTGATAAATCATCGACTTGTTTTCTTATGATAAACTGATACTAGTCATGTCTAGACTTTGAAAGGCCAAAAATATCATGCAAAAGTACAATATGTGCCTAGACGAGTCTGAGAAAGACTCATGTGGGTTGCTGGTGTAGAGCCATAACACTACTTAGAGTACTTTGTACTGTTAATTGCATGAGGTAGATAAAAGCAATACAACCATATGTGTCACACCCGGATTTCCACAGAAACCCGAATGCTACTGTATGTGTGCCCAGGAAGTCCACAAAACACATACAGCTTACAAATGTGGTAAAACAGAGTACATATGCTCGAATAAACTAGTTTTGCATCAGAGTTTACCTAAAACACAACGGAAGACTATCTATGAACTATCTTCACAAGTAGAGCCTCAAGTCCTCAGGGACACCGACTGGTTGACCACAGCCCAGAATACAGATGATCCTCAGGAATCTCAGTAGTTGTCTCTTTCACTCCATATGTTACCCATCCGGGATTTTGTTGAATATTGGCAAGTGTAAGTAATTCTCTTACTTAGCAAGTACAACACGGGTATTTGAAGGCTTAAAAGAAAGGCTTGACACGGCTGTACTGCATTAGCACTTTTAGTTGATTCATTTTAACATAAACCAAAGTTACTACAAGTATATGAATCCCAGTTGAATTCCCCAATTAGTAATGTAGTAGACATTAAACAGTAATAAATAAATAACATCTTCTAATCAAAAAGGATCCAGGCCGCTCGTGACCCTGAGCAAGGCTATCATGATAGATTGTACACTCTGCAGAGGTTTCGCCCTTTACCCACCGGTCGCGTAAAAGTTCATAGAACTTTAAACCCAGTCATGCCGAGGTGGACCAGACCTCTCAAACCACACTTCCGAGGTGTGATCGCATAGGGACGCTACGAGGCTTTTCACAAGACACCCTAAAATAACAGTAGCCGTTATGGTACAACCTAGGCAGCATGACCCAAGGCACCGAGATTGACTGACTCCCAGGGCGCTCTGAATAGGAGGGTCAATGGCGTCCGGAGCGCGGCAACAAAAATAAATAGCGCAACGTGCGGAGCACGGGACTTTGCCTGACGAGACATAGCCGACGGAAAACCCGTCCTCGGTGGATCAAACCATACTCTCACCCATGCATCCCAGAACGCCGTCGGCCCATCGGTAACTACTGTTATGTTAGAGCCGTACATGTTACTTGTCCAAGACCAGAGCCATTATAGTTCCAGTGGTGGCGGCAGGCTCCTGGGTGGCCGCTTTAAGAACCGATCCTTACGGAGAGACACTAAGGCCAGGCATGAAGCTTACGCCCTAGTTCCCTAATCCATGTTGCTAAAAAGCAAGTTTTAATCATCAAGTTGGAGTGAACCATTATGTCAAAGTTAACATTTGCATAATGGCGACAGTAGCTACGCCTAGCAAGGATCTACCCAAATGCAATAACCCAAGGTAATCAAGGTATAGGATAAACAAAGCTAGGTACAACCTTAAGGATAACAATTTAGACACATGCATACGCAGTAAATTATGTAAAGGTGTGTTTAGGTAGCAAGGATTGTCCGTGCTATACTTGTCTTCCTCAAACTGCTGCTGCTGCTACTGCTGCTGGTCCTGCTCCTCGTAACCCTCGAACTCAAACGCGTACGGCTCACCGACTGGACTCATACATCAACACACAAGCATCCACACAAGCCAGTACATGCAAACAATATTATTCTATTAGAACAGTACACCAAACAATAAAAACAGAACAAAAGAAGGCTTAGAAACTAATCTACGCTTCGCTACGAACACGTGAGCGCGAAAATCACTCAAATCGGAGCTAAAACGGAGAAGTTATGGCGTTTCTACGGTTCAAGGACTTGCTGGCAAAGTTTTAAAAGTTCCAGTGGCTTATTTGCAAAAGCTCAGGGGCTAAAACATAACTTTATATTAAAACAGGAAGGCTAAAACGTAAAATAACTTAAACAGGACCTCGGGTGCTATTTTTAAATAAGACAGGGGGTTTTCTGTAAAAATCAGGACCTAATTCTAATTATTTTTGAATTGATCTGGACCGCGGGTTGATTTTGAAAAAGGTCAGGGGCTCTTTTGCAAAACTGGCACGGCTGACTCGGTTGACCGATATTGACCCGGGTTGTTGACTCGGCTCGGTTGAATCCGGGCCGTCGGATTTGGATCAGACGATGGGGATTAGATCTAGGGGAGGGGGAAGTCGGCGGCGGCGCTGAGCGGCGGCGGCGGCGCTCGGGCGGTGACGGCGACGATGCGAGCTCGGCTAGGGTTGGGATTAGGGTAGGTGGTCGGGCTTTGGAGGCGGCGCGGCTGCGGCCTTTATGGAACGGCCGAGGGGAGTTCGGGTGGGCCTCGGCGTTCGTTCCGTGGCCGCGCCGGACTCCACGTCCTGGGTCGAGGCGGACTCCGTCGGAAGGTAGGAGACGGCCCTGACACGAGGGTCCCGCGTGTCAGCGGCAGGGGGTGGCGCGAGGCGGGCCGGCCTGGTGGGCCACGCTGGGGGGAAAAGCGGGGTGCTGCGGCGGCCTGCTGGGCCAAGTTGGGCCACTGGCGGGCGGGATGGGCTGGCGCGGGAGTGGGAGAGGGGACAGGCCAGCGGGGGAAGCGGAACAGGTCGCGGCTGGGCCGAAAGCGGAGCGAGGGAAGTTGGGCTGCTGCGGGTGAGAAAAGAAAAAGGGGCAAGCTCGGGCGAGAGAAATAGTTCAGGGGGAAAAAGTGGACTCGGGCTGCTACAACTTTTCTAGAGCTCCAAACACAACGATTCAAATTTGAATTTAAACAGAATTTAAATTCCAATTGAACTGCACGCAAACAAAACACAATGCAGACAGCATAAATGCAACACACAACATTTTATCTATATTTTGCAAATATATATATTTTTTTCAATTACAATTTCCCTGTAAATTAAGTAAAGCTTGAAAAATTTTAGAAAATTGAGAAAATTATTGTATCAATTATGTTAAAAATTCACATCCCAAAATTCGAAAATTTTGGGGTGTGACAGACTACCCCCCTTAACAGGAATCTCGTCCCGAGATTCAGAAGAAAGGCTAGCAAGAATAAAAGGTTTTAGGTGGGTGGCTTCCAACATCTTGTAGACTTTATTCAGATCGGTGGTCTTTACATGGACCTGAGAATCACACTCCTTTAGGCTACAGAAGTACCATGAATCACTTTGTGGTCACTTCCCTTAATTCTACTTCTACTACTCTGATTGGATCATTGGGGTACACCCAGATAGATTCTTGGATTGCTTTCCCTTGACGTGAGTGTCCTCGTCTGTGGCGACTTCCTTTCCACTTAGCACAATCTTATCTTGTGGGTGTTGTCATGTCGGGTTCTTCTACTCCCGCAACGCCTTGTATGCATCGACAACTTTCTGCCCTCCTGTTGTCACTAAGGCTGATGATCTGTTTCTCTAATGACACGCGTGCGCATGATGACCTTCTTCGCCACAACGGTAGCATCTGCCTGTTGTAGCAAATTCCAGAGGTATCGGCCATTGACCAGCTGGTGGTCCTTTTCTTTCGTAGTTTGGGGAATATGGTTGGAATTCGCCTCTACCCCTCTTCTTGGCTGGTCTCTTACTGTTCTGGTTACCTGTCTCATTACGGATGTAACACTGGCTTGTAGTATCCTCCCTTACCAAAAAGGTAGCGTAAACTTCGTCTCGGCCTACTTCCGGTACCGTGTTCCCTGCTGGTGGAGTATTTTGTACATCTGGATTCATCTCGAGGTAGTGGTGATGTGGAGGGTGGACGTCTTCCAGGTGCTTGGTGTGTTGATCTTGGAATCCGTGAGTTTGAGTGGATCTGGGACAATTATCACCACTTGCCCCTGGTACAAGTATCTCCTTTCCTCGGCTCCTTTCGTTTATTTGCTGCTTGGGTCCACTGCCTTTCTTGGGTCGAAATTCTCTGATGGTGATACTCCAATCCTCAAGGCCCATAACTGGAGCACTACCTTTAGCTTGGGTAACTCTTTGTGGGGCTGACCTTCTAGCGTACGTCCCCTGTTCTTTGTTGATATTCAAACGGAAACATTGATTCGCCTCAGTTGTCATTAGACTAGCTTCAACCTGAGGACATGGAAGGCCATGGTGTTCACAACATACACAACCTCCTGGAGTCTTAGTGTCCTCATGTTGTAGCCTCCCTTCTAGCTCTGGAACTCCATGAGCCCTTTTATTCTGTTGACAATCCCATGCTCCTACCACTTGCCTTTTTACTGGTCCTGGGTGAACTCCCACATTGGTCATCTCCGTAGATAAGGGAGATGATAACTCACAGGCCTCTGCTTGCATGGCTAAGGGCTTCTCATGGTTGAATGATGGCAGGAACGCTGTTAGTGAGACCTTACGGTTTCCTTCATTGCTTTTGTCGTAATCGTTGAGAAGCATGGCTTGCTCCATCATAGCTTGTTTGATTTCTCCCATAGCTTGAGCCATTGTGTGCAATGCCTGTGTTTGTACTACCATAAGCTCTGCCATCTTGAGATGGATTGAGGTAGCTGGTGTTTCTTTTCCAGGGGCACTATCTACATTGCTTTCAAGGGGATTCACCATCTGGGGAGGGATTGCGAAAAAGGAGAAGGGGTGAGGAGGGAGGAGTAAGCCTTTGAAGGTAAGAACCCAACTAAGAAGCTGATGTCATTGCAGGTAGAAGACCAACAATTCACCAACAATCATTACAAAGAACCAAATCAATCAAAGGCATAAGGACAGGCATTACAAACACATTCAACCAAGGTTAAACACACAAGTTTAAAAGCGACTCTAAACGTTGTCAATAAGGTCAAGGGAATCCTCCTAGGCAAGGTTATCTCTTCAGTCTTCTTCGCACCAACTTCTTGATTGTATTGGCAATGAGTTCGACGTAGTCTTGAAAACCGAAGTCGCTCAGACTTGAACTTCTTCTAGTAGACTGGTATCTTCACTCTCCAAATGACTTGGGCATGTGTCAGGACCATATGGGAAATCTAGGTATTTTAGAGTAAAGTGATAGAGTAGAACTTGCACTTTGGAATTAGAGGCCAAGGAAAGAATCCGAGGTGCCAATGCTTTGAAATACAAGGAAGAGTGAAATAGGAATGGTGTCAAGGAATGACTGAGTAAACAATGATACTCACAATGATAATATCAAATTTCAAGGTGAGAGAGAAATGATCAAGGTAAAGCAATGAACAAGGAGGAGTTAAATATACCAAAGGTGGAGATTAGAAATGTACCAAGACAAGGTGGAGGTGATTAATCCAAAGTCAAGGGTGGGAAGCAAATTATCAAGGAGTGCATAAAACTTCCAAGGATATAATGACCAAGCAGAGAAATTGTCAAGGAGGGGAAATGCTCAAGGATAGCATTTTTTTATGAATCAAAATATCAAGGATTGAGAAAGCAAGGGTTGTATGGCGAAATAAGCCTTAATGGAAGACCAGTACTATCTAGGCTGCGGTCCTACAGTCAGCATAGCTCTGATACCAATCTGTCACACCCGGATTTCCACAGAAACCCGAATGCTACTGTATGTGTGCCCAGGAAGTCCACAAAACACATACAGCTTACAAATGTGGTAAAACAAAGTACATATGCTCGAATAAACTAGTTTTGCATCAGAGTTTACCTAAAACACAGCGGAAGACTATCTATGAACTATCTTCACAAGTAGAGCCTCAAGTCCTCAGGGACACCGACTGGTTGACCACAGCTCAGAATACAGACGATCCTCAGGAATCTCAGTAGTTGTCTCTTTCACTCCATCTGTTACCCATCCGGAATTTTGTTGAATATTGGCAAGTGTAAGTAATTGTCTTACTTAGCAAGTACAACACGGGTATTTGAAGGCTTAAAAGAAAGGCTTGACACGGCTGTACTGCATTAGCACTTTTAGTTGATTCATTTTAACATAAACCAAAGTTACTACAAGTATATGAATCCCAGTTGAATTCCCCAATTAGTAATGTAGTAGACATTAAACAGTAATAAATAAATAACATCTTCTAATCAAAAAGGATCCAGGCCGCTCGTGACCCTGAGCAAGGCTATCATGATAGATTGTACACTCTACAGAGGTTTCGCCCTTTACCCACCGGTCGCGTAAAAGTTCATAGAACTTTAAACCCAGTCATGCCGAGGTGGACCAGACCTCTCAAACCACACTTCCGAGGTGTGATCGCATAGGGACGCTACGAGGCTTTTCACAAGACACCCTAACATAACAGTAGCCGTTATGGTACAACCTAGGCAGCATGACCCAAGGCACCGAGATTGACTGACTCCCAGGGCGCTCCGAATAGGAGGGTCAATGGCGTCTGGAGCGCGGCACGAAGGCCAGCAACAAAAATAAATAGCGCAACGTGCGGAGCACGGGACTTTGCCTGACGAGACATAGCCGACGGAAAACCCGTCCTCGGTGGATCAAACCATACTCTCACCCATGCTTCCCATAACGCCGTCGGCCCGTCGGTAAGTACTGTTAAGTTAGAGCCGTACATGTTACTTGTCCAAGACCAGAGCCATTATAGTTCCAGCGGTGGCGCCAGGCTCTTGGGTGACCGCTTTAAGAACCGGTCCTTACGGAGAGACACTTAGGCCATGCATGAAGCTTACGCCCTAGTTCCCTGATCCATGATGTTAAAAAGCAAGTTTTAATCATCAAGTTGGAGTGAAACATTATGTCAAAGTTAACATTTGCGTAATGGCGACAGTAGCTGCGCCTAGCAAGGATCTACCCAAATGCAATAACCCAAGGTAATCAAGGTATAGGATAAACAAAGCTAGGTATAACCTTAAGGATAACAATTTAGATACATGCATATGCAGTAAATTATGTAAAGGTGTGTTTAGATAGCAAGGATTGTCTGTGCTATACTTGCCTTCATCAAACTGCTGCTGCTGCTACTGCTGCTGGTCCTGCTCCTCGTAACCCTCGAACTCAAACGCGTACGGCTCGCCGACTGGACTCATACATCAACACACAAGCATCCACACAAGCCAGTACATGCAAACAATATTATTCTATTAGAACAGTACACCAACCAATAAAAACAGAACAAAAGAAGGCTTAGAAACTAATCTACGCTTCGCTACGAACACGTGAGCGCGAAAATCACTCAAATCGGAGCTAAAACAGAGAAGTTATGGCGTTTGTACGGTTCAAGGACATGCTGGCAAAGTTTTAAAAGTTCCAGGGGCTTATTTGCAAAAGCTCAGGGGCTAAAACATAACTTTATATTAAAACAGGAGGGCTAAAATGTAAAATAACTTAAACAGGACCTCAGGTGCTATTTTTAAATAAGACAGGGGGTTTTCTGTAAAAATCAGGACCTAATTCTAATTATTTTTGAATTGATCTGGACCGCGGGTTGATTTTGAAAAAGGTCAGGGACTCTTTTGCAAAACTGGCACGGCTGACTCGGTTGACCGGTATTGACCCGGGTTGTTGACTCGGCTCGGTTGAATCCGGGCCGTCGGATTTGGATCAGACGATGGGGATTAGATCTAGGGGAGGGGGAAGTAGGCGGCGGCGCTGGCTGGCGGCGGCGCTGGGCGGCGGCGGCGGCGCTCGGGCGGTGACGGCGACGATGCGAGCTCGGCTAGGGTTGGGATTAGGGCAGGTGGTCGGGCTTCGGAGGCGGCGCGGCTGCGGCCTTTATGGAACGGCCTATGGGAGTTCGGGTGGGCCTCGGCGTTCGTTCCGTGGCCGTGCCGGACTCCGCGGCCGAGGTCGAGGCGGACTCCGTCGGGAGGTAGGGGACGGCCCTGACACGCGGGTCCCGCGTGTCAGCGGCAGGGGGTGGCGCGAGGCGGGCCGGCCTGGTGGGCCGCGCTGGGGGGAAATGCGGGGTGCTGCGGCGGCCTGCTGGGCCAAGTTGGGCCACTGGCGGGCGGGATGGGCTGGCGCGGGAGTGGGAGAGGGGACAGGCCAGCGGGGGAAGCGGAACAGGCCGCGGCTGGTCCGAAAGCGGAGCGAGGGAAGCTGGGCCGCTGCGGGTGAGAAAAGAAAAAGGGGCAAGCTCAGCAGAGGGAAATAGTTCAGGGGACAAAGTGGACTCGGGCTGCTACAACTTTTCTAGAGCTCCAAACACAACAATTCAAATTCGAATTTAAACAGAATTTAAATTCCAATTGAACCGCACGCAAACAAAACACAATGCAGACAGCATAAATGCAACACACACAACATTTTATCTATATTTCGCAAATATATATATTTTTTCAATTACAATTTCCCTGTAAATTAAGTAAAGCTTGAAAAATTTTAGAAAATTGAGAAAATTATTGTATTAATTATGTTAAAAATTCACATCCCAAAATTCGAAAATTTTGGGGTGTGATAGTATGCTATGCACAAAGCAATGGAAAGACTCTGATGAGCTCTAGCTGTGCTTGTCAAAAGGAGTCTGATAGAGTCGGCACAAAATACAGAGCAGAAACTCATTGCTATGTCAAATAGAAGTGATACTGACAACACAACCGTGTATAGGCTGGTGTAGCTCTACCATGACTTATGAGGCTTGGTGCCACTTTTTGGAAAAAGCAGTCGTGGTTTCTATTGACAAGTTGTAAAAACAACTACCCTGGGCTTGAGCTGTTGAAGCAAAAGCATGACACAGGGATCTCTGATGAGAATGAAATATAAATAAAAAGTCAATGTAACATTTGACAGATAGGCGAAAACTTTATTGGTAGAACTTTTTCAGGTGTTCGATATTCCAAACATTGGGTAGATCTTCACCTTCTTGAGTTTGGAGACGATAAGTTATAGCCCCAATGTGTTGTTTTACAAGGAACGGACCTTCCCATCGTGACATGAGCTTATGTAGGCCGTCCCTTTTCTATATACGCCGTAGCACCAAGTCCCCTATGACAAAGGAACGAGGTTGCACGGAACGCTAATGATAACGCCGCATGCCTTCAAGATAGCGTGTATTCTAAATGAGAGCCGCCACTCGAGCCTCTTCGAAAGCGCTCCTGCTGAGCGACTTGTTCATCATAATTTTCCAGTCATGGGGCATTCCAAAGGAGATCAGCAGGAAGCACTGCTTCGGACCCGTAGACTAGAAAATAAGGTGTTTGCCCAGTTGCACGACTTGGTTCCGTGCGTGTTGGCAGTCGTTACGGACTGATTTCCGACCTCCGCATGATTCCATTGTCCTGGCCCTTTGCATGCTAGGGTCTTGATCTTGTCGGTCCTCTGACAAAAGCCCCTGGTGGTTTCGAGTGGCTTATTGTAGCCATCGACAAGTTTACCAAGTGGATTGAAGCACGGCCATTGGTACACCCGCGGGCGGAAAACTTGATCAAGTTCTTCGATGGAGTCATTCAGCGATTTGGTTTACCACACGAGATCACTACAGACCTCGGATCGGTGTTTACAAGCGACGCCTTTCAGAGATATTGTGATCAATATTCAATTGAGCTCCATTATGCCTCGGCTGCTCACCCACGAGCAAATGGAAAAGTCGAGAAAGCTATTTGACTGCTATTACAAGGCTTAAAGCCTCGGTTATATGAACCCTTGAAGAAGTACGGTGGCAAGTGGGCTCAAGAATTGCCAGCGGTACTCTAGGGGCTTCGCACGCAACCAAGTCGTGCAACCGGACAGACTCCGTATTTTCTGGTCTATGGGTCGAAAGCAGTCTTGCCTGCTGATCTTCTCTGGAACGCCCCACGACTGGAAAACTACGATGAACAAGTCGCTCAGCAAGAATGATTTCAAGACATTGACAGTGTCGAAGAAGCTTGAGTTGCGGCGCTCATTCAGAACACACGCTATCTCGAAGGGCTACGGCACTACCATCAGCGTTATGTCCAACCTCGCTCCTTTGTCACTGGAGACTTGGTTCTTCGGCGCGTTCAGAAGACAGATGGCCTACATAAGCTCATGTCAAGATGGGAAGGCCCGTTCCTGGTAAAACAAGCCATTGGTGCTGGTACTTATCGTCTCCAAACTCAAGAAGGCGATGAGTTGCCCAACTTGTGGAACATTGAACACCTGAAGAAATTCTACCCATAAAAGGGTCTCCAGGTTCTTATATTCTTTATAATCATCAGATTAATAAAGTCATCATCCATTTTTGTCAAGTTTTACTTGCAATGGTAATATTTTATTCTCATCAGAGATCCCTGTGTCATGCTTTTGCTTTCATAGCTTTTGCCCAGGGTGGTTTTTACATAAACAAGTCGATAGAAACCAGGATTGCTTTCCTTCAAGTGGCGCCAAGCCTCATAAGTCCTGCTGTATTTCATGACATATATTTCAATTCAATTTTTGCCTTTGAGTAATGTGTTTTGCATATAGCCAACATTTTGCTCATGCAGCTTTTCGGGATGGCTTTCAGTGGCCACCGACTAGTTCTGGCGCTCGACACACCCACTCCGGCGGCAAAGTTTTAGCTCAGACATGCGAGCTCCGACTAGTAAACTAGTCATTTATCGCCGATGGTTGTCATGAAACCCTCGTGCAACTTCTCCAACAGGAGATCAGACCATCACACATGTGGTCCACTTTCTCAACAGAGAACCCTGTGTTCAGCTTTTGAATTGGCATGAAATTCAAAAGACCAGGGATAGTCGTAATGACTACTGGGACTAGTAAACTAGTCATTTCCAGATTTTATCGCCAGTGGTTGTCATGAGACCCCTGTGCGACTTCTCCAACAGGAGAAAGACCATGTCAAGAGTGGTCACCTTTCTCAATAGAGAACCCTGTGTTTAGCTTTTGAATTGGCATGAAATTCAAAAGACCAGGGATAGTCATCATGACTACTGCGACTAGTAAACTAGTCATTTCAAGATTCTATCGCCAGTGGTCGTCATGAGACACTTGTGCGAATTCTCCAATAGGAGAAAGACCATGTCAAGAATGGTCACCTTTCTCAACAGAGAACCCTGTGTTCAGCTTTTGATTCGTCATGAGATTCAGAAGACCAGGGACAGTTGGTTATCCAACTAAGTCAAAAGAAGCCAAGACTACTCTCACCAGAGGATGGCGCCAAGCCTCAGAAGTCTTGGTAGAGGAACGCCAACCTACACATGGTTGCAGCAGTTCAACATCGTTTCTTTTGACGTTTTTTATAAGGATGCGCTGCTCTGTGTCTTGCGCAGGACTACATCAGGCTCCTTTTAGCGGGTGCTTAGTCAAGCCTCTGTTTTTCGCATACGTCAGTATTGCGTTCTATTTGTGCGAAGCTAAGTACTCCCACTATATGTGGCACCTTGGCTCTGCATCAGCAACCATTTCATGTCTTCAACAGACTAGTTTTGATGAACTTTTTTTCTGACAAGACCAAGTTCACAAACTTTTTTCGACCTGTGGTCTGCGCACCCGAGTACTTTCGCATGAATTATACTACACCAGTAGTTTTCAATCACTAGCCTGCTTGATCTACACATGATCTTTGCGCTTATTGCTATAAGTTATTATGGCTATACTGCAAGTACTTGATTATGCTTCAATTGCAACTCATCAAACAAACTAGTGTATATATGACTAGCTTACACATAGCATAAGTCATAGTCAAATAAAGTTGCATTGCTCAAGTACTTTACAATGTTGCATAAGCATTGTTTTCAATACAACTCATTGTATTCATCACAAGTTCACCAAGACTCTACTGCTCTAATGAGTTTACAAACTCTTCAGCGAGTTGCTCTGTTTCAGTTACAAGGCTGTCATATTGCTCCGTGGTGACTCCAGCCGGCAGATACTTCAATTCTAGCGTGGCTGATGGGTTGTGTGCTTTGAACAGTGCCAGGAGCTTGTTGATGCATTCCTTCAGGGATGCCTTGCAGTAGTCGGTGAACTGCTCTGGTACTTGACGGAGGCGATCGAGAAGTGATTGGCTCTGAGCAACTTGGTCTTCTGGTGCGAGCATCTCCAGGATGGGCTCTACAGCTTCTTCTAGCTCTCTTCGTGCAGCCACCAGGTTGTTCACTTCGAGTTGCTTGTCTTGAGCCAGCTTCAGACTTGTCTTGATCTGCTTCTCCATGTCCTGGCGGATTTGGCGCTCCTTGTCGAGTTCTTCTTGGAGCTTGGCATTCTCCTCGATCTTCTGTTGTGCCGCGTTGTACCAGCTGGTGGAGTCGCTTTTGGCGTCTATCAAATTCTTTTTCAGGCCTGCGCAAGACAAGATCAGGCATCATTTCATCAACAAGTCTAGCAGCAGCTAGATCATGGATAGTGGAAGTAACAACTTACCGTTGTTTTCCTTGGACAAGTTGATGACTCGACCATCCAGGCGGTCCTTGATGTCCTCGAGGCCGGTGAACTAATCATTGAGGAAGTCAAGTTGTTTCTTGTGCTCCTCCTTTACTTTCTCCAGCTCTGCGCACTTCTCGGCAAAGTCAGCCAACAACTCTTGAATGCGCGCTCGGAGCTGGGCATCACCGGGCTTTTCGACGACATCCACCAGAGCCTGCACAACAAGGCATCATAAACTACTCTACGCAGCCAATGCATGAGTTAGAGGTTATAAGACTCACTAGAGCCTTAAGCAAATGGTCGCGGAGCAGATCGCCATCGTTCCCCGGCTTCAATGCGGTAACCTCAGCCTGTATATCAAGTCATTGATTCATTATACAGTTATTTCTTGCGAATTTATATACAAGTTCATAGACTACTTACAGTATTCAGCTGGGTGTCGCTTGTTCCCGCAAGATTAACGTCGACTCCAGTGCCTTCAGTGCTGGGTGTCGGCAAGTTTGTTGTCTGTGTCTTCTTGCAGTACACAAATTGACGTTAAGTACCCATACCATAATCAAAAGAACATGGATTACAAGTCAGCTATGCATGGCATACCTGAGTGGTTGGGCTCTCGACTACATCAGTAGTCGGTGCGATGATGTCGCTTGGCTCGGTACTTGGAAGATCGCCTGCTATGGCTTATAATGGCGGTTTCTCCAGTGGCGCCTCTTCTTCAGCAATAGCTGGAGTGTCGGCAATGACTTCTGGCGCATCCATGGTGGCAACTTCTTCCATGGCGGCCGGGGTTTCCATGGATCCTTCTGCAGCGCCACTTGGGGCCACTTCTGGCACAGGCTCTGGATTGGGCCTGCATATCAAGACATATATCTATCATTCAAGTTGACATTGACAAGCAATAATGCAAAATGAGTGGGCGATTACTTACAGTTGTGGTGGCACTGGTGCAATAAGCGGCTTGAAGTTGATCCTCATCAGAGGCTTGACCCGCTTAGTGCTGGTAGTACTGCCAGTGGCAGTACTCGCCATGGCGCTGTTACTTGAGGATGGTTGCGGTGACGTTATCATTGATGACAAGTAGATGCGCTTGTTAGCTTCTCCGCCTGGCACAGTGTTGTCGCTCCGGCTTGTTGTCTGCTTCTTCTTCGCAGTGCGAGGCACATCTAGCACTGCAACAAGTACAACAACAGTTGTATACGACTACAATGATCATAAAGGATAGGATGATGTATTCAGAGAGTGGTTACCTTGTATCCGCACAGTTGACTCGACTTCTTCTTCTGGCTTCGAATCCTGGATTTCAGCGACTCATGCACCCTCAGCCAGTCCTTCCGCGCTTGGAGTCCTCTCAGAGTCCTTTTCCTCCAAGTCTTTCCACTCTTCCTCAGTGAGTGGAGAGCGTGCGGGTTGTACAAGCTACACAATCAAGATATTTCAAGACAGATCAAGACACATCAAATCAAAAACAAGTCAGAGCTGGGTTTCACGACTACTTACGAGTGGGATGTTCTCAGAAGAGAACTCTCCAATGATGATTGGCTTCTGGTTCACACCAGTGAACATCTTGCTTAGCCGCCTCATCACTTCGTTGTCGGAGATCTCTTCAGCCGACATGCGGGAGCCATCTGACGGGCCCTGATACTCGAATCTGAGATGAGCGCGCTCTTGGAGTGGCTGGATTCTCCGCTTCAGGAAGCTGAAGGTGATGCCAACCCTAGTGAGGCCCTTGCTCTTCAGCCATTCGACTCGCTCCATGTACACGGGCACATCTCCTGTTTCAGCAGCAGAGGGGCGACGATTCTAGTTGCTGAAATCGCGTGGGTACCAATTGTCCTTCTCGGGATAGCTCAATGAGTGGTTTCCTGCTAAAAATCAACACAAGACAAGATTCAATCAACGACAAACAAGTCGACAAAACAAGAAAAGAAGTCTAGTATGAGTACACTTACCGATTGTGAACCACTTGCTCTTCCACGCTCCACAGGAGTCCATGACGGGCATGTCGAACCACTTTGCCCTCATGCCTCGGCAGAACTGGATGCCAGCCCCGCCGACTACTTTGGTTCGTTGGTGTGTAGGCTGTGGTTTCAAGTGATACAAGCAACGGAATAGTGGAAGACTAGGCTCGATTCCTATGAACGTCTCACATGCATGGACGAAGACAGACAAATTGAGAATCCCATTAGGGTTCAGATGGTGGAGTTGGAGTTTGTAGAAAGCAAGAAATTCCTTGAAGAAGGAAGAAATTGGCAAACCCACACCACGCTCACAGAAAGAAAGGAATAAGGGGATCTCTTGATTATTCTCGGTGGGCCAGAGTTGTTTGTCGCAGGATTTCCACTCTAAGGCATCTTGGGAGAGAAGCAAGCCTTGGGTCACGAGATGGTCAAGCTCCGCTTCAGTGGCGGTACATTCCTTCCAGGCGAGCGTCGGCAGCGGCGGCGAGTTGTACACCGGCTTGGTCGTGGTGTCCCTCGCTAGACTCCATTTCTCGGATCTGCGTGACCCCTCGGCATCCTCAGCGCCAGCGCCGACATTCTTCCTTGCTCCTTCCATCTTGCCCATCGTTGAGAAGATAGGCAAACTTAACGAGAGGAATAAGGGAAGCAGGGGCTCGCCCTCACAGGAACAGAGGCGAGCTCGGAGGCTTGGAAGATTGGAACTGCAGGGCTCTGGGGCTCAGGCTTAGAGCGTTTGCAGCGCGAGGCATGTGCTGTGATGGCTTGGTGATTTCTAACCAAGGCAGATCTAGATTTATAACCCTTTAGGGTTCGGGCTACAGTACAGTCAGGCGCGTCAGCGCAGCATATTCTGTTTTTCCCGCCGATTTTTTCGAGATAACAGAGCGACATCCGGATTTCAATTGAGCAACAAATGGCAAGATTTATCCTGATCTTTAAACCAAAGATATTTGCTTTAAAGCTCGGGGGCTGCTAGCGGATAATCCGGGATTTGATTTCCAAAATTTAAGGAATAATTATTTTTGGAACTTCGACTGGTTTTCAAGACAACTACTCGAAGCTCGGGGGCTACACCCAATGGGTGCACCTATTTGGCGCACACCATTGAACTACTCGAGACGAAGACAAGAAGATTGCTTTTGATCCTCCGACTAGTTTTCATGCAACTACTCGGAGGCGCGGGGGCTACACCCATTGGGTGCATCAACAGATGCACACCAATGTAAACTACTCGTCAGAGAAGACATGAGCATCTTGTGCTTAGCTCCAACTACACGAAGGCATGATTCAAGACTTGAAGCGAAGGCGCAAGATGCTTGGGGGCTTGTGGGACCAGGATCCCTAGGGCCATTCATACAGAGGATTAAACCACTCGGCAGGAGAGTGTTTGGTCCGACTAGTTCAAACTAGTCGGCTATGGTGCAAGACGGCGTAGTCGACTAGGGTAGACTAGTCGTATACTGATAGGAGACTCCCCAAAGTATTCTGTTGTAGTACTCCGTGTTGTATACGACTAGGACAAATAACCGACTTGTAACTCTACTCCCCGGACAATATAAGGCGGAGCAGGGACCCCTCAGATTCATCAGAATCATCTGTACACCAGTACAAACATCGCAGATAATACAATCTAGCCATACAGGACGTAGGGTATTACGCGATTCGTGGCCCGAACCTGTCTAAATTGTCTTGTTCGTGCACTATCGCTTCCAGAACTCGGCGAGACCCACACAAATCTACTCGCTGGGGTATCCCCGGTTAGACGTGCTCAACATAATTCATCGACAGACGCTACGAGGCTTTTCACAAGACACCCTAACAAGACAGTAGCCGCTAAGCTACTACAAGGTGGTGAGACCCTAGGCACCGAGATTGACTGACCCTCAGGGCGCAACGTGAGGGGGTCAATGGCGTCTGGAGCGCGGGCTACGCGAGCCAACCAATGCGCAACGTGTGGAGTTCCTACGCGAGGACTCCCAACACGGGACTGTGCCTAACGAGACATAGCCAATGGAGCGCATCCGTCCTCGGTGAAATCAAGAAACACCCCGTGCCTTGCTTCCCTTAACGCCGTCGGCCCGTCGGTAACCACTGCCAAGCTAGAGCCGTACATGCTACTTGTCCAAGACCAGAGCCATTATAGTTCTGGCGGTGGCGACAGGCTCCTGGGTTGCCGCTTTAAGAACCAGTCCTTAGGGAGAGACACTAGGGCTAAGCACGAAGCACACGCCCTAGCTCCCTGATCCATGTTGCTAAAAATCAAGTTTTAACAATAAAGTCGAAGTGGACCATTAAGTCAAAATTAAGAATTAATAAAGGTGACATTAGCTGCGCATAGCAAAGTTCTACCCATATGCATAAACCCAAGGTAATCAAGGACAAGATAAACAAAAGCTAGGTACAACCTTAAGGTACATCAAAATTAGACACATGCATGTATGAAATGATTAAATACAAGTGGGTAGGTAGCAAGGATTGTCCGTGCTATAACTTGCCTTCCTCAAAGTGCTGCTGCTGCTGCAAGTCCGGCTCCTGAAAGTCCTCGCACTCAAACTCCAACGCGAACGGCTCACCGACTAGACACGAATCACCACACAAGCATCCACACAAGCCAATACATAAAAACAAAAGTATTCTATTAGAAACAGTACACCAAATAGTAGAAAAAGTACAAAAGAAGGTTTTAGAAATAATCTACGCTTCGCTACGAACACGTGAGCGCAAGAATCACACTAATCGGAGCTAAAACGAGAAAGTTATGGCATTTCTAAGTTTTAGGGGCTTATTTGTGAAAAACCAAGGACCTACACGTAATTAATAAAAGCCGAGGGCTAACGTGCAAAAACAGCAGGGCAGGACGGCGGGTTCAATTCTTCAAAAAGTCAGAGGCTTAAACGCGAAGAAAGGACCTGGTTGTAAATATTTTTACTATTGGAGTGGACTGCGGGTTGATTAGAAGTAAATAGGAGGGTTCTTTAGCAAAAAGGCCACGGCTGACCGTTATGGCCAAGTTTGACCAGGCGGCAGGGGAAGCTGGGAAGAAACGGAGGAGCAAAAGCGGACGAAGGGAAAAGCTCAGGGGGCGGAAACGAACTCGGGCAAAAACAACTTTTCTAGGACTCAAACCAACGTGATTCCAACTCGAATTTAAATTAGATTTAAATTCCGCTTGAACTACACACAATCCAAAAATTAATGCAGCCAGCATGAATGCAACACACAAAATTTAAACCTATGTTGCTTTAATTTAATTTAGAAATTTAGAAAACATATTTTTCTATACTAAATTCCCTGTAAATTTAATAAAGCTTGGAAATTTTTAGAAAATTTAGAAAATTATTATATTAATGACGTTAAAAATTCACATCCCAAAATTTTCAAATTTTGGGGTGTGACAATTAGCCACAAGCAAGGCTGAGTATACTAATACTCAACAAGACTTACTTGTCAAAATAAAAATTCTAGACATGCAAGGCTTTTTAGCTGTGGGTTTGTTTTTGCCAAAAATGCCGCTATGAGTGGGTCCTTTTCAAGTTTTACTTTTCAAGGTTCTATTGAATATAATCAATCTAAATGAGCATGAAAACTTAAAACAAACATGGTGGTGCAATACATGAATTTCAGAACAACAATTGACTTATCCAACATTTCTCTTGTTACTCAGTGCAGAATTGTGATCAAGTAGTCTCGGTAAACTGCGAGAGACAGACGATTCAAATCGATTTGTTAACCTTGCAAGGTGGACCTAAACACACAAAGTGCTAGACCTCGATGGGTCTAGCCACCTCCACAATTCCCATCAATCCCCGGTTTGTGATCAGAGACCACATCCTCTGGGGAACATGGCTCAAGGACCCCGGAACTCCGCCGTGCCTTGCCGCACATGCACCCATATGAACGTTCATAGGAAACACTATTCCAAGGGTAGTGGAGATCAGTCACGCCCCAGTTCAATCAGGTACTAAGCTTCCCAATTACCATATTTCTCGGTATGTGTTTAGTACGTTCAAAAGCTTGACCACTAACGCCGACACATTTCGACCTTAGCAGATTTTAACTAGACGGACGGGGCATCAACATCCACCCAAATAATCAATCCCAAGCCCCGCCCATCAATCCTTGTGATTCCAACATAAGTAAACACATCAACTCCTATAACTCACAAGTGACAGGAAATCACTCGACTTCTACCGGGTACTTATTGGCATAGCCACTACTTCGAACTCATGCTAGTAAGCCACTTGGGATCCTATGGATAATGCAACTAAGGTTTCAAACAACTCCTAGACTTAATGCACAATTATGGAAATTAAATACATAATTGATGTGTAAATTTTAGAATAAACTGGGTTAAGCTCTGGTGCTTGCCTTCCTGCTCAGCAATGGCCTTGGGCCCTTCCGAACCTTCGTTCGGGTCTTGTTCGGTCTCGATCAAGTTCAAGGCTCCTTCTAGCTCCTCGTTCTCTGGCACGAGTGTGTAGTTGCCGTCAGCGATGTTAGAATCTACACGAGATGCAATGCATATCACGTGACTGATCCAAGAAATTAGCATTCTGAAAATAAATATACTCGTGTTACAGGTGGCCATATTCACCTAGATAACAAAGTTAACTTAGTTTATTTACATAAAGGTATTGTTATAACATGATGAATTCGTAGTTTTCTTTTTGATGGTGATTGTGTACATATATAAAAATATTGACAGTAACCTTTCATAAAGAAAACGGTAGGATATCATAGGAGTTAGCGGATTTGCACGACACCACTTGTTTACATGGTTTCCCTATTTATCTAGCAACAAAACTTCTGTTCAATTTAGTTCAGATAGTAAAGCTTAACATCTCTAGCTGAGCAATTTACTGAGCAACTATAACCACTTCACTGATCTACCATAATTATTTCATCTCATGTTACTGAGTAGACATAATATTAAAAATGATTCTCTATAGCATAGCTAGTATTGGAAATAAATACAAAACAGGAGCTAGAGTTCATAACTTTGTGCGATCTTTGTACAGTGACTTAGCCATAAAGTGAGGAACAACATATCCAAAAATGAGACCCAAAGCTTCTGTGTAGCTCGAGTTATTTATTAATGTACTTATACAAAGAATGATTTTTATTTTACATTCTACACAGAAAACGTATATACATCCTTTGTGAAAAAGCTAGAGACAGTCACACAGATCCTAACAAAATTGGATTTGTATTTTTACGAGTTTTCTACGATTTTTAATCAATTTTCAAAGTTCACTGAGTTTACTTTGTAAACTTAACTCAGATTTTACATATCAGTCCCTGGTTTCATTCATTCAAGGCCCTGCAAGTTTTAAAATTTAACAATGGGGTCCCTGGCTGGCTGGCGGCGACGCTCGTTCAATTCCGGCGATGTGGGCCCCAAGACTCGACTTGTTCTAGCTTAAAAGGTTCAGTGACTCACCCCGAGTCGATTGGGGTAGGTCTCGAGGTCGGAGACGGCTCGACGGTGGCGGTCGGCGCCGAGGCGGATCTGGCGGCTCCGGCGAGCTCACGTCGGCGCCATAGATGGTCTACGGGTTCGAACGAAGGGTCTGCTAGCTTAGTGGGGTGATGAGGAGTCTAGTAGTGTGCTCGGTTTAGGATGTGGTGGCCGGTATGCGGCTGCCCGCGTGGAGGCGGCGGACGCCGGGGACGGCGAAGTGGGGGAAAAGCTCTGGAGTGGCAGGGATAGGAGTTTGAGTGGCCTGGGAGCCGCGCTAGGTGTTAAGGAGCTCCATTGTGGCACTAGTTTGGGCGGAGACGGTGTGGAGGAGGCTGCCGACGGTGAGGTGGATCGGCGGCGATTGGGCGGCGGGAATGGCGAATGCGTGCTCCGGCGAAGCAATGTGCGGCCTGGGGGCCCTTTTATAGGCTACAAAAGGGTGGATGGAGGCTTAACGACGAAGCCATGGGGTCCAGATGGCCGGCCGGGCGTGTAACGGCGTTGAGGAGCTTCACCGGCGTTAATGGCGCCATTGGTAGAGCCCGGCAGCCGCATGGCACGTTCGAGCTGGGGGAGGGCAATGCGGACGCGGCTGGGAGGGCTCGTGTGCGCAAGCGAGTGGCCAAAGCGCCGTTGTTTGTTGTGCGGGCTGGTGCAGCGTGGCTGAGCGGCGTCGGGGCGCGCCGGCATTGGCCGCGGCGGATACGCCGTAGGCGCGCGCGATCGAAGCCGTGCACGGTTGGGAGAGCTCAGGGTTTGGTCGCGTCGTATTTGCGTCGCTGGTCGGGTTGTGTCGTGGCGGTCGGCTCGGGAGAGCGGTGTGCGGCGCGGCGAGAGCGAGGTCGGGCGCGGGCATGGGGGGAGGAGGAGGCTGGCCAGTGGGACCGGCTTCGCGTGGAACGCGGCGGGCGCTCGGACTGGCTTGACCTGTGTCACACCCGGATTTACACAGAAACCCGAATGCTACTATATGTGTGCCCAGGAAGTCCACAGAACACATATAGATAACAAATATGATAAACAGAGTACATATGCTCGAATAAAATGGTTTTACATCAGAGTTTGACAAAAACGACTAAATAACACAGCGGAAGACTAATTATTAACTCTCTCTAAACGATGACGAAGACGAAGCCGAACTCCATAATCCACAGGGACTCTGACTGGTTGAGCACAGCTAGTAGAATGGTAGATCTTCAGGAAATTCAATAGCAGCAGTACCATCTAATCCATCTGTTACCCATCCGGGATTTTGTTGAATGGCAAGTGTAAGTAATTGTCTTACTCAGCAAATACAACACGGGTAATGAAGGCTTAAAAGAAAGGCTTGACATGGCTGTACTGCATTAGCAATTTTAGTTGATTCATTTTATCATAAACCAAGATTTCTACAATTAAGTGAACCCCAGTTGTAACCCAATTAATAAAGTAGAGGTGAACTTTAATCAATAATAAACATCATCTTCTAATCAAAAAGGATCCAGGCCGCTCTTGACCCTGAGCAAGGCTATCATGATAGATTATACACTCTGCAGAGGTTTCGCCCTTTTCCCACCAGTCGCGTAAAAGTTCAAAGGAACTTTGCACCCAACCACGCACATCAACACTTCCGAGGTGTGACTGCATAGGGACGCTACGAGGCTTTTCACAAGACACCCTAACAAAACAGTAGCCGTTATGGTACAACCTAGGCAGCATGACCCAAGGCACCGAGATTGACTGACGCCCATGTCGCAACACGAGGGGGTCAATGGCGTCCAAGCGCGGTAATAAACATCAACAACAAAAATAAATAGCGCAACGTGTGGAACCCCCGCCATACGGAAGCTCCCAACACGGGACTGTGCCTCACGGGGACATAGCCAACGGATACTCCGTCCTCGGTGGATCAAACCATACTCTCACCCATGCTTCCCATAACGCCGTCGGCCCGTCGGTAACTACTGTCAAGCTAGAGCCGTACATGCTACTCGTCCAAGACCAGAGCCATTATAGTTCCGGCGGTGGCGACAGGTTCCTGGGTTGCCGCTTTAAGAACCAGTCCTTACGGAGAGACACTAGGGCCAAGCATGAAGTATACGCCCTAGCTCCCTGATCCATGTTGCTAAAAAGCAAGTTTTACCATTAACATTGAAGTGAACCATTAAGTCAAGATTAACAGTTAAACTTTGGTGACAGTAGCTGCGCTTAGCAAAGGACTACCCAAATGCAATAACCCAGGGTAATCAAGGTATAGGATAAACAAGCTAGGATCAACCTTAATAGGAACAATTTAGACACATGCATATGCAGTAAATAGTGTAAAGGTGTGTTTAGGTAGCAAGGACTGTCCATGCTGTACTTGCCTTCGTCCAACTGCTGCTGTTGCTCTTGCTGCTGCTGTTGGTCCTGCTCCTCGTAACCCTCGAACTCAAACGCGTACGGCTCACCGACTGGACTCATACATCAACACACAAGCATCCATACAAGCCAGTACATGCAAACAATATTAATCTATTAGAACAGTACACCAAACAATAAAAACAGATCAAAAGAAGGCTTAGAAACTAATCTACGCTTCGCTACGAACACGTGAGCGCGAAAATCACTCAAATCGGAGCTAAAACGAAGAAGTTATGGCTTTTCTAAGGTTCAGGGACTTGCTGGCAAAGTTTTAAAAGTTCCAGGGGCTTATTTGCAAAAACTCAGGGGCTAAAACATAATTTTATATAAAAACAGGAGGGTTTATTTGCAAATTAACCAAAACAGGACCTCGGGTACTATTTTTAAATAAGACAGGGGGTTTTCTGTAAAAATCAGGACTTAATTGTAATTATTTTTGAATAGATTTGGACTGCGGGTTAATTTTGAAAAAGGACAGGGGCTCTTTTGAAAAACGTCCATGGCTGACCGGTTTGACCGGTATTGACCCGAGTTGACTCAGGTTGGCTTCCGATCTGGGCCGTCGGATTCGGATTGGACGTTGGAGATTAAATCCAGGGGGAAGGGGTCACCGGCGGCGAGTGGAGCTGCGGCGGCGAGCGGCGGCGCTTCGCCGGCGAAGTTCGGAATCGAGCTAGAGGGCTCGGTTTGGGGCGGGCTTAGGCGCTACGTGACCGGGGCAACGCGACGAGTTCGGCTGGATGGGTCTCGTCGGCGGCGGAGCAGCAGCGGCGGCGCACGACGAACCATGGCGGCGGCGGCGCTCGGGTAACGACGGCGACGAGGCTACGGCGCACGAAACGGAGCTAGACTGGGCTCGGGAGTGAGCTTACCTGCTGGGGAAGCTCCTGGAGCAGTCAATTCGACCCGAGCGGCGGCGAGTCGGCGGATCCGCGGCGGCGCAAATCTCGGGCGGCGGCGGTTTGGGCGGCGGCCGTGCGGGGAACGAGAGCGAGGGCGGCTAGGGCTAGTGGGAAACGCGAGACGGGGGCGGCGAGTATTTGAAGGCGCTCGAGGAGAGTCCGGGCTCCTCGGCGTCCGTGCCGTGGCCGGACCAAACTGCTCCTGGCCGTGGCCGGGACGGACTCTGCTGCGAGGAGGAAGATGACCTGTGGGTCCCTCTCGTCAGCGGCTGCGGGCGTGAGACGGCGGCTGCTGCGGTGGGCTGGCTTGCTGGGCCGCTAGGTGGGCCGCGAGCGAGGGGAGGCGGGTTGGCGCGGCAGTGAAAGAGGGGCAGGCCGGCGGGGCGAAGCGGGCCGGCGAACTGGGCCGAAAGCGGGGCGCGGGAGCTGGAGCGAGCAGGCCGGCAGCGGGCCAAAAGTGGAGCGGGAGGGAAGCTGGGCCGCTGCGAAAGAGAAAAGAAGAAGGGCCAAAATCGGACGAGGAAAATAGTTAAGGGAGGAAAAGTGGACTCGGGCCGCAGAAACTTTTCTAGAGCTCCAAACTAAGCGATTCAAATTTGAATTTAAACAGAATTTAAATTCCAACTGAACCACACACAAACAAAACTCAATGCAGTCGGCATGAATGCAACAAAAATGTTTCTAACCTTATATTTAATTTTATTTCTCATAAATAATTTATTTTCCTTAGATAAATATGAGCATAAAATTAAATAAAAGCAATTTAATTACTAAATTTTAAAAATAGGCATTTTTAGGGTGTTACAAACCTACCCCCCTTAAGATGAATCTCGTCCTCGAGATTCGGACGTGGATGGGAATAACTGTGGATATTCAGCTCTGAGATCTTCTTCTCTTTCCCAAGTCGCTTCATCCACTGAATGGCGGCTCCACTGAACCTTGCACATCCGGATCACTTTATTTCTGGTGACTCTTTCTGACTCTTCCAAAATTCTGACAGGATGCTCAGTATAGGTAAGATCTTCCTCCACATTTAGTTCATCAATCGAAATCTGTTCCTCAGGTACTCGCAAGCACTTTTTCAACTGAGACACATGGAACACATCATGTACTCCCGCTAACTTCTCCGGTAGCTCTAACTGATAGGCCACTTCACCTTTCTGACCAAGTACCTTGAACGGTCCAATGTATCGAGGTGCTAACTTGCCCTTAACGTTGAACCTCTTCACGCCTCTCATGGGTGACACCTTGAGATACACGAAGTCTCCAATTTCAAAGCTGAGATCTCTCCGTCGGTTATCTGCATAGCTCTTCTGTCTGGATTGTGCCACTTTCAGATTCTGTCTAATTATCTACACTTGTCGCTCTGCTTCTCTTAGTATCTCAGGTCCAAATACCTGACTTTCTCCGGTCTGATTCCAGAATAGTGGTGTCCTACACTTTCTGCCATACAGAGCCTCGAATGGTGCCATCTGCAAACTCTTCTGATAGCTGTTGTTGTACGAGAATTCCGCGTATGGTAAACTCTTGTCCCAACTGGCACCATATTGTAGGGCACATGCTCTCAACATATCTTCTAATATCTGATTTGTCCGTTCCGTCTGCCCATCCGTCTGCGGATGGTAAGCTGAACTGAACTGTAGCTTAGTGTCCATAGACTCATGCAATTGTCGCCAAAAGTGTGATGTGAACTGGGTACCTCGATCTGACACTATTCTTTTCGGTACCCCATGCAAACACACAATTTTCTCCATATACAACTCTGCTAGTCTGGCTCCCGAGTAGGTGGTCTTTACTGGTAGGAAATGCGCCACCTTGGTCAGACGATCCACAATTACCCAAATTGAGTCAAATCCTCTCTGAGTGCGGGGTAAGCCAGTGATGAAATCCATACCTTTCTTCCCACTTCCATTCAGGTACCTTCAGGGGCTGGAGCAAACCTGCTGGCCTCTGATGTTCAGCCTTGACTCTCTGGCACGTGTCACATAGAGCTACGTATGTGGCCACATCTCTCTTCAATCCGTACCACCAAAATCTCTCTTTGATATCTTGGTACATCTTGGTACTACCTGGGTGTATTGAATATGCTGATTCATGGGCTTCCCTGAGAATTGCATCCCTGATCTGCACTACGTCTGGTACACAGATCCTCTTCTCGTACCACAATGTTCCTTGGTCATCCACTCGAAAACCAGGGGCTTTTCCTAATGCCACTAGTTCTACGATCTCCTTGATCTTCTCATCTGTGAGCTGTCCTTTTCGGATCTCTTGTTCCAAGGTCGGTTCTAGTGCCATCTCGGTGACGCTGGTCACAAATCCCAGACTCATCCTTTCGAACTCTGAACTGAGTTCCTCCGGTAAGCAATGTCCTGTGATTTTATTCACGTAACTCCTACTCAGAGCATCTGCCACCAAGTTGGCCTTCCCTGGATGATAATGTATCTCCAAGTCGTAGTCCTTGATCAGTTCTAACCAACGACGTTGCCTCATATTCAGATCTGACTGTGTGAACACATACTTGAGACTCTTGTGGTCTGTGTTAATATCACACTTATGTCCAATCAAGTAATGCCTCCAAATTTTCAAAGCATGTACTACAGCTGCTAACTCCAAATCGTGTGTCGGGTAGTTCTGCTCATGTTTCCTCAGCTGTCTCGATGCATAAGCTACGACTCTGCCTTCCTGCATGAGCACACATCCCAATCCTAGACGAGATGCATCGCAGTAGATAGAGAAGCTCTTGGTTATATCTGGCAATACTAGCACAGGTGCCGTTGTCAACCTCTTCTTCAATTCCTCAAAGCTGACTTGACACTCTTCAGTCCAGACAAACTTGGCATTTTTCTCCAATAACGCCGTCAGGGGTTTAGCAATCTTGGAGAACCCTTCGATAAACCTCCGATAGTATCCAGCCATTCCAAGGAAACTTCTGATTTCACTCACATCCTTAGGCGGATTCCAACTCAACACATCACTAACCTTTTTCGGATCAACTGCCACTCCACCATTGGATAGTACGTGTCCCAAGAATGCTACTTCCTTCAACCAAAACTCACACTTGCTCAGCTTGGCATACAACTGATGCTCACGAAGTCTCTGCATCACCAACCTCAGATGTTCTTCATGCTCTTCCTCATTCTTGGAGAAAACCAAAATGTCGTCAATGAACACCACTACGAATTTGTCAAGATAGTCCATGAACACACTGTTCATCAAATACATGAAGTATGCCGGTGCATTTGTCAAACCAAAAGACATGACTGTGAACTCATATAGACCATATCGGGTTGTGAAGGCTGTTTTGGGGATGTCAGTCACTCGTATCCTCATCTGATGGTAACCGGATCGGAGATCAATCTTAGAGAACACACATGCTCCTTTCAACTGGTCGAAGAGATCATCAATCCTTGGCAACGGGTACTTGTTCTTGATGGTCACTTCATTCAAAGCTCGATAATCCACACACAATCTCTGGGTCCCATCTTTCTTATCCACAAACAAAACTGGTGCTCCCCAAGGGGATGAACTAGGACGAATATACCCTTTTGCTAACAATGCCCTTAATTCCTCCTTAAGTTTCTCTAGTTCTTTTACTCCCATTCTATATGGCCTCTTAGCTATAGGTGCAGTACCAGGCTTAAGATCAATAACAAATTCAACTTCGCGGTCTGGGGGCATACCTGGTAACTCATCTGGAAACACGTCTGGGAATTCGCACACCACTCCGATGTCTTCCAGTGCTACACCTTCGGCTTGGTAGATCTGATTGTGTCCCGCGGGGCTAGCTGCTTGGTATTCCACTTTCTCACCAGTCTTTGCTGTCAGCTGCACTGTCCTTTTGGAGCATTGAATCACCCCATCATATCTGGCTAACCAGCTCATACCCAGAATCAAGTCAAACCCAAGGGTTTCTAGGACTATCGGGTTCACCACAAAGTCTACCCCCCTTATTGTGATGGTGATACAGGGGCAACGTAAAGTGGCACGCTGTTCTCCCCCGGGTGAACTAACTACCATGGGGTTTCCCATAGGTTGCAAGATCATCATATTCTTTTTCACGAAAGCAGCAGATATGAAAGCATGCGAAGCTCCAGTATCAAACAAAACAGTTGCGAGAGACGAGTTGATAGGGAACCTACCCACAACGACATCCGTTGCTCCTTCTGTGGTTTCCGCACCCATGTGGTTGACCTTTCCTCTCGCTGGGTTCTGCTGCTGATTCCCGTTCTGGTGCTGCGGTTGTCCATTCCTCTGATTGTTGTTCTGGCCAACGGCGTTCTGAGCCTTGCGAGGACAAGCACTGGCATAGTGTCCCAGCTCACCACAACCAAAACACCTCGGAGCCGTAGGTGCATTGTTGGTCGGATTGGGGCGTTGGACAGGACCACTCTGTGGCTGGTTCTGAGGACGCTGCTGAGGTAGTGCTGAGGGGTACTGGGGACGTGGCTGGTACTGGGGATGTTGCTGATACTGGTTGCGGTTCATCAAACCGGACTGTCCCTGGAATCGCTGTGGAGTCACCATCTGCTGGTTTCCTTGCTGAGGATTGAAGCGAGGGCGAACATTGCTTCCTGACGGTGTGCCTTGAAGCTTCCTCTTCTTCTCCTCCATCTCACGGCGCTTGTGCTCCAGCAGTAGTGCGCTATCCACCAGTTCTTGAAAAGTGGCGAACCTAGAGCACAGGAGTTGGTACTGGAGTGTATCGTGCAGGCCATCTCGGAATCGGGTCTGCTTCTTCTTGTCCGTATTCACGTCCTCTGGAGCATAACGGGCCAACTCAATGAACTTGTCACGATAAGCGGTGACACTCATACCTTCCTGCTTCAAAGCCAAGAACTCCTTCTTCTTCAAGGTCATCAGCGCTTCCGGCACATGGTGAGAACGGAAGCTGTCGCGGAACTCCTGCCAAGTGATCTGATCACGATTGGGGTGAGCATACTGGTACGCATCCCACCAATCCAAAGCTGCTCCCTGGAGCTGTCCACTTCCATACAACACCTTCTCCCGGTCGTTGCACTGTGCGATGTCCAGCTGTCGTTCCACTGCCTTGAGCCAGTCCTCTGCTTGCATTGGGTCGCTAGACTTGTTGAAGGTAGGAGGGCGTCCCTTCATAAACTCGCCCCTTTTATCTCGGGGTTGCACGTAGTGCTGTTGGGGCGGGTTCTGCTGATTCTGCTGCATCAGTGCTATGGTTTGCGCCATCTGCTGTGTCAGCTGAAGTTGCATCTGCATCATCTGCTCCATGGTGAGTGGCGGTGGTGGAGGTGGTGGGTTCTGGTTCTGGATGCTTCCACTGCCTCCGGGGTTGCTTCTGGTGTTAACCATCTACCATATCAAGAGATCTCCCATCAGTATTCCCGCCAACTGGTATTAGATAACCCATGCTTGCAGATGGTGTATAAGAAGATAGCAGTACTTGGAAAGATGTGATTCAGAGGTATAGCGAGTAAGACAGAGGAAGTGCAAAGGAGATAGCTAACCCAACTATTTATTCACTAATATTCCTTAAACCTTAGTCCTATATCTAGATGGAGATAGACCTGCGTCTATGACCATCACAATCATTACAAAGATCCAAATCAAACATAAGCATAATAACAACAAAATCAAGCACCCAAGGACATGATTCACACAAGACTCGACAGCACTGGTTTTGAAAAACGTAACTAAATGATCCGAACAAAAATCATGGTAGTCTCCTAGTGATTTTTCAACCGTTCTAACTAGGCTGCGTTCCTACAGTCAGCACTGCTCTGATACCAATCTGTCACACCCGGATTTACACAGAAACCCGAATGCTACTATATGTGTGCCCAGGAAGTCCACAGAACACATATAGATAACAAATATGATAAACAGAGTACATATGCTCGAATAAAATGGTTTTACATCAGAGTTTGACAAAAACGACTAAATAACACAGCGGAAGACTAATTATTAACTCTCTCTAAACGATGACGAAGACGAAGCCGAACTCCATAATCCACAGGGACTCTGACTGGTTGAGCACAGCTAGTAGAATGGTAGATCTTCAGGAAATTCAATAGCAGCAGTACCATCTAATCCATCTGTTACCCATCCGGGATTTTGTTGAATGGCAAGTGTAAGTAATTGTCTTACTCAGCAAATACAACACGGGTAATGAAGGCTTAAAAGAAAGGCTTGACATGGCTGTACTGCATTAGCAATTTTAGTTGATTCATTTTATCATAAACCAAGATTTCTACAATTAAGTGAACCCCAGTTGTAACCCAATTAATAAAGTAGAGGTGAACTTTAATCAATAATAAACATCATCTTCTAATCAAAAAGGATCCAGGCCGCTCTTGACCCTGAGCAAGGCTATCATGATAGATTATACACTCTGTAGAGGTTTCGCCCTTTTCCCACCAGTCGCGTAAAAGTTCAAAGGAACTTTGCACCCAACCACGCACATCAACACTTCCGAGGTGTGACTGCATAGGGACGCTACGAGGCTTTTCACAAGACACCCTAACAAAACAGTAGCCGTTATGGTACAACCTAGGCAGCATGACCCAAGGCACCGAGATTGACTGACGCCCATGTCGCAACACGAGGGGGTCAATGGCGTCCAAGCGCGGTAATAAACATCAACAACAAAAATAAATAGCGCAACGTGTGGAACCCCCGCCATACGGAAGCTCCCAACACGGGACTGTGCCTCACGGGGACATAGCCAACGGATACTCCGTCCTCGGTGGATCAAACCATACTCTCACCCATGCTTCCCATAACGCCGTCGGCCCGTCGGTAACTACTGTCAAGCTAGAGCCGTACATGCTACTCGTCCAAGACCAGAGCCATTATAGTTCCGGCGGTGGCGACAGGTTCCTGGGTTGCCGCTTTAAGAACCAGTCCTTACGGAGAGACACTAGGGCCAAGCATGAAGTATACGCCCTAGCTCCCTGATCCATGTTGCTAAAAAGCAAGTTTTACCATTAACATTGAAGTGAACCATTAAGTCAAGATTAACAGTTAAACTTTGGTGACAGTAGCTGCGCTTAGCAAAGGACTACCCAAATGCAATAACCCAGGGTAATCAAGGTATAGGATAAACAAGCTAGGATCAACCTTAATAGGAACAATTTAGACACATGCATATGCAGTAAATAGTGTAAAGGTGTGTTTAGGTAGCAAGGACTGTCCATGCTGTACTTGCCTTCGTCCAACTGCTGCTGTTGCTCTTGCTGCTGCTGTTGGTCCTGCTCCTCGTAACCCTCGAACTCAAACGCGTACGGCTCACCGACTGGACTCATACATCAACACACAAGCATCCATACAAGCCAGTACATGCAAACAATATTAATCTATTAGAACAGTACACCAAACAATAAAAACAGATCAAAAGAAGGCTTAGAAACTAATCTACGCTTCGCTACGAACACGTGAGCGCGAAAATCACTCAAATCGGAGCTAAAACGAAGAAGTTATGGCTTTTCTAAGGTTCAGGGACTTGCTGGCAAAGTTTTAAAAGTTCCAGGGGCTTATTTGCAAAAACTCAGGGGCTAAAACATAATTTTATATAAAAACAGGAGGGTTTATTTGCAAATTAACCAAAACAGGACCTCGGGTACTATTTTTAAATAAGACAGGGGGTTTTCTGTAAAAATCAGGACTTAATTGTAATTATTTTTGAATAGATTTGGACTGCGGGTTAATTTTGAAAAAGGACAGGGGCTCTTTTGAAAAACGTCCATGGCTGACCGGTTTGACCGGTATTGACCCGAGTTGACTCAGGTTGGCTTCCGATCTGGGCCGTCGGATTCGGATTGGACGTTGGAGATTAAATCCAGGGGGAAGGGGTCACCGGCGGCGAGTGGAGCTGCGGCGGCGAGCGGCGGCGCTTCGCCGGCGAAGTTCGGAATCGAGCTAGAGGGCTCGGTTTGGGGCAGGCTTAGGCGCTACGTGACCGGGGCAACGCGACGAGTTCGGCTGGATGGGTCTCGTCGGCGGCGGAGCAGCAGCGGCGGCGCACGACGAACCATGGCGGCGGCGGCGCTCGGGTAACGACGGCGACGAGGCTACGGCGCACGAAACGGAGCTAGACTGGGCTCGGGAGTGAGCTTACCTGCTGGGGAAGCTCCTGGAGCAGTCAATTCGACCCGAGCGGCGGCGAGTCGGCGGATCCGCGGCGGCGCAAATCTCGGGCGGCGGCGGTTTGGGCGGCGGCCGTGCGGGGAACGAGAGCGAGGGCGGCTAGGGCTAGTGGGAAACGCGAGACGGGGGCGGCGAGTATTTGAAGGCGCTCGAGGAGAGTCCGGGCTCCTCGGCGTCCGTGCCGTGGCCGGACCAAACTGCTCCTGGCCGTGGCCGGGACGGACTCTGCTGCGAGGAGGAAGATGACCTGTGGGTCCCTCTCGTCAGCGGCTGCGGGCGTGAGACGGCGGCTGCTGCGGTGGGCTGGCTTGCTGGGCCGCTAGGTGGGCCGCGAGCGAGGGGAGGCGGGTTGGCGCGGCAGTGAAAGAGGGGCAGGCCGGCGGGGCGAAGCGGGCCGGCGAACTGGGCCGAAAGCGGGGCGCGGGAGCTGGAGCGAGCAGGCCGGCAGCGGGCCAAAAGTGGAGCGGGAGGGAAGCTGGGCCGCTGCGAAAGAGAAAAGAAGAAGGGCCAAAATCGGACGAGGAAAATAGTTAAGGGAGGAAAAGTGGACTCGGGCCGCAGAAACTTTTCTAGAGCTCCAAACTAAGCGATTCAAATTTGAATTTAAACAGAATTTAAATTCCAACTGAACCACACACAAACAAAACTCAATGCAGTCGGCATGAATGCAACAAAAATGTTTCTAACCTTATATTTAATTTTATTTCTCATAAATAATTTATTTTCCTTAGATAAATATGAGCATAAAATTAAATAAAAGCAATTTAATTACTAAATTTTAAAAATAGGCATTTTTAGGGTGTTACAAACCTACCCCCCTTAAGATGAATCTCGTCCTCGAGATTCGGACGTGGATGGGAATAACTGTGGATATTCAGCTCTGAGATCTTCTTCTCTTTCCCAAGTCGCTTCATCCACTGAATGGCGGCTCCACTGAACCTTGCACATCCGGATCACTTTATTTCTGGTGACTCTTTCTGACTCTTCCAAAATTCTGACAGGATGCTCAGTATAGGTAAGATCTTCCTCCACATTTAGTTCATCAATCGAAATCTGTTCCTCAGGTACTCGCAAGCACTTTTTCAACTGAGACACATGGAACACATCATGTACTCCCGCTAACTTCTCCGGTAGCTCTAACTGATAGGCCACTTCACCTTTCTGACCAAGTACCTTGAACGGTCCAATGTATCGAGGTGC
Source organism: Echinochloa phyllopogon (assembly GCA_033239725.1). Classification (NCBI taxonomy): domain Eukaryota; kingdom Viridiplantae; phylum Streptophyta; class Magnoliopsida; order Poales; family Poaceae; genus Echinochloa; species Echinochloa phyllopogon. The sequence goes on along the minus strand of BTCW01000005.1, from coordinate 33,443,570 downwards.
TAACTTGCCCTTAACGTTGAACCTCTTCACGCCTCTCATGGGTGACACCTTGAGATACACGAAGTCTCCAATTTCAAAGCTGAGATCTCTCCGTCGGTTATCTGCATAGCTCTTCTGTCTGGATTGTGCCACTTTCAGATTCTGTCTAATTATCTACACTTGTCGCTCTGCTTCTCTTAGTATCTCAGGTCCAAATACCTGACTTTCTCCGGTCTGATTCCAGAATAGTGGTGTCCTACACTTTCTGCCATACAGAGCCTCGAATGGTGCCATCTGCAAACTCTTCTGATAGCTGTTGTTGTACGAGAATTCCGCGTATGGTAAACTCTTGTCCCAACTGGCACCATATTGTAGGGCACATGCTCTCAACATATCTTCTAATATCTGATTTGTCCGTTCCGTCTGCCCATCCGTCTGCGGATGGTAAGCTGAACTGAACTGTAGCTTAGTGTCCATAGACTCATGCAATTGTCGCCAAAAGTGTGATGTGAACTGGGTACCTCGATCTGACACTATTCTTTTCGGTACCCCATGCAAACACACAATTTTCTCCATATACAACTCTGCTAGTCTGGCTCCCGAGTAGGTGGTCTTTACTGGTAGGAAATGCGCCACCTTGGTCAGACGATCCACAATTACCCAAATTGAGTCAAATCCTCTCTGAGTGCGGGGTAAGCCAGTGATGAAATCCATACCTTTCTTCCCACTTCCATTCAGGTACCTTCAGGGGCTGGAGCAAACCTGCTGGCCTCTGATGTTCAGCCTTGACTCTCTGGCACGTGTCACATAGAGCTACGTATGTGGCCACATCTCTCTTCAATCCGTACCACCAAAATCTCTCTTTGATATCTTGGTACATCTTGGTACTACCTGGGTGTATTGAATATGCTGATTCATGGGCTTCCCTGAGAATTGCATCCCTGATCTGCACTACGTCTGGTACACAGATCCTCTTCTCGTACCACAATGTTCCTTGGTCATCCACTCGAAAACCAGGGGCTTTTCCTAATGCCACTAGTTCTACGATCTCCTTGATCTTCTCATCTGTGAGCTGTCCTTTTCGGATCTCTTGTTCCAAGGTCGGTTCTAGTGCCATCTCGGTGACGCTGGTCACAAATCCCAGACTCATCCTTTCGAACTCTGAACTGAGTTCCTCCGGTAAGCAATGTCCTGTGATTTTATTCACGTAACTCCTACTCAGAGCATCTGCCACCAAGTTGGCCTTCCCTGGATGATAATGTATCTCCAAGTCGTAGTCCTTGATCAGTTCTAACCAACGACGTTGCCTCATATTCAGATCTGACTGTGTGAACACATACTTGAGACTCTTGTGGTCTGTGTTAATATCACACTTATGTCCAATCAAGTAATGCCTCCAAATTTTCAAAGCATGTACTACAGCTGCTAACTCCAAATCGTGTGTCGGGTAGTTCTGCTCATGTTTCCTCAGCTGTCTCGATGCATAAGCTACGACTCTGCCTTCCTGCATGAGCACACATCCCAATCCTAGACGAGATGCATCGCAGTAGATAGAGAAGCTCTTGGTTATATCTGGCAATACTAGCACAGGTGCCGTTGTCAACCTCTTCTTCAATTCCTCAAAGCTGACTTGACACTCTTCAGTCCAGACAAACTTGGCATTTTTCTCCAATAACGCCGTCAGGGGTTTAGCAATCTTGGAGAACCCTTCGATAAACCTCCGATAGTATCCAGCCATTCCAAGGAAACTTCTGATTTCACTCACATCCTTAGGCGGATTCCAACTCAACACATCACTAACCTTTTTCGGATCAACTGCCACTCCACCATTGGATAGTACGTGTCCCAAGAATGCTACTTCCTTCAACCAAAACTCACACTTGCTCAGCTTGGCATACAACTGATGCTCACGAAGTCTCTGCATCACCAACCTCAGATGTTCTTCATGCTCTTCCTCATTCTTGGAGAAAACCAAAATGTCGTCAATGAACACCACTACGAATTTGTCAAGATAGTCCATGAACACACTGTTCATCAAATACATGAAGTATGCCGGTGCATTTGTCAAACCAAAAGACATGACTGTGAACTCATATAGACCATATCGGGTTGTGAAGGCTGTTTTGGGGATGTCAGTCACTCGTATCCTCATCTGATGGTAACCGGATCGGAGATCAATCTTAGAGAACACACATGCTCCTTTCAACTGGTCGAAGAGATCATCAATCCTTGGCAACGGGTACTTGTTCTTGATGGTCACTTCATTCAAAGCTCGATAATCCACACACAATCTCTGGGTCCCATCTTTCTTATCCACAAACAAAACTGGTGCTCCCCAAGGGGATGAACTAGGACGAATATACCCTTTTGCTAACAATGCCCTTAATTCCTCCTTAAGTTTCTCTAGTTCTTTTACTCCCATTCTATATGGCCTCTTAGCTATAGGTGCAGTACCAGGCTTAAGATCAATAACAAATTCAACTTCGCGGTCTGGGGGCATACCTGGTAACTCATCTGGAAACACGTCTGGGAATTCGCACACCACTCCGATGTCTTCCAGTGCTACACCTTCGGCTTGGTAGATCTGATTGTGTCCCGCGGGGCTAGCTGCTTGGTATTCCACTTTCTCACCAGTCTTTGCTGTCAGCTGCACTGTCCTTTTGGAGCATTGAATCACCCCATCATATCTGGCTAACCAGCTCATACCCAGAATCAAGTCAAACCCAAGGGTTTCTAGGACTATCGGGTTCACCACAAAGTCTACCCCCCTTATTGTGATGGTGATACAGGGGCAACGTAAAGTGGCACGCTGTTCTCCCCCGGGTGAACTAACTACCATGGGGTTTCCCATAGGTTGCAAGATCATCATATTCTTTTTCACGAAAGCAGCAGATATGAAAGCATGCGAAGCTCCAGTATCAAACAAAACAGTTGCGAGAGACGAGTTGATAGGGAACCTACCCACAACGACATCCGTTGCTCCTTCTGTGGTTTCCGCACCCATGTGGTTGACCTTTCCTCTCGCTGGGTTCTGCTGCTGATTCCCGTTCTGGTGCTGCGGTTGTCCATTCCTCTGATTGTTGTTCTGGCCAACGGCGTTCTGAGCCTTGCGAGGACAAGCACTGGCATAGTGTCCCAGCTCACCACAACCAAAACACCTCGGAGCCGTAGGTGCATTGTTGGTCGGATTGGGGCGTTGGACAGGACCACTCTGTGGCTGGTTCTGAGGACGCTGCTGAGGTAGTGCTGAGGGGTACTGGGGACGTGGCTGGTACTGGGGATGTTGCTGATACTGGTTGCGGTTCATCAAACCGGACTGTCCCTGGAATCGCTGTGGAGTCACCATCTGCTGGTTTCCTTGCTGAGGATTGAAGCGAGGGCGAACATTGCTTCCTGACGGTGTGCCTTGAAGCTTCCTCTTCTTCTCCTCCATCTCACGGCGCTTGTGCTCCAGCAGTAGTGCGCTATCCACCAGTTCTTGAAAAGTGGCGAACCTAGAGCACAGGAGTTGGTACTGGAGTGTATCGTGCAGGCCATCTCGGAATCGGGTCTGCTTCTTCTTGTCCGTATTCACGTCCTCTGGAGCATAACGGGCCAACTCAATGAACTTGTCACGATAAGCGGTGACACTCATACCTTCCTGCTTCAAAGCCAAGAACTCCTTCTTCTTCAAGGTCATCAGCGCTTCCGGCACATGGTGAGAACGGAAGCTGTCGCGGAACTCCTGCCAAGTGATCTGATCACGATTGGGGTGAGCATACTGGTACGCATCCCACCAATCCAAAGCTGCTCCCTGGAGCTGTCCACTTCCATACAACACCTTCTCCCGGTCGTTGCACTGTGCGATGTCCAGCTGTCGTTCCACTGCCTTGAGCCAGTCCTCTGCTTGCATTGGGTCGCTAGACTTGTTGAAGGTAGGAGGGCGTCCCTTCATAAACTCGCCCCTTTTATCTCGGGGTTGCACGTAGTGCTGTTGGGGCGGGTTCTGCTGATTCTGCTGCATCAGTGCTATGGTTTGCGCCATCTGCTGTGTCAGCTGAAGTTGCATCTGCATCATCTGCTCCATGGTGAGTGGCGGTGGTGGAGGTGGTGGGTTCTGGTTCTGGATGCTTCCACTGCCTCCGGGGTTGCTTCTGGTGTTAACCATCTACCATATCAAGAGATCTCCCATCAGTATTCCCGCCAACTGGTATTAGATAACCCATGCTTGCAGATGGTGTATAAGAAGATAGCAGTACTTGGAAAGATGTGATTCAGAGGTATAGAGAGTAAGACAGAGGAAGTGCAAAGGAGATAGCTAACCCAACTATTTATTCACTAATATTCCTTAAACCTTAGTCCTATATCTAGATGGAGATAGACCTGCGTCTATGACCATCACAATCATTACAAAGATCCAAATCAAACATAAGCATAATAACAACAAAATCAAGCACCCAAGGACATGATTCACACAAGACTCGACAGCACTGGTTTTGAAAAACGTAACTAAATGATCCGAACAAAAATCATGGTAGTCTCCTAGTGATTTTTCAACCGTTCTAACTAGGCTGCGTTCCTACAGTCAGCACTGCTCTGATACCAATCTGTCACACCCGGATTTACACAGAAACCCGAATGCTACTATATGTGTGCCCAGGAAGTCCACAGAACACATATAGATAACAAATATGATAAACAGAGTACATATGCTCGAATAAAATGGTTTTACATCAGAGTTTGACAAAAACGACTAAATAACACAGCGGAAGACTAATTATTAACTCTCTCTAAACGATGACGAAGACGAAGCCGAACTCCATAATCCACAGGGACTCTGACTGGTTGAGCACAGCTAGTAGAATGGTAGATCTTCAGGAAATTCAATAGCAGCAGTACCATCTAATCCATCTGTTACCCATCCGGGATTTTGTTGAATGGCAAGTGTAAGTAATTGTCTTACTCAGCAAATACAACACGGGTAATGAAGGCTTAAAAGAAAGGCTTGACATGGCTGTACTGCATTAGCAATTTTAGTTGATTCATTTTATCATAAACCAAGATTTCTACAATTAAGTGAACCCCAGTTGTAACCCAATTAATAAAGTAGAGGTGAACTTTAATCAATAATAAACATCATCTTCTAATCAAAAAGGATCCAGGCCGCTCTTGACCCTGAGCAAGGCTATCATGATAGATTATACACTCTGCAGAGGTTTCGCCCTTTTCCCACCAGTCGCGTAAAAGTTCAAAGGAACTTTGCACCCAACCACGCACATCAACACTTCCGAGGTGTGACTGCATAGGGACGCTACGAGGCTTTTCACAAGACACCCTAACAAAACAGTAGCCGTTATGGTACAACCTAGGCAGCATGACCCAAGGCACCGAGATTGACTGACGCCCATGTCGCAACACGAGGGGGTCAATGGCGTCCAAGCGCGGTAATAAACATCAACAACAAAAATAAATAGCGCAACGTGTGGAACCCCCGCCATACGGAAGCTCCCAACACGGGACTGTGCCTCACGGGGACATAGCCAACGGATACTCCGTCCTCGGTGGATCAAACCATACTCTCACCCATGCTTCACATAACGCCGTCGGCCCGTTGGTAACTACTGTCAAGCTAGAGCCGTACATGCTACTCGTCCAAGACCAGAGCCATTATAGTTCCGGCGGTGGCGACAGGTTCCTGGGTTGCCGCTTTAAGAACCAGTCCTTACGGAGAGACACTAGGGCCAAGCATGAAGTATACGCCCTAGCTCCCTGATCCATGTTGCTAAAAAGCAAGTTTTACCATTAACATTGAAGTGAACCATTAAGTCAAGATTAACAGTTAAACTTTGGTGACAGTAGCTGCGCTTAGCAAAGGACTACCGAAATGCAATAACCCAGGGTAATCAAGGTATAGGATAAACAAGCTAGGATCAACCTTAATAGGAACAATTTAGACACATGCATATGCAGTAAATAGTGTAAAGGTGTGTTTAGGTAGCAAGGACTGTCCGTGCTGTACTTGCCTTCGTCCAACTGCTGCTGTTGCTCTTGCTGCTGCTGTTGGTCCTGCTCCTCGTAACCCTCGAACTCAAACGCGTACGGCTCACCGACTGGACTCATACATCAACACACAAGCATCCATACAAGCCAGTACATGCAAACAATATTAATCTATTAGAACAGTACACCAAACAATAAAAACAGATCAAAAGAAGGCTTAGAAACTAATCTACGCTTCGCTACGAACACGTGAGCGCGAAAATCACTCAAATCGGAGCTAAAACGAAGAAGTTATGGCTTTTCTAAGGTTCAGGGACTTGCTGGCAAAGTTTTAAAAGTTCCAGGGGCTTATTTGCAAAAACTCAGGGGCTAAAACATAATTTTATATAAAAACAGGAGGGTTTATTTGCAAATTAACCAAAACAGGACCTCGGGTACTATTTTTAAATAAGACAGGGGGTTTTCTCTAAAAATCAGGACTTAATTGTAATTATTTTTGAATAGATTTGGACTGCGGGTTAATTTTGAAAAAGGACAGGGGCTCTTTTGAAAAACGTCCATGGCTGACCGGTTTGACCGGTATTGACCCGAGTTGACTCAGGTTGGCTTCCGATCTGGGCCGTCGGATTTGGATTGGACGTTGGAGATTAAATCCAGGGGGAAGGGGTCACCGGCGGCGAGTGGAGCTGCGGCGGCGAGCGGCGGCGCTTCGCCGGCGAAGTTCGGAATCGAGCTAGAGGGCTCGGTTTGGGGCGGGCTTAGGCGCTATGTGACCGGGGCAACGCGACGAGTTCGGCTGGATGGGTCTCGTCGGCGGCGGAGCAGCAGCGGCGGCGCACGACGAACCATGGCGGCGGCGGCGCTCGGGTAACGACGGCGACGAGGCTACGGCGCACGAAACGGAGCTAGACTGGGCTCGGGAGCGAGCTTACCTGCTGGGGAAGCTCCTGGAGCAGTCAATTCGACCCGAGCGGCGGCGAGTCGGCGGATCCGCGGCGGCGCAAATCTCGGGCGGCGGCGGTTCGGGCGGCGGCCGTGCGGGGAACGAGAGCGAGGGCGGCTAGGGCTAGTGGGAAACGCGAGACGGGGGCGGCGAGTATTTGAAGGCGCTCGAGGAGAGTCCGGGCTCCTCGGCGTCCGTGCCGTGGCCGGACCAAACTGCTCCTGGCCGTGGCCGGGACGGACTCTGCTGCGAGGAGGAAGATGACCTGTGGGTCCCTCTCGTCAGCGGCTGCGGGCGTGAGACGGCGGCTGCTGCGGTGGGCTGGCTTGCTGGGCCGCTAGGTGGGCCGCGAGCGAGGGGAGGCGGGTTGGCGCGGCAGTGAAAGAGGGGCAGGCCGGCGGGGCGAAGCGGGCCGGCGAACTGGGCCGAAAGCGGGGCGCGGGAGCTGGAGCGAGCAGGCCGGCAGCGGGCCAAAAGTGGAGCGGGAGGGAAGCTGGGCCGCTGCGAAAGAGAAAAGAAGAAGGGCCAAAATCGGACGAGGAAAATAGTTAAGGGAGGAAAAGTGGACTCGGGCCGCAGAAACTTTTCTAGAGCTCCAAACTAAGCGATTCAAATTTGAATTTAAACAGAATTTAAATTCCAACTGAACCACACACAAACAAAACTCAATGCAGTCGGCATGAATGCAACAAAAATGTTTCTAACCTTATATTTAATTTTATTTCTCATAAATAATTTATTTTCCTTAGATAAATATGAGCATAAAATTAAATAAAAGCAATTTAATTACTAAATTTTAAAAATAGGCATTTTTAGGGTGTTACAACCTGGTGCACCGGATGGTCGGCGGCGGTTGCGTGCGGCGCAGTGATGCACGGCTGGGCGTGCTCTGGCGCGAGGGAGAAGAACAGGGAGAGAGAGAGTGCTTGACCAGGAAGAAGCTGCAGTTGACCAGCAATTGTTTCAAAATTTAAATTGAAACCTCAAAATCTCCAAAAACAAAAGTTGTACTAAATATTTTTCCCTACAACTTTCATGTTGTATGATTTTTTATTTGAGTCTCACAACAAGCAGCAATTGTGGGATTTTCCAACTCTATTCAAATTCATTTTGAATTCAAAATTTGAAAAGCACTTCCATTATATTTGTTTTTCTGATTATGACTAACATGATGGTTAGGCTTATGACCATGACCGCCTACTAGAGTGCAAGCAATTAGCAAAAAGGTTTTGGTCACATTGTTTATGTGTTGGTCAACATAAGTTTTACTTAGGTCAAAAGGTGTTTAAATTAAAATTAGCCATACCCTCTGTATTCTTTAAGGTACCCGCCTCTTTTCCGGGTTTTCACAGTAACGCACCCGCCTCTTTTCAACGTTGCATGATGTCCATCTTCTCTGACATGATGGAGGATATTATGGAAGTGTTCATGGATGATTTCTCAGTTTACAGAAGGACCTTTACCGAATGTCTAAAAATTCTGGACAAGGTCCTCCAGAGGTGTGAAGAAAAGCACCTTGTTTTAAGGTGGGAAAAGTGCCATTTTATGGTGCGAGAGGGAATTGTCCTAGGACATAGGGTGTAAGAACGGGCTATTGAGGTAGACAGAGCAAAGATAGAGGTGATCGAGCAACTTCCGCCTCCCACAAACGTTAAGGGGATTCGTAGTTTCCTTGGCCATGCTGGATTCTATAGGCGTTTTATGAAGAACTTCTCCCAGATATCTCGGCCCTTGACCAATCTCCTAGACAAAGATGCCCCTTTCATTTTCGACGAGGAGTGCTATGCCGCTTTTCACACCCTCAAAAAGGCACTCATCTCCGCTCCCATCATCCAGCCTCCTGACTGGAACATTCCATTTGAAATCATGTGTGAAGCGAGCGACTATGCCGTAGGAGCTGTGTTAGGCCAGACCAAGGACAAGAAGCACTATGCTATCTCATATGGTAGCAAAATGCTCACTGCCCCCTAGCTCAACTACGCAACCATGGAGAAGGAGCTCTTAGCGGTTGTATTTGCTATAGACAAATTCCGGTCCTACCTAGTTGGGGCCAAGGTCATAGTCTATTCAGATCATGCTGCTCTGAAGTACCTTCTGACCAAAAAGGATGCAAAACTGAGACTAATCCGCTTGATTCTTCTACTCCAAGAGTTTGACATCGAAATAAGGGATAAGAAAGGAGTAGAGAACTCTGTGGCAGATCATTTGTCTCGAATGCAAGTTCCGTCGGATCTTCCAATCGATGATTACTTACGGGATGACACACTCCTTAAGGTCACCACCGGAGATCCGTGGTATGCCAACATAGTGAACTACATGGTAACCGGGTACGTCCCACCTAGGGAAAATAAGAAGAGACTGGCTTATGAGAGCCGACTCCATCTGTGGGACGACCCGTACCTTTTTAGGATATGTAGTGACGGGCTCCTCAGAAGATGTGTATCTGCACATGAGGCATATAAGATCCCAGAAAGGTTCCATGCAGCTCCATACGGAGGACACTGCGGTGCATTCTGGACCAATGCTAAAGTCTGGCAAAGTGGGTTTTACTGGCCCAGCATGTACGAGGATGCGAGAGCATTCGTCATGCGGTGCCCCCGCTGTAAAAAACACGGGAACATCAATACGAGAGACGCAATGCCACTCACTAGCAATCTTCAAGTAGAAATCTTTGATGTTTGGGGAGTGGACTTTATGGGTCCCTTCCCGAATTCTGAAGGTTGTCAATTCATTCTAGTGGCGGTAGATTATGTCTGTAAGTGGGTGGAAGCCCTGCCTTGTGCGTCTGCCGACTCTAGGAGCGCGAGACGGATGTTCCATGAATTCATCTTCCCTTGTTTCAGCGTACCTAGGATAGTCATCTGCGACGGCGGTTCCCACTTCATTGATTCAGCTTTCCGTAGGTATCTCTCAAGTTTGGGGGTGCAGCATAACGTAGCTACACCCTATCACCCCCAAACTATTGGTCAAGCAGAGACTTCCAATAAACAAATCAAAAATATTCTACAAAATACCGTAAATGAGATAGGCAAGCAATGGAAGGATAAACTCCCAGATGCACTTTGGGCATACCGCATGGCCTATAAAACACCTATAGGTATGACCCCTTACCAACTAGTCTATGGCAAGACCTGTCACTTACTAGTAGAGATGGAATTTAGAGCTCACTAGGCCATTAGGAAGTGGGGTATGAACCTTCCAGCAGCCGGCCTCAAGCAGAAAATCCAACTAGCCGAATTAGATGAAATGAGGGAGCGAGCGTACCACAGCTCCCGGCTATACAAAGAACAGACCAAGAGATGGCATGACAAAAAGATTAAGGTTAAAACGTTCAAGCCGGGAGACAAGGTCCTCGTCTTCAATTCCTGTGTCAAGCTTTTTGGCCATGGGAAGTTAAGAAGAAAATGGGACGGCCCATTCACAGTGATTAACGCAGCACCTCGTGGGGCCGTCACACTGCAAGACGAGGATGGAAATGCCTTCAAGGTTAACGGACAGTGGTTGAAGGTTTTCCTAGAACCTGAGGTTCCGCCACTCGATGACTTAGATGTTATCGAGTTTGTAGAACTCTGAAACCCATCCGTAGAATTTCGGCCCAAAACTTTCATTTCCAACCCTTCAGGGCCATAACTCCTACAAACCTCGAGCACCCATGACCAAAGACGCAAAACCCGATGTGGACCACACCCAGGGGGACCCAGCGGCCAGTTCGGCCGAACTGGGTTCTTCGGTCAAACCAGCCAATTCGTCCAAAGGCTAGGGTTCAGCCGAACCCAGCCCCCTGGCCCCTCGTGCAGATATTTTCCCCCATACTCATCCACAGTTGGTTCTATCCTGAATCTCACGAGGAAAACGTCGGGGAACTCGTTTTTCGATTGAGGGAAAACAATGATAAAAGTCGGGTTTCTCTGTCGACTCTTTCATCTCATCTACAAGTCTTCAAGCCCTAGAGCACAGCCACCATGACCACATCCTCCTCCAAAGATGCCAACTCAACCAAGAGCTCAAGCCTCGCCAGCCGGAACGGTGACTCCTCCCGGCACGAGCACGCCTATCGTGTCTCTGACGCCGACATGGTGGGAGAAGGGCAGTGGGGAAGGATGCTTGCTCACAGCCCACTGCGGCATCCCGATTCCCCTCACCATTCAGCGATCAACGAGCTCCTCGCCCCGCTGAAAGGAATCAAGAAACCGCCCCGTTCGCCATCACCGAGGCTGAACACAGGGCAGTTGCGCCCGAGATCAATATCCTCCTCGAGGGTACTAGATTTGGCGCTGCTGCTGCCCAAGGAGAAGGCCGAGGAGGTGCTGGAGTACACACCAGAGAGCCCGCCTTGTTTCATCATCAAGGGTGAACGTACCGCTACGGGGTACGGCAAGGTCCTCATCCCGCCACTAAACCGGGATGAGCTGGGGCTGACAGAGTCGTCCCAGTCTACTCCTCCGCGCCGGAACCCCCGGGTCTTGCGCCACAGGCAGCCTCCTACCATCAAAGGGCCAGCCGGGAACATGGAGTTCTCCGATGAGGAGGACAATGAGGAAGAGGAGGAGAAGCCGCCCACATTGGAGAGCCTGAAGGCGGACGTGGTGGAGGCGCGGCAGAAGATCAACCACCTGGACGAGAAGGTGGCAGAGGCCGAGCTTGCGCGTCTAGAGACGGAGGACAAGATGGAACTCCTCCACAGGGGCCTATGCGCAAAGCTTAAGAGACTTTTCAAGGCCACAAGACACATGGACCTCTACGACTTGCCTACAAACTAGTGTCCTGTAGTCACCTCATTTTAGATAGAGCACATATTAGTTAGTTTGGTTTGCTAGTTATTTAATTCATTTATTTCCTTTAGAATAATGTCTAGGGTGCTCTTAATTCTATTTCCCTTCTGATATTTTGTTTCCAATCTTAGCTTGATGAATAAATAAAGTTAGAATTGTTTGCAAGAAAAAAAATAGAATTGTTGCTCCGGTTAGTGCATTTGAGCCAACCGGAGAATGCCCGGTCTGACAGAGGAGAAACTTGAGTACAGGAATGACACATAAGCAATAGGTAACGGAGACGAGCACCAAGGCCAGTTCGGCCAAACCAGTTGGTTCGGGCGAACCGGGCAGTTCGGCCGAACCAGCCCGGCTAGCTCCCCTCGCGCACCTATGCACTGGTTTGCACTCTTCCCCTTTTACCACTTTTCCTGTGTTGTCATATTTTGAAATTTGGAACTATGCATGCCTCACATAAGTGAAACTCAGTTTTTCTTTCATGTCATGAGTTTGCCTATTGATTGTTTCGAACCAAGTACCTATTGCCTGTGAAAATATCTCATGATAGGACCCCCCTGATCTAAGTTGTTGATGATTGTGATATGTCTCGATAAAACAAACCAATTGTGTATTCCATTGTTTGGGAGAATTTATGTTTTGAAAATGTAAAATTGTACCCTATCCTTTCATCCTGTCCACAAATATCAATTCACATATATGCTTGAGAGTTTACTCCTGAAACCTGTCATGACTAGTACGAAGTCTTGTCGAATTTTGAGTCCCAGAGATAATCACATTGCCTCAGGTCTGTTGAAGCAAATTTATCATCAGAGTGAAGTAGAAGCCCTCATGCCTCGGTGATACCCTGAAAAAAAAATAATAATAAAGGACTCATGAAAGTCCAATTGAAAAAAAAAGAGAAGAAGAAAAAGAAAATTCCCAAAAAGGGAAAAGAGAAGAAAAGGGGGTCATGAGGCTGAGGACCGACATGAACTCTCTATCATCAACTTGCAACATGGCCAAGGGCAGTGATGAGAAACTCCAGGAACCAATCTTCGGCTCGACAGAAATACATGACTTGACAAGGCCACCACCTAAGAGACAAAGAAAAAAATACAAAAGGGAGTGAGAGAAAAGGAGTGGCTCCAGTGAGCTGAGAGTATCAGGGATGAAGGGACAAGGGTTATTTATTTGTGAAAAACAGAAAAACCCCGAATACAGGATGAACAAGAGGATCTTGTTTTAAGAGGCGTTCCGATTATCAACCGCCCAAGATTCAAGGATTAGCCACTACAAACACACATGTATGGAGAAAAGTTTGGAATATTCAATATGCAAAATTTATGTCATGAAAGAACCTTTACCTTAGTCTTGCTCATGTTTCAATTTCTTTACTCGGGACGAGCAAAGATCTAAGTTTGGGGGAGCTTGTTGGCGATCGTTACGGACCGATTTCCGACCTCCAACCGAGTATAAAACAAATACAATGGAGACTCACACCATAGCTATAGGGCTTATCACTGACTATTTCCACAGGTACAAAATGGAGAAACACGTGCTATAGGGGGCGGAAATGACCGATTCGGCTGAACGACACGATTCGGCCGGTTACCCCCCTTAGCTGTGCACAACACCGGGACCCGTCCACATCATTGATGACTGAGTAATGACGATGTACGACACATGGATGACCACCACCTCATCCTAGGACAGCACAACACGAAGCCAAGCATCAGAAGTCAGCCCAGGGGGCCCACGAGGCAGAGGCGGTGCTGGGGAGGCCGGCCAGAGGCCAGGCCCAGTTCGGCCAAATTGGGGCCTTCGACCGAACTGACCCCAGCATGGAACCGCCTCCCAGCAACTAATCCAGGCCGTAGGATGCTTGGTCGGTGCATCCACCGGTTCGGCCGAATCCTACAGTTCGGCCGAACCGGGATCTTCGCCCGAACGGCCCGGCACCGCCTTCCAGTTGCTTGGCCGGTGCTCAACCTCCAAACTGACCCTGGCCACTATAAGTAGAGGCCCTCTTTCACCTGCAAAGACACGCAACACAAGAGTGAGTAGGCGTTGCGAAGTTCTGCCACTTGTATCAGTAGAAATAGGGAGAGAGGAGAGGTGAGCGTCCCGGAGAGGAGCCGGAGTGTCGGCCCCTCTTCCCGCTATACCTCTACGGATGTGGCTCAGCTTCGAGTGACATCTGGGTCATGTCTGGTAACTCTTGTATCTCTCTCTGATTAAGTGAGCATTCAGTTCTTACTTTTATATGCTTGCTGGTTTTTCGTTCAATGCTTGGTTGATTGGTATAATTGTATAGTGGTTGCTTAGCTTGGGTGCTTATCTTTCTATAGGAGATAAGTATTAGTTGACTAGTGTAGGCGTGGTGCCTAGACTTGAGACTAACTTAGTTTGCCCCAGTTGCAACGGAGGTGGTAGCCGTGAGGTGGTGACAGCCCTTTCGGTCTTTGTAGTCCATCACGTCAGTCCCGGCCTGTAGGATCCCCCAGTGCAGAGTTGGTGACACCCCTTCTCATCCCTTTCTACGTGTCATAGGTTCCATTGTCCCGAAGCAAGTATTTATCTGTACCCTCTGATCTGCTCGATCAATCAGTAGAATACTTTTATCAGACTCGTACCCTCTCTACCCTCCTATCACTCCTCTTCTATCTTTGTTATTGTCATCCACCTCGTCCATTCCATTCACTCCATTCCACCATCCCTGAACAACTTAGTTCAGGATTAGTTCACTTCTCGTTCCCCGTGAAAGTCGATACCTTGGAATACTCTTGGGTGAAAGCTACATCGGTATCCGTCCGCTTGTGGATTTATCTGTATGCCGTAAGGAGTGCCAACAGCCGGAGAGCCAAATTAGATCGAAACATGGGCCGGAGTTGAGGCATTGACTCGGTGAGGGTTCCCTTACCACTTCGCGAGGTCACCAGAGGTGTCGAGGAGGGCGGAGCGGTGCCGGAGACAGGAGACTCGACGGCGGCGCTCGGCTTGGAGGGGGAAGCGGCGGCGCTGGCGAAGAGCGGGGCGCTGCAGCTTGGAATTGCTCGAGGCAAAAGGATGGGTGATAGCTGGGGCTTGCGGGGCTCGGTTTTTATAGGAGCTCGGGAGCTGAACCCTACGCCAGAGTTTGGAAAGTGTGGCGGCGGCATTGCCTTTCCTTGCGGAGGAGCTCTTTCCAAGCGGGGAGGTGCGGCGTAGAAGGAAGGATGGCCACGAGGAAGCTTCGGGCAAGGTTCCGAGGCAGCGCGAAGCCGGGCTAGGAGTGGGCCAAGGCCGGCATGGTGTGGCATCGAGCTTGGCTCGAGCCCAGGCGGGAGGAGGGAGACGGATCCGACGTGCAGGGCCCGCGCATCGGTAACTGGAGGCGGGAAGTGGGGTTGGGCTGGCTGGGCCGCAAGTTCGCGGGGCTGGCTGTTGAGCTGGTGCGGAAGAGTGGGCCGAGTGAAGGAGTTGGAGGGGCAGAAGAAGGGCGGGGCAAGAATTGGGGGAGCAAAGGCGGACTTTCTGTTACGAGAGGAGGTTGGGCCACGCGGGGAGGCGAAGCTGGTTGGGCCGAACTGGGCCTAGCGGTTGTGCTGGCGTAGTGGGCCAAGCGGCTGTGCGCTGAGCTGGGCCATTAGGGGCAAAAGGGAGCTAGGCTGAGGTGGTTTGGGAAAGAAAGGAGGAGGGAGCAGAGTCGGCCAAGGGAAAGAGTTCAAGGGGCATAAACGAACTTCAACCTAAACAACTTTGCTAGGGCTCCAAACAAGGTGATTCAAATTCGAATTCAAATAAATTTAAACTCTTGTTTGAACCACAAGTAATACAAAACTCAATGCAGCAGCATGAATGCAACAAGAATGTTTCTACACCTTATATTTGTTTTTAATTTTCTAGAAATTGTTTATTTACACTATATTTATTATGAGCAGGACATTAAATAATCAATTAATTACTAATTACTAAAAATTTAAATAGGGCTATTTTAGGGTGTTACAAACCTACCCCCCTTAAGATGAATCTTGTCCTCGAGATTCGGATGTGGATGCGAAGAGCTGTGGGTACTCGGCCTTGAGGTCTTCTTCTCTTTCCCAAGTCGCCTCATCTTCTAAGTGTCGGTTCCACTGTACCTTGCACATTCGGATGACCTTGTTTCTTGTCACCCTCTCCGACTCCTCCAAAATCTTGACTGGATACCCATCATAGGTGAGGTCCTCTTGCACATTCAGCTCATCTATCGGGATCTGCTCTTCAGGCACCCGCAAACATTTCTTCAGCTGAGACACATGGAACACATTGTGCACTCCGGCTAGTTTCTCAAGTAGGTCTAGCCGATATACCACTTCACCCATTCGTTCCAATATCTTGAAGGGTCCGATGTAATGAGGCGTCAATTTGCCCTTGACAATAAACCTCTTGACTCCCCTCATCGGTGACACCTTATGGTACACAAAGTCATCGACCGCGAAGGTGAGATCCCTCCTCCTAACATCAGCATAACTCTTCTGCCGGGATTGTGGTACCTTCAAATTTTGTTTGATCACTTGCACTTGCCTCTCTGCTTCTCTGAGTATCTCAGGCCCAAAAACTTGACTCTCTCCTGTCTGATTCCAGAATAGTGGTGTTCTGCACTTCCTGCCATACAAAGCCTCGAATGGTGCCATCTACAGACTCTTCTGGTAGCTGTTGTTGTACGAGAATTCTGCATAGGGCAGACTCTTGTCCCAACTGACACCATATTGTAGAGCACATGCCCTCAACATGTCCTCCAAGATCTGATTGGTTCGCTCTGTCTGTCCATCCGTCTTTGGGTGATAAGCTGAACTGAAATGCAGCTTAGTGTCCATAGACTCATGTAACTTCTGCCAGAAGTGCGATGTGAACTGAGTACCTCTATCCGACACTATCCGCTTTGGCACTCCATGCAAGCACACAATCCTCTCCATATACAGCTCTACTAATCTAGCGCATGTGTAAGTAGTCTTCACCGGAAGGAAATGTGCCACTTTGGTCAAGCAATCCACAATCACCCAAATGGAGTCCAATCCTCTCTGAGTGTGATGTAGACCGGTGATGAAGTCCATACCAACTTCCTCCCACTTCCATTCGGGTATCTTCAAGGGCTGGAGCAAACCTACTGTCCTCTGATGTTCAGCCTTGACTATCTGACATGTGTCACATAGAGCCACATAGGTTGCCACATCACGCTTCAACCCATACCACCAGAATCTCTCCTTGATGTCTGTTGGCGGTCGTTACAACCCAAATCCGACCACCAATACTCGGGAATAAATGAGGCTTTATGCAACATTCCATGTACTTAGGTTTTATTTCTAATAAAATTCCATGAGTTTTGGTGAGTGTCACTTGTGCAGGTACAACAACGAGAAATACGTGCTATAGGGGCCAGAAATGACCAAATCGGCCGAACGACTCCATTCGGCCGGTTACCCCCTAAGCCCAACATGACTAGACGCACAACCGGAGGCCATCCAGGTCAGCGATGCCTAAGCAGAGACCGTGCAAGCCACGTAGATCACTGCCACCTCACTTCTGGGCCAAATCAGCTGAAGTCCTCCACGACCAAGTCAACCACGACAGCCCACGACTTGAGTTGGTGCAAGGGGCGCGTTCTGGGCCGAAAGCCCAGTTCGGCCGAACCGCCCCAAATGCCAACCGCCTCCCCAGGCTGCATCCTGGCCATTGGAGCTGGAGAAGGTGGATCGGAGGGTTCGGCCGAACCCCCTGGTTCGCCCGAACCGACTCCTTCGGCTGAAACGGCCGGCAACCGCCATCCAACTCCCTTGGCGGTTACTCCACCCCTAACCGTCCTTTGGCACTATAAATAGGACAACACACTTCACTTATAAACACATACCACTTGGGAGCAAGTCTCCATTCTCCTCTTTCAAGATGTAGAGTTAGGCTAGTCTAGTTGGGAGTTAGAGTCAGAGTCGAGCTTTGCTCGGGGTTCCGGAGTCGTCTTCTTGAGTTCTGGTAAAGCTCTTGTATCTCTTCCATTACTTTGTGCAAGACTCTAAGTATTTAATATATTTATCTTCCACATTTACTTGACATGTGTTCTGCATTTATTCCGGGATAATTGTGAAATGTCTAGCCTTGGTAATAGCTGTTGTAGTCTGGCTCTATAAGTTCTCTCCTTAGTTCTTTGTCTCAGTTGGTTCCTCGTTTCTGCTCGATGCTTCCCGTGAATTGTCATTGGGGTATTGACAGGATTGCTTGCTCTTTCTAGGAGAGTGAGTAGTTATTGCCTAGCGTAGGTGTGGTGCCTAGTCTAGATAGTAACCTTGGTTTGCAACCGAGTTCAACGTACGTGTGGTAGCCGTTAGGTGGTGACAGCCCTATACGGCCTATGTAATCCACCATGTTAGTCTCAGAAGTAGGAGCCTCCAGCGGAGGTTAGTGGCACCCCTTCTCACCCCTTTCTGTGTGTTGCGTGCACCGCTTCCCGATGCTCAGATAATAGAAGTAGGAAAGAACCATAGATGCCATTCTCCATGCTAGCTGTAACCTTTACTAGAGATATCTCAAGACCAGTGGAAGTATATAGGAATCCTTTCCTGTCTCGTTGTCCTCCCACTAGCTAGACCGCTCTTGTCTCCTTTATCCTGGACTACTCCTTGTGTGTGTCACTTGCATATCACTCCTATAGTATCCTTTATCCCCGCCTTGTTAGCTGGTACTTTATTTAGTAGTTACATCCTTGTCAATAGTCAATACTCTTTATCTAATGTTTCCCTGTGGAAATAAATACGATACCTAGGAATATTCCCGGGTGAAATGCTACATCGGTATCCGTGCGCTTGCGGATTTATATCTGTATCGTAAGAATACCAATGAACACTCCTTGCACCATTACTAGGATTTGCAATCCTGATAGTGGACCGTAATAAGTGTCAACAAGCTTTTCTGGTGCCGTTGCCAGGGAAGCAATTGGCGAAAGATATCGATAATTGACATTGGTGTCTACTAATTTAATCTACCGCTAGCATTAGCGGGATCACCCCTATTTGCTTGAGTTTGTTTCAAACAGGAGGATGCAGAGAGCCCAAGGTGCCCGATCGTACAGGATTTATCAATGTATGCCCCTGTCTACTGCAATGAGTACCGTACGGAAGCTTCTGAAGAAACTTTGCACTAGTATGTGTTCATACATATACATATTTTATCATAACCACGTGTAGAATGGAAGAATGATCGTCGTCAAGGAAGAAAAAGAAAATCAAATGTGATGGACGAATGATGCTGCATCACCCCAATTCTGTCTCAAATTGTCGGTAATGGCGAGAAAAATCAAGGTATGTGAGATAGTCCAGCTCTTAGACTTTAAATTTTGAGCTTTATCCTTTAAATTTTTGCATTATCCACTGCATGTTTGCTTTTAAACACTTAATTTAGGAATTCATGCATATTATCACCCTATTTTTTTTCCCAATCCACTGCATATTTCCCATTCTTGCATTTGCATTCATTCGCCCCATCACCGTTTTGCATTGGAAAAAAACAACAAAACTCTAAAACAAAATTTCACTTGGCCTGGCCAGTTTTCGCTTGTTCTTTGTGCTTCGCGCAAGAGAGGAGACGTACTCCACGCATCCGCTCCTTTGCCGCTCCACTAGCTTGTTTTAGGACCCATTGTTTCAACATTCGCATACAAGCTAGCTCCGCGGCATTCCACTAGTTGGCATATTTGAGTCTCGATCCCATTTGCCACACCCACGATCGTGTATCCTTACACGACAACATCAACACGGAGGACCATTCAGCCAACTACATGGAGTCACGTCGGCGTAGTGCCATTACCGTGGCATCAGTTCTAAAAGTCTTCATCATCAGATGCCAACGGTGGGCACACTTAGGTACGTGAAAAAGGTTTTTGCTTTTCACCTGAATTAAAGCAAAGTTCATATGCTCATATTCAATCTCCATATGAATACTTCTTGATGTTATCATGCCCCCTTTATCTGTTTCGGTTTGCTTTGGTTTGAATGTATGAAGCTTAATACATTCATAAGCTCTTTAAATTAAGCATGGTGCTTAGGTTAATTAGCTTGCTTTAATCAAATTTAACATGGTGTCAAGTTTGATTAATGAACCTCTAGAGAAATACTTTTATAGATATTAGTTGTATGTTTGGACTAACCCCTGCAAAAAAAAGAGAAATTCAAAAAAAATTTGAATGGAAAAATCCTCAAATCCACTTCACATCGGAGATGAGCCACGGCCGTAGATACATTTGAAGCCCAGGGTGGAATAATGTTCCCAGGTATGCACACTTTCTAGTACAATTACAAATAACCTGGAACAGAAAGTTGCATCATCCGAGGCATCCTCTCCAGATCGGATGGTGACAAGAACAATCAAAGGAAGGAGAAGTCCTGCTTACGGACTTAAAACACGAGCTCTCGCCGCGAGGTAAACCGGTATGTATCCCATGTTTCCCTTTCCAAAATTTTAATTTCATCACTGCATTTGCATGTTTACCTTTCCAACCCTTGCATTCGAATTAACAGAAAACAAAAAGAAAAATTTTCGGGGAAGTGGGTAGTTCAGCCGATCCAGTTCGGCCAAACCGACCCCTGTGCCCGAATGTGCACTAACCTGCAGGATTATGTCAAGAAAAGACCAGAGAGTATAATCAGCCAGGTACACCATTCACTTCCAAATCCTTTCACCCTGTGCCTGTAACACCCTAAAAATGCCTATTTTAAAAATTTAGTAATTAAATTGTTTTTATTTAATTTTATGCTCATATTTATCTAAGGAAAATAAATTATTTATGATAAATAAAATTAAATATAAGGTTAGAAACATTTTTGTTGCATTCATGACGACTGCATTGAGTTTTGTTTGTGTGTGGTTCAATTAGAATTTAAATTCTGTTTAAATTCAAATTTGAATCATTTAATTTGGAGCTCTAGAAAAGTTGCAGCGGCCCGAGTCCACTTTTCCTCCTTAAACTTTTTCTCTCGGCTGAAAGTGGCCCCTTTTCTTTCCTTCCCGGCTCGGCCTGCTCCGCCTCAAACGCAGCGGCCCAGACTCCCGCGCCCCGCTTCCAGCCCGGCCCGCCAGCCAGCCGCGGCCCGCTCAGTTTCCTTCTCCGGCCTGCCTCCAACTCCTGCTCGGCCCATCCCGCGGCCCAGCGCCCCAGCCGAACCGGCCCGCCTCACCTCGCCCCCTCGCGGCCCAGCTTCGCCACCCCGCGGCCCAGCAGCCAGGCCGGCCCGCCCGCACCCTCTCTCTGCCGACTGCCAGGCGGGACCCACTGGTCAGCCCCGTCCCTGAGCTCCAGCCGAGTCCGGCTCGGCCCGACCGCCGGAGTCCCGCCCGGCCACGGTACGTCGTCGGGAACCACTAGGACTCCCTCGTCCGCCCTACTTAAGCCCCGCCGCCGCTTCCCAACCCCTGTCGAAACCCCTTGCGCCGCCAAATCTCCTCCGCTCGAGCTCGCGTCGCCGCCGCCGCGGTTCCCAAAATCGCCGCCGTCGATCCGCCGGTCTAGCGCCGCTCTGTCGCCAACGACCGCCGGAGAAGCTTTGCTAGGAGGTTTGCTTGCTCTCGAGCCCCTCCTTGCCCTCTTTCCCTCTCTGTCGCGTCCCCGCCGCCGTTTCCCGACCTCCTCCGCCGCTGTAGCTCGTCGAGCGCCGCCTCCACTGCTCCGCCGCCGACGAGACCCGCCCTGACGAGTTCGCCGTGTCGCCCCGGTCACGTAGCGTCTAAGCCCGTCCCAAACCAAGCCCTTTGGGCCGTTCCCGACCCTTCGCCGGCGATGCGCCGCCGCCACTGTCCAGCGCCGCCGCTCGTCGCGCCGCCGCTGCCGACACCCCTCTGTTGGATCTAATCTGAGCCGTCCAAGTTGAAGCCGACGACCCAGATCGAGTCAACCGAGCCAAGTCAAAGAGACCATACCAGTCAACTGAGTCAGCCGTGCCAGTTTTTTCAAAAGAACCCCTCCACTTTTTCAAAATTAACCCGCAGTCCAAATTTGTTCAAAAATAATTACAATTAAGTCCTGATTTTTACAGAAAACCCCCTGTCTTATTTAAAAATAGTACCCGAGGTCCTGTTTTGGTTAATTTGCAAATAAACCCTCCTGTTTTTATATAAAATTATGTTTTAGCCCCTGAATTTTTGCAAATAAGCCCCTGGAACTTTTAAAACTTTGCCAGCAAGTCCCCGAACCTTAGAAAAGCCATATCTTTCTCGTTTTAGCTCCGATTTGAGTGATTTTCGCGCTCACGTGTTCGTAGCGAAGCGTAGATTAGTTTTTCAGCCTTCTTTTGTTCTGTTTTTATTGTTTGGTGTACTGTTCTAATAGATTAATATTGTTTGCATGTACTGGCTTGTATGGATGCTTGTGTGTTGATGTATGAGTCCAGTCGGTGAGCCGTACGCGTTTGAGTTCGAGGGTTACGAGGAGCAGGACCCACAACAGTAGCAAGAGCAACAGCAGCAGTTGGACGAAGGCAAGTACAGCACGGACAATCCTTGCTACCTATACACACCTTTACATTACTTACTGCATATGCATGTGTCTAAATTGTTCCTATTAAGGTTATTCCTAGCTTTGTTTACCCTATACCTTGATTACCCTGGGTTATTGCATTTGGGTAGATCTTTGCTAAGCGCCGCTACTGTCACCAATGTATAACTGTTAATCTTGACTTAATGGTTCACTTCAATGTTAATATTAAAATCTGCTTTTTAGCAACATGGATCAGGGAGCTAGGGCGTATGCTTTATGCTTGGTCCTAGTGTCTCTCCGTAAGGACTGGTTCTTAAAGCGGCAACCCAGGAACCTGTCGCCACCGCCGGAACTATAATGGCTCTGGTCTTGGACGAGTAGCATGTACGGCTCTAGCTTGACAGTAGTTACCGACGGGCCGACGGCGTTATGAGAAGCATGGGTGAGAGTATGGTTTGATCCACCGAGGACGGAGTATCCGTTGGCTATGTCCCCGTGAGGCACAGTCCCGTGTTGGGAGCTTCCGTATGGCGGGGGTTCCACACGTTGCGCTATTTAGTTTTGTTGTTGATGTTTATTATCGCGCTTGGACGCCATTGACCCCCTCGTGTTGCGACATGGGCGTCAGTCAATCTCGGTGCCTTGGGTCATGCTGCCTAGGTTGTACCATAACGGCTACTGTTTTGTTAGGGTGTCTTGTGAAAAGCCTCGTAGCGTCCCTATGCAGTCACACCTCGGAAGTGTTGATGTGCGTGGTTGGGTGCAAAGTTCCTTTGAACTTTTACGCGACTGGTGGGTAAAGGGCGAAACCTCTGCAGAGTGTATAATCTATCATGATAGCCTTGCTCAGGGTCAAGAGCGGCCTGGATCCTTTTTTATTAGAAGTTGATATTGATTATGGCTTAATGTTCACTTCTACTTTATTAATTGGGAATTGCAACTGGGATTCACTTAAATGTAGTAATCTTGGTTTATGTTAAAATGAATCAACTAAAATTGCTAATGCAGTACAGCCGTGTCAAGCCTTTCCTTTTAAGCCTTCATTACCCGTGTTGTATTTGCTAAGTAAGACATTTACTTACACTTGCCATTCAACAAAATCCCGGATGGGTAACAGATGGATTAGATGGTACTGCTGCTATTGAATTTCCTGAAGATCTACCATTCTACTAGCTGTGCTCAACCAGTCGGTGTCCCTGTGGATTATGGTTTTCGGCTTTGTCTTCGTCTTCGTTTAGAGAGAGAGTTAATAATTAGTCTTCCGCTGTTTTATTTAGTTATGTTAGTCAAACTCTGATGTAAAACCATTTTTTTCGAGCATATGTACTCTGTTTATCATATTTGTTATCTATATGTGTTCTGTGGACTTCCTGGGCACACATATAGAAGCATTCGGGTTTCTGTGTAAATCCGGGTGTGACAGATTGGTATCAGAGCAGTGCTGACTGTAGGAACGCAGCCTAGTTAGACCGGTTGATAAATCACTAGGAGACCACCATGATTTTGTTTCAGATCATTTAGTTACGATTTTCAAAACCAGTGTTGTCGAGTCTTCTGTGAATCATGTCTTTGGGTGCTTGATTTTGTTGTTATTATGCTTATGTTTGATTTGGATCTTTGTAATGATTGTGATGGTCATAGATGCAAGTCTATCTCCATCTAGTTGTAGGACTAAGGTTTAAGGAATATTAGTGAATAAATAGTTGGGTTAGCTATCTCCTTTGCACTTCCTCTGTCTTACTCTCTATACATCCCTATCATATCTTTCCAAGAACTGCTATCTTCTTATGCACCATCTGCAAGCATGGGTTATCTAATACCAGTTGGCGGGAATACTGATGGGAGATTTCTTGATATGGTAGATGGTTAACACCAGAAGCAACCCCGGAGGCAGTGGAAGCATCCAGAACCAGAACCCACCACCTCCACCACCGCCACTCACCATGGAGCAGATGATGCAGATGCAACTTCAGCTGACACAACAGATGGCGCAAACCATAGCACTGATGCAGCAGAATCAGCAGAACCCGCCCCAACAGCACTACGTGCAACCCCGAGATAAAAGGGGCGAGTTTATGAAGGGACGCCCTCCTACCTTCAGCAAGTCTAGCGACCCAATGCAAGCAGAGGACTGGCTCAAGGCAGTGGAACGACAGCTGGACATCGCACAGTGCAACGACCGGGAGAAGGTGTTGTATGGAAGTGGACAGCTCCAGGGAGCAGCTTTGGATTGGTGGGATGCGTACCAGTATGCTCACCCCAATCGTGATCAGATCACTTGGCAGGAATTCCGCGATAGCTTCCGTTCTCACCACGTGCCGGAAGCGCTGATG
Organism: Echinochloa phyllopogon; assembly: GCA_033239725.1. Taxonomy (NCBI): domain Eukaryota; kingdom Viridiplantae; phylum Streptophyta; class Magnoliopsida; order Poales; family Poaceae; genus Echinochloa; species Echinochloa phyllopogon. The sequence goes on along the minus strand of BTCW01000005.1, from coordinate 33,419,111 downwards.
ACCTTGAAGAAGAAGGAGTTCCTGGCATTGAAGCAAGAAGGTATGAGTGTCACCGCTTATCGTGACAAGTTCATTGAGTTGGCTCGTTATGCTCCAGAGGACGTGAATACGGACAAGAAGAAGCAGACCCGATTCCGAGATGGCCTGCATGATACACTCCAGTACCAGCTCCTGTGCTCTAGGTTCGCCACTTTTCAAGAACTGGTGGATAGCGCACTACTGCTGGAGCACAAGCGCCGTGAGATGGAGGAGAAGAAGAGGAAGCTTCAAGGCACACCGTCAGGAAGCAATGTTCGCCCCCGTTTCAATCCTCAGCAAGGAAACTAGCAGACGGTGACTCCAGTGCGTTTCCAGGGACAGTCCGGTTTGATGAACCGCAACCAGTATCAGCAACGTCTCCAGTACCAGCCACGTCCCCAGTACCCCTCAGCACTACCTCAGCAACGTCCTCAGAACCAGCCACAGAGTGGTCCTGTCCAACGCCCCAATCCAACCAACAATGCACCTACGGCTCTGAGGTGTTTTGGTTGTGGTGAGCTGGGACACTATGCCAGCGCTTGTCCTCGCAAAGCTCAGAACGCCGTTGGTCAGAACAGCAATCAGAGGGTTGGACAACTGCAGAACCAGAACGGGAACCAGCAGCAGAACCCGGCGAGAGGAAAAGTCAACCACATGGGTGCGGAAACCACAGAAGGAGCAACAGATGTCGTTGTGGGTACATTCCCTGTCAACTCGTCTCTCGCAACTGTTTTGTTTGATACTGGAGCTTCGCATGCTTTCATATCTGCTGCTTTCGTGAAAAAGAACATGATGATCTTGCAACCTATGGGGAACCCCATGGTAGTTAGTTCACCTGGGGGAGAACAGCGTGCCACACTACGTTGCCCCTGTATCACCATCACAATAAGGGGGGTAGACTTTGTGGTGAATCCGATAGTCCTAGAAACTCTTGGGTTTGACTTGATTCTGGGTATGAGCTGGTTAGCCAGATATGATGGGGTGATTCAATGCTCCAAAAGAACAGTGCAGCTGACAGCAAAGACTGGTGAGAAAGTGGAGTACCAAGCAGCTAGTCCCTTAGGACACAATCAGATCTACCAAGCCGAAGGTGTAGCACTGGAAGACCTCAGAGTGGTGTGCGAATTCCCAGACGTATTTCCAGATGAGTTACCAGGTATGCCCCCAGACCGCGAAGTTGAATTTGTCATTGATCTTAAGCCTGGTACTGCACCTATAGCTAAGAGGCCATATAGAATGGGAGTAAAAGAACTAGAGAAACTTAAGGAGGAATTAAGGGCGTTGTTAGCAAAAGGGTATATTCGTCCTAGTTCGTCTCCTTGGGGAGCACCAGTTTTGTTTGTGGATAAGAAAGATGGAAGCCAGAGATTGTGTGTGGATTATCAAGCTTTGAATGAAGTGACCATCAAGAACAAGTACCCGCTGCCAAGGATTGATGATCTCTTCGACCAGTTGAAAGGAGCATGTGTGTTCTCTAAGATCGATCTTCGATCCGGTTACCATCAGATGAGGATACGAGTGACTGACATCCCCAAAACAGCCTTCACAACCCGATATGGTCTATATGAGTTCACTGTCATGTCTTTTGGTCTAACAAATGCACCGGCATACTTCATGTATCTGATGAACAGTGTGTTCATGGACTATCTTGACAAGTTCGTGGTAGTGTTCATTGACGACATTCTGGTTTTCTCCAAGAATGAGGAAGAGCATGAAGAACATCTGAGGTTGGTGATGCAGAGACTTCGTGAGCATCAGTTGTATGCCAAGCTGAGCAAGTGTGAGTTTTGGTTGAAGGAAGTAGCATTCTTGGGACACGTACTGTCCAATGGTGGAGTGGCAGTTGATCCGAAGAAGGTTAGTGATGTGTTGAGTTGGAATCCGCCTAAGGATGTGAGTGAAATCAGAAGTTTCCTTGGAATGGCTGGATACTATCGGAGGTTCATAGAAGGATTCTCCAAGATTGCTAAGCCCTTGACGGCGTTATTGGAGAAAAATGCTAAGTTTGTCTGGACTGAAGAATGTCAAGTCAGCTTTGAGGAATTGAAGAAGAGGTTAACAACGGCACCCGTGCTAGTGTTGCCGGATATAACCAAGAGCTTCTCTATCTACTGCGACGCATCTCGACTAGGATTGGGATGTGTGCTCATGCAGGAAGGCAGAGTAGTAGCTTATGCATCGAGGCAGTTGAGGAAACATGAGCAGAACTACCCGACACACGATCTGGAGTTAGCAGCTGTAGTACATGCTTTGAAAATTTGGAGGCATTACTTGATTGGACATAAGTGTGATATTTACACTGACCACAAGAGTCTCAAGTATGTATTCACACAGTCAGATCTGAATATGAGGCAACGTCGTTGGTTAGAGTTGATCAAGGACTACGACTTGGAGACACATTATCATCCAGGGAAGGCCAACTTGGTGGCAGATGCTCTGAGTAGAAGGAGTTACGTGAACAAGATCACAGGACATTGCTTATCGGAGGAACTCAGTTTAGAGCTTGAAAGGATGAGTCTGGGATTTGTGACCAGCGTCACCGAGATGGCACTAGAACCGACCTTGGAACAAGAGATCCGAAAAGGACAGCTCACAGATGAGAAGATCAAGGAGATCGTAGAACTAGTGGCATTAGGAAAAGCCCCTGGTTTTCGGGTAGATGACCAAGGAACATTGTGGTATGAGAAGCGGATCTGTGTACCAGATGTAGTGCAGATCAGGGATGCAATTCTCAGGGAAGCCCATGAATCGGCGTATTCAATACACCCAGGTAGTACCAAGATGTACCAAGATATCAAAGAGAGATTTTGGTGGTACGGATTGAAAAGAGATGTGGCCACATACGTAGCTCTATGCGACACATGTCAGAGAGTTAAGGCTGAACATCAGAGGCCAGCAGGTTTGCTCCAGCCCCTGAAGGTACCTGAATGGAAGTGGGAAGAAGTCGGTATGGATTTCATCACTGGCTTACCTCGCACTCAGAGGGGATTTGACTCAATCTGGGTAATCGTGGATCGTCTGACCAAGGTGGCGCATTTTCTACCAGTAAAGACCACCTACTCGGGAGCCAGACTAGCGGAGTTGTATATGGAGAGGATTGTGTGTTTGCATGGGGTACCAAAAAGAATAGTGTCTGATCGAGGTACCCAATTCACATCACACTTTTGGCGACAATTGCATGAGTCTATGGACACTAAGCTACAGTTCAGTTCAGCTTACCATCCGCAGACAGATGGGCAGACAGAACGGACGAATCAGATATTGGAGGATATGCTGAGAGCATGTGCCTTACAATATGGTGCCAGTTGGGATAAGAGTTTACCGTACGCGGAATTCTCATACAACAACAGCTATCAGAAGAGTTTGCAGATGGCACCATTCGAGGCTTTGTATGGCAGAAAGTGTAGGACACCACTATTCTGGAATCAGACGGGAGAAAGTCAGGTATTTGGACCTGAAATACTAAGAGAGGCAGAGCGACAAGTACAGATAATCAGACAGAATCTGAAAGTAGCACAATCCAGACAGAAGAGCTATGCAGATAACCGACGGAGGGATCTCAGCTTTGAAGTTGGAGACTTCGTGTATCTCAAGGTGTCACCCATGAGAGGCGTGAAGAGGTTCAACGTCAAGGGCAAGTTAGCACCTCGATACATCGGACCGTTCAAGGTACTTGGTCGGAAAGGTGAGGTAGCATATCAGTTAGAGCTACCAGAGAAGTTAGCGGGAGTACATGATGTGTTCCATGTGTCTCAGTTGAAAAAGTGTTTGCGAGTACCTGAGGAACAGATTCCGATTGATGAGTTGAATGTGGAGGAAGATCTTACCTATACGGAGCATCCTGTCAGAATTTTGGAGGAGTCAGAAAGAGTCACCAGAAATAAAGTGATCCGGATGTGCAAAGTTCAGTGGAGTCGACATTCAGTGGATGAAGCGACTTGGGAAAGAGAAGAAGATCTCAGAGCGGAATATCCACAGTTATTCCCATCCACATCCGAATCTCGAGGGCGAGATTCATCTTAAGGGGGGTAGGTTTGTAACACCCTAAAAATGCCTATTTTAAAAATTTAGTAATTAAATTGTTTTTATTTAATTTTATGCTCATATTTATCTAAGGAAAATAAATTATTTATGATAAATAAAATTAAATATAAGGTTAGAAACATTTTTGTTGCATTCATGCCGACTGCATTGAGTTTTGTTTGTGTGTGGTTCAATTAGAATTTAAATTCTGTTTAAATTCAAATTTGAATCATTTAATTTGGAGCTCTAGAAAAGTTGCAGCGGCCCGAGTCCACTTTTCCTCCTTAAACTTTTTCTCTCGGCTGAAAGTGGCCCCTTTTCTTTCCTTCCCGGCTCGGCCCGCTCCGCCTCAAACGCAGCGGCCCAGACTCCCGCGCCCCGCTTCCAGCCCGGCCCGCCAGCCGCTTCCCAACCCCTATCGAAACCCCTTGCGCCGCCAAATCTCCTCCGCTCGAGCTCGCGTCGCCGCCGCCGCGGTTCCCAAAATTGCCGCCGTCGATCCGCCGGTCTAGCGCCGCTCCGTCGCCAACGACCGCCGGAGAAGCTTCGCTAGGAGGTTTGCTTGCTCTCGAGCCCCTCCTTGCCCTCTTTCCCTCTCTGTCGCGTCCCCGCCGCCATTTCCCGACCGCCGCCGCCGCTGTAGCTCGTCGAGCGCCGCCTCCACTGCTCCGCCGCCGACGAGACCCGCCCTAACGAGTTCGCCGTGTCGCCCCGGTCACGTAGCGTCTAAGCCCGTCCCAAACCAAGCCCTCTGGGCCGTTCCCGACCCTTCGCCGGCGATGCGCCGCCGCCACTGTCCAGCGCCGCTGCTCGTCACGCCGCCGCTGCCGACACCCCTCTGTTGGATCTAATCTGAGCCGTCCAAGTTGAAACCGACGACCCAGATCGAGTCAACCGAGCCAAGTCAAAGAGACCATACCGGTCAACTGAGTCAGCCGTGCCAGTTTTTTCAAAAGAACCCCTCCACTTTTTCAAAATTAACCCGCAGTCCAAATTTGTTCAAAAATAATTACAATTAAGTCCTGATTTTTACAGAAAACCCCCTGTCTTATTTAAAAATAGTACCCGAGGTCCTGTTTTGGTTAATTTGCAAATAAACCCTCCTGTTTTTATATAAAATTATGTTTTAGCCCCTGAATTTTTGCAAATAAGCCCCTGGAACTTTTAAAACTTTGCCAGCAAGTCCCCGAACCTTAGAAAAGCCATATCTTTCTCGTTTTAGCTCCGATTTGAGTGATTTTCGCGCTCACGTGTTCGTAGCGAAGCGTAGATTAGTTTTTCAGCCTTCTTTTGTTCTGTTTTTATTGTTTGGTGTACTGTTCTAATAGATTAATATTGTTTGCATGTACTGGCTTGTATGGATGCTTGTGTGTTGATGTATGAGTCCAGTCGGTGAGCCGTACGCGTTTGAGTTCGAGGGTTACGAGGAGCAGGACCCACAACAGCAGCAAGAGCAACAGCAGCAGTTGGACGAAGGCAAGTACAGCACGGACAATCCTTGCTACCTATACACACCTTTACATTACTTACTGCATATGCATGTGTCTAAATTGTTCCTATTAAGGTTATTCCTAGCTTTGTTTACCCTATACCTTGATTACCCTGGGTTATTGCATTTGGGTAGATCTTTGCTAAGCGCCGCTACTGTCACCAATGTATAACTGTTAATCTTGACTTAATGGTTCACTTCAATGTTAATATTAAAATCTGCTTTTTAGCAACATGGATCAGGGAGCTAGGGCGTATGCTTTATGCTTGGTCCTAGTGTCTCTCCGTAAGGACTGGTTCTTAAAGCGGCAACCCAGGAACCTGTCGCCACCGCCGGAACTATAATGGCTCTGGTCTTGGACGAGTAGCATGTACGGCTCTAGCTTGACAGTAGTTACCGACGGGCCGACGGCGTTATGAGAAGCATGGGTGATAGTATGGTTTGATCCACCGAGGACGGAGTATCCGTTGGCTATGTCCCCGTGAGGCACAGTCCCGTGTTGGGAGCTTCCGTATGGCGGGGGTTCCACACGTTGCGCTATTTATTTTTGTTGTTGATGTTTATTACCGCGCTTGGACGCCATTGACCCCCTCATGTTGCGACATGGGCGTCAGTCAATCTCGGTGCCTTGGGTCATGCTGCCTAGGTTGTACCATAACGGCTACTGTTTTGTTAGGGTGTCTTGTGAAAAGCCTCGTAGCGTCCCTATGCAGTCACACCTCGGAAGTGTTGATGTGCGTGGTTGGGTGCAAAGTTCCTTTGAACTTTTACGCGACTGGTGGGTAAAGGGCGAAACCTCTGCAGAGTGTATAATCTATCATGATAGCCTTGCTCAGGGTCAAGAGCGGCCTGGATCCTTTTTGATTAGAAGTTGATATTGATTATGGCTTAATGTTCACTTCTACTTTATTAATTGGGAATTGCAACTGGGATTCACTTAAATGTAGTAATCTTGGTTTATGTTAAAATGAATCAACTAAAATTGCTAATGCAGTACAGCCGTGTCAAGCCTTTCCTTTTAAGCCTTCATTACCCGTGTTGTATTTGCTAAGTAAGACATTTACTTACACTTGCCATTCAACAAAATCCCGGATGGGTAACAGATGGATTAGATGGTACTGCTGCTATTGAATTTCCTGAAGATCTACCATTCTACTAGCTGTGCTCAACCAGTCGGTGTCCCTGTGGATTATGGTTTTCGGCTTTGTCTTCGTCTTCGTTTAGAGAGAGAGTTAATAATTAGTCTTCCGCTGTTTTATTTAGTTATGTTAGTCAAACTCTGATGTAAAACCATTTTTTTCGAGCATATGTACTCTGTTTATCATATTTGTTATCTATATGTGTTCTGTGGACTTCCTGGGCACACATATAGAAGCATTCGGGTTTCTGTGTAAATCCGAGTGTGACAGTGCCACAAACTCCACTTGCAGTATCCTTTCACCTAGCAATCAACACATCCATCCATCCATCCAGAGCCAAATTTTGTGCAAACCCCATACTTGGTCAGATCGATCGAGGGTCTCATCCTCGATCGACCCTAACCTCACCTTCTACCACAAAATTTGCCCCACCAGCACAAAAGCATGGTCTCCACCACTCCACACTGCTGCACACTTCATTCCATCACAATCATGGCAGAATGAGAGTGGTGTGATCCCTTTGATCCTTTGGTCATGCTATCCTATCCACAAAAATCCACCAAAGTTCCCATGCCTTTGTGCTGGATGAGGCTCGTAAGAGGAGACCAATAGGGTGAATATCACAGTGGTTCGGTCGAGCCATGGTGATTCAACCGAGTTCCTCCTCCTCTCACTCGCCTGTGGGTGACACTCTGGATGCATGGAGGAAGTTTGCTCCATTCAGGTATGCACTTGTACACTCTCTGAGTACCTTTCTCTCTCAATCCTATGCAATGTTTGATTCACTTGCATGCATAAAAACAAAAAAAACAACCAAAATATTTCTTTTTTCCTTGATCATTGTGCTGCCTCTTGAAAACAGTTTGTGATGGGTTAAATCCCTGCAAGAATGACAACCCATGTGTAACTAAATGCTAAACCTTGATCATATAGTCCCTCGGGTATTGTCGTTCTAACACCTTGCAGTCATCATCTCATGGTCCCTATTCCTAAAGACGATCAAGCACATTCAGTACACGAGCATTGGTGAGGCTAGGGACACTCCATTACTTCATCACGTATCGACACCAATTGTAACACCCTAGTTTTGAATTTACTAGGTTTTTAAAATTTTTTAACATTTATTAGAATTAAATAGAAAGTGTGTGCAATTGTTTAAATTAAAAACAATATTTTCTAAATTTAAATCCAATTAATATATGTTATAAATATAAGGTGTTTGTTGCATTCATGCTCTTGCATAGTTTTGTTTGTTTGGAAAAGTGTGTATTTCAAAATCTTTACAAAATTCGAGTAGCTTTCGTGCGAGGTGTGTATAGGATTAAGGACTAAATAATTTCTAGAACTAATATTGTTTAAGGGCCAAATATTATTTTAGGGCTTTGTCCATTTTCTTTTCTCCCATCTTTCCCTCTTTTCTTTTCTATAAAATCTAATCCTAAAGCCATAGCAACCAGGCCATTTTGGCCCACACAGCACCCCTCACCCAGCCCAAAACCCCACCCTCTCACGGCCCATGCCAGCCCAGCTCCCCCATTCCCAGCCCAACCTGCTGCCCCTCCTCTTGGGCCGAGCCCGCCAGCCCTCCCTCCCCCCTCTCTCTCGCTGCACCCGGGTCCCACCTGTCGGCGCCCTCCTCCCTTCCTCTGCTCGGCCCGAGCAAGTGCGGAAGTGCCGCCGCTGCAGCTCGCCGCCGCGCCGCATGCGCTAACGCTCCCCGGGCCCAACCACAAATGCCGCCACCTCCGTCTTCACTGCCCCGCCCGTTTCCCCTCCACAATTGCGCATCAATGGCAAGTAATTGCTGCCATTGATGGCCGCCGGCTCCTTTGATCGCCGCTGCCCGATTCCCGGCCGCCCGCACCTCGGCGTCACCTATAAAACCCCCACAAACGATTGCCGAGAACCCCTTTTCCTCCTTGCCAAATCCCACCCGCTCTAGCGCCTTGCCCCACCGGGGATCGCCGCCCCCTTCCACCGCTGGTAAGCCATGGCCGCCGCCTTTGATCTCTACCTAGGCACCCTCTCTGACTCCCTCTCATCTTCCCTCACTCGCGCAGGGCCACGACAAGGACACCCCTGTGCCCAGACGAGCGAAGACGAGGCCGCAGCTACATCCCCGACGAGCGCCCGAGGCCGCCGCCCGCCCCGCGCCGTCGGCAGCCATCTTCTAAGAACCGACCAATTCGTGTTTGGTTTAAATGAACCGTCGAACGTTCCGACACGATGAGAGCTAACACGTGTTCATCTTTCGACTCACCACGTGTTAACCCACATCTAAGGACACGTAACTGATCCTGATTCACTTAAAACAAAAGCAAATCCGGTAGTCCCGGTATGTGCTACAACATGCCCAAGATCGAGCGCACATACCGTATACAAAGTTTCTCATCGCACATGAACTATAAAGGGCAAATTTTACATTACAAGTCTTCAACATTTAAGCTTACAAGTCCAACATAAATGAAGTTCAAATCTGAAATTTAACCAAAGGACTTCAAAAACAAGTTTGAGCACTCTAACATAAACAAGAGTATCATGAGTTTAGTGATTGTCTCCTAGCTTCGATCTCTCCAAAAGAACATAAACTACGCAGCGGAAAAGACGATAAACAACGGTGTCGTTGCCCAAGAACACCGTCGAGTCAAGCACAACCACTTCTCTACTCATCACCAACACTAGGGTCGGCATGGTAGAAGTGACCAAAGACCATCTCGGGCTCACCTGCAACTTTGGTAACCGTAGCACCATGAGTACAAAAAGGTACTCGCAAGACTTACGCAATAAATAACAAGGAATATGCATATGGTTGTAGCAAGGAATGAGGCTATAAGGTTAAGTAAAATTTGCAAAAGCATGTCTCAACCTAACCTTAGTTTTTGACCATTAGCAAGTGAAATAACACCCTATGGACAGCTAGCAAGTTTTATTAATCTTGCCCAAACCCACCACAAGTTTTAGTGATTTATCATGATCAACATCATGTAAACGTAGAGCATGAACATATGAACATATAACATGAACAAAACGATGACATAGCGAATAATTCATGGACTTGAGCTTGCTCATAACCGAGAGCGCGGCAATTCGAATTGATTTAAACCTTGCAAGGGGTGTACTTGTTTAATCCACACGACACGAGGACCATGCGGCTCACCCACCCCGCTAAAGGTGGATAAGGGGGTATTCATGACAACCCTTCCCAAAGAGCCCCGAACTTTTGAGACATGCCTAGCTTGTGCGAAGGCAACACTAGGTCCATCGAGGACACCCCTAGGCCCCTCTACATAGCCCATGGCCACACATCTCGGACCGTGCCCCAAACGAACAAGACAACTAAGTTAATGGGCTCATCCTTACCATTATATTGGATATGTGGTAGCACGCAAAAAGGTGCTCAAGCCAACGTCATCCACGGACGGGCCTTAATCGACTCAAGCGGTTCTATGTCACCAACTACGTTCTCATGACCCTACAATCCGCCCAAGTCTCGCAACCACTTTTATCAACATATTCCAACATTAACCAACATGTTCCATCATTCTAGTATCAAAGTTATTGACCAAAGACTCCCTTCCCTTGACCCCAAAAGACCTTTCTTTAACTCTAAGCATGGCTAGGCAATTAACAAGTTGAATAAGCATTAACCCAAACTAAGAGGTGGCAAGGAAAAAGGTAATGAAATTCAAGGAAGGGAATAAAGATCATAGGTCCTACAAATGCATAGTACATAGTATAACCCAATGCATCCCATAGCAATATAGTAATCAATTTATTATAAAACAAGGGTTTGGAAGATGCTTAGCGGCTTGCCTTGGTTGTCTTCGGGTTCGACGAACACCTCAACTTCGGGCTCAAACGAGGGCTCAATGGCTTCGCTCTCCGGCGTTTCGTTCTCTATAATGTATGAATGTATGCATGCATTAGGATGATGCAAATGAAATGCTTATGAAATGCATAAAGTAAGGGGGCACAATACAATAATGGCAAGGCATGAACTTTAACGAGCAAGCATTACACAAGCACCACAATGATTTACACATAAGCACCATAACTAGCAAGGATTACAATAAAACAAATTCCTAGCATGCAAGGCTAGCTAACAAGATATTGCTCAAATAAAATCACACATAGCAGAAATATTCCAAGTAAAATTTATTCTAACATAGGATTAACAGATCTAAGAGGTGGAATTGGATTTAACATCAAATCTCCTTTCATTTAATAGCAGAAATTAAATCAACATGAGCAGTCCTAAAGCAAATAAATCAAGAAACAGATGTAAATAGAGCACCAAAATACCAAACTTATTTTTATCATGAACTAGACAGTACGAGAAGATTAATAGAGTTGGATTCACTATTTTATCATTTTTTTGCAGTAAATGAAAAATACAACAATTTTCAGACCTAGAAAGGTAGATTAAACTAAAACAGCAGGTAAAATGTGCAAACAGTAAACTTGATCTACATTTTTGGACAGAACATGATTCAAGGAATCTAACAAAGTTGGATTTGCAATTTCAGGAGCAATATACTATTTATCATGCATATTTCATCCCTAGAGCAAATAAATCTATAACAGGAAACGTACAACAGAAGCATAGCCGTTTCATATTTTTCAATGATAGAGAAGCCTCACAGGAATCTAACAAAACAAGAATCATTATTTTTTGAGCTACACAGAATTTACTAAAAATCATACAAGATCCAGCATACACATATATGTATATAAACACATGCACAGCACAGCACACATTTGGTCCAGGGCCAGATCTGGCCCAGCTGCGGCCCATGGCCCAGCAGCGCAGCAGGCCAAGCGGCCCAGGCCACGGGAGCGCGCACGGCGTGTCCCCGGCGCGACGCGCGGCGGCGGCGTAGAAGCCGGAATGGTGGCGGAGAGGAGAGCGCGGCGTGTCCTAGGGTATGGCGAGCTCACCGGGGTAGGTCGCGGTGAGGATGGACAGCGGCGCGAGGGTTGACGACGAGCGGCGGCGACTGGCGGAGGAGCTCGTCGGCGGCGGAGCTACACGGTGAGGGAGAGAGAGGGGTGAGGGCCGGCGATGCTTGCGGCGGTACGGGAACACGCGAGGCACGCGATGGGAGGCGGCGGAACTCACCGGAGATGACGGACGACAGAGGACGGCGGAGCTCCGGCGGCGGCGGCAATGGTGGAAGGCGTGGGAGTGGCTAGGGTTTCGGGGGCCGGCTCGGCGCATTTAAAAAGACGAAGGGAAGGCGAGGCGAGCGGGCGAAGCCGAGGCGCGCGGGGGCGAGATGCCGGAGCATCGGCCGCTCGACGTCCGCGACGTGGCGACGCCGCCCCGGGCGCCCAATGGTGAGCACGGGCGCGGGAGCCGAGCGAGTGACGGGAGGGGATGACAGGTGGGGTCCGCAGCGGGGTTTTCCTTTCTTCTCTTTTTTTTGATCGGTCCGTTACACATCTCCATCGCCAAATCGTCGATGAGATCACCATGGGTGCGTTTGCCATCTCCTCCTCTACCTGTAGGACCAAACCGCTTGCGAATCCGTGGCCTGTAGCTCGAGAACGGCCGAAGTCCAACGAGCCGCCGCCGTAAACCGCCCAGCGCCGCCGTCTCCCACCCCCGCCGGCGACCAGACGCGAGCGGCGCTCCTGAGCCGCTGATCCACGATCGGATGGCCAGGACTAGATTCCCCAGATACCGGTCAACACAGTCAAACCGCCTGCCCAGCCAGTTTTGCACTTACCCCCCTGTAGAACCTTGTTTTCACGCGCACTATTCACTAAGCCTTAGAAAATTTCCTGCTAGCCCCTGATATCTATAGTTAATTATGTACAGGCCCCTAGTCAGTGTAAATAGCATGTAGACCCTTGTATTTTCACGGTTTTACACCTACTGTTTACTGAGCCTTGTATATTTCACATATTAGACCTTGAAAACTTTTTTATTTATATTATAGCCCTAGATAATTTAATAAAAACATAAAAACCTATTTAAACCTTGTATATAATGCCTTGTTGATGTCATAATTTTTATATATGATGTCATAAATTAGTTTATTTTATTCTGGAAATATTATAATCCTTGATAACGCTATAAAAATTAGTTTTAGCTTAAATAAATTCTTTTAGGTGCTAATAAAATTCCAGAAAATAGTTAAATCATGTTCTAGCTCATCGCTTTTGCGTCCTAGCTCTGTTTTAGTCCGTTCTTGTTGAGATGGTCCTCTTTTTGCGTGGGCTATCGTTTACAAACGTAGTTTCACGATGGTCATGTTTTATAAAATTAAATAAAATATTAAATTCGTTAATTACCTTTCAATCGACTTTCTAAATAAGACTTGTTTAAGTTTATACACCGGTTTTTGATAAATTCCTGTTAACTTGAATAATGCCAACATAAACATATTTTTTAATTTGTAACTTGTTTAGTTCAACGCGGCAATTTAAACAAATCGATTAGACTGTCTCACATGCTTTTAAATTCAAGCTAAATGTTAATTGGTTTAATTCATATGTAAATAATTTAAATAAAACTTGACTAGGCTTATCAATGTTTTTGAATTTAATATAATTAATATCAACTTGCACATATTTATTAAAATAAAATGAGCATAATACCTAGTTCTTTTGCCTTCCTTTCATAACTTAAATATGCGATAGTTGTATCTTTTCAACCGTAACTCCGTGTGAAGCGCTTCTCATGCTCTTGTTTTCGTTGTAGCTAGTGTTAGCTAGCATTATGTTTCGAAAACTATTTTGCTATTGCTTGGTGTATTGTTCTTAGGTGTACATGTGTGTTATTTTTAGTTGATTTGTTTACGCTGAGGAATGCTTCTGAGCAGGGAAACTTTGGAAAAGAGGCAAGTTTCTTGATCATCTTGACTCTTGCGCCTTTATTATTTTACATGATATCACCTTTTATTTATGCTTTCTTGCATTAGATGTCAATTTGCTGGGAATCCTATATAGGTTGTTTACTAGCTCTTTCATGACATTCCTTGAAGCCTTTAGAGGTACTTTTTTATGGGTAGCATATGCTTAGCTTGCTCAACATGGGATGGGTTATAATTAATCTTGATTAATGAATTATGCAACACTAGGTGGGTAATATTTTTAGCAACCTGGAACCTTAGGTGGCTCAGGAAAGTTGGGTTTGATGCAAGGTTGTGAAGAGAAGGTTGTTGCCTGAGCCAAGGTTAAATAAGGACTGATCTGTGGAGTGACCACCCAGGACAACAATACAACCATGAGAACTAGATGGGCAATGGTCTTGGCTATGTGACTAGGGGAAATCGGGAAATCCAGTGGTCTGCGTTAAGCTGTTGGGGCTGGGGTGGACTCAAGCACGGCACAATGATGGGTACCCGAACCCTGAGTGGATTAATGCGCGCTGGTGAACCTAGTCACGGCCTCGTAGTGTACCCCGGCACTCACATCTTGGAAATGCGTGGAGGCTTGCAACCTCAGCTAAAAGGTATCACGACTCATGGTGAAAGTGTACAATCTCTGCAGAGTGTAAAACTATTATAACAGCCGTGCTCACGGTCAAGGGCGACCTGGACCCTCACATGGTTAGTTGGTTGGGAGGATCACAGTGGTGGTTAACTGTGGTTTGGTTAGTTATATATGTGGGTTTAACCTTAAGTTGGGTTTGGTTTTGGGAAGCTGAAACACCATTAATCTTAGGTGCTTAATTAAAACTTGACCAACTAAAATATGAGCTATGCAGTCCACCTAAACAGCCTTCCTAGTTCATAAGCCCTTCATGTCATTTATTTCCCCCACTTGCGGAGTACACGCCTCCAGGTGTACTCACCCTTCTCCTTTGAACCCCCTGCTGTGTCTTCCCCCCTGCTGCTGCTCAGATAGTGTTACAAAGGAGCTCGGTTGAGAAGACTTGGAGAAGGAGCCATTCGTGAAGACTTGGAGTACTAGGTTGGCGTGCCCCCGGTCGACGTTCCTGTGGATTATGTAGCCCTCCCTTACGATTAGAGTTACGATTGTGTAATTTTCTTTAAGACCCTCTGGTCATTTTATAATAATATACGCTTTGTAATTGATATTGTTCTGTTACTCACTTATGATGTCACTTTATGCATGAATTTTGATCCTGGGCATGCATAAAGGGTGCGTTCGGTTTTGTCCTTAAAAACCGGGCGTGACACCGATGAAGGCCAACTCAGAGATCACTGACACCGATGTTCCAAGCCAAGCTTGGGGGAGGACCCTCACGAGGTAAGTCCTAGCCGTATCATTACAAGCTGCATCTTTGATCTGGTTTTGCTTTCATTTTAGCTTGAATAAAAAAAACCCAAAAAAATATTTGCTTTCGAATAAATAACTCCCAGCTATGCATAGAATGAATCCTATGCCTCTCACCTTAGAAATGATAAATAGTTGCTCTGTCATTAATTTTGTAAGTACTTTGTTTCAACTAGTTACTTAATAGTGCTTGAGTTAATTGGCATGAGTAAAAATGAACCCGAAAACATTGTGGGAGCACATGCTTTATTCCAAGTCTAAATTGTTGTGGGGATTGATATAGTGAGATTTTGGTTAAGTTTTATTTCTGCTCTTAGTACGGGGAAACTCTCGGAGATTTATGCTTTCAAAATAAAACAAGTTCCTCATTGGTCAAAATACCTACCAGAGCCATATGATAAGCTTAGTTGAAAATTTCTACTCATATGCTGCTTGTTATCTTAGTGAACTTTGTCAAATTGTTGTGACCTTTGAGTGAAACTTTCATACCCTTAGAGATCGAGATTCACGTACACACCAACTCTCACTTGCAATTCCTACACTGGGAGTTTTTTTTTGGGAAAATTGGGAGTTAGCAACCATTTTCCATCATCCATCCACAAAAATAAATGCTCCATGTTCTATGATTTTCCTCTCCAAATATTCTTGATAGAGACATGGGCTATGCAAAAAGAAAAGCATGCCAAAGAAACATGGCAAAAATAAAGAGAAAAAAAGAAAAGCATGCCAAAGAGCATGGGAAAAAGAAAGAGAAAAAGAAAAGCATGCCAAGTGGCATGGCAAAAAAATGAAAATAAAAGATAGCCCATGTTCTCTAAAATAAGTCAAGGAGAGGGAGATTCATCCTAAGGAGTTCCACCATATTCCATTCCACCATATTCCAGTCCATCCATATATTCCATATACTTGCACTTCTCGATCTTAAGGTGTGATTTGTTTCCTCAAAGATCCGATCTTTGACTTAGCGAAACATAAGATGCAAGCATGCCTTCATCCTTTGTCCCTGAGCCACACAAAAAGCCATATTAGATGTTAGGATGAAAACAAGGCACAAGCCTTTGTGAGGATTTAAATACACTTGAGTGATTGAGTGTGCCAATTGAGGAACAATTTATAGTTTTCAAAACTTGTGGAAAACTCCGAGATGAGATCCTGAAAAGAGTAGAGTGGAATAAAACGGAATTTTGAACTGTTCATCCTTTCAACCGCCCAAGATAAGGAGATTGCTATAAGCCCCATATATAAAATGGTGATTCAAAACTTTGCCATTGATTCAAGTATTGTTGAACACTAGTTCTTCATAAAGTTACCTGCAAAAGAAATGACATTGTAGCAACTCCTGATCCACCGAGCCTAAGTTTTTATCTTTGCTCGAGGACGAGCAAAGATCTAAGCTTGGGGGATTTTGTTGGCGGTCGTTACAACCCAAATCCGACCACTAATACTCGGGAATAAATGAGGCTTTATGCAACATTCCATGTACTTATGTTTTATTTCTAATAAAGTTCCACGAGTTTTGGTGAGTGTCACTTGTGTAGGTACAATAACGAGAAATACGTGCTATAGGGGCCGGAAATGACCGAATCGGCCGAACGACTCTGTTCGGCCAGTTACCCCCCTAAGCCAAACATGACGAGACGCACAACCAGAGGCCATCCTGGTCAGCGATGACTATGCGGACGACCGTGCAAGCCACGTAGATCACTGCCACGTCACTTCTGGGCCAAATCAGCTGAAGTCCTCCACGAACAAGTCAACCAGGACAGCCCAGGACTTGAGGCGGTGCACGGGGGGCGTTCTGGGCCGAAAGCCCAGTTCGGCCGAACTACCCCCAAATGCCAACCACCTCCCCAGGCTTCATCCTGGCCATTGGAGCTGAAGACGGTGGATCGGAGGGTTCGGCCGAACCCCCTAGTTCGCCCGAACCGACTCCTTCGGTCGAAACGGCCGGCAACCGCCATCCAACTCCCTTGGTGGTTACTCCACCCCCCACCATCCTTTGGCACTATAAATAGGACATCACACTTCACTTGTAAACACACACAACATGGGAGCAAGTCTCCATTCTCCTCTTTCAAGATGTAGAGTTAGACAAGTCTAGTTGGGAGTTAGAGTTAGAGTCGAGCTTCGCTCGGGGTTCCGGAGTCGTCTTCTGGAGTTCTGGTAAAGCTCTTGTATCCCTTACATTTCTTTATGCAAGACTCTGAGTATTTAATATATTTATCTTCCGCATTTACTTGAAATGTGTTCTACATTTATTCCGGGATAATTGTGGAATGTCTAGCCTTGGTTATAGCTGTTGTAGTCTGGCTCTATAAGTTCTCTCCTTAGTTCTTTGTCTCAGCTGGTTCCTCGTTTCTGCTCGATGCTTCTAGTGAATTGTCATTGGGGTATAGACAGGATTCCTTGCTCTTTCTAGGAGAGTGAGTAGTTATTGCCTTGCGTAGGTGTGGTGCCTAGTCTAGATAGTAACCTTGGTTTGCAACTGAGTTCAACATACGTGTGGTAGCCGTTAGGTGGTGACAGCCCTATACGGCCTATGTAATCCACCACGTTAGTCTCGAAAGTAGGAGCCTCCAGCAGAGGTTAGTGGCACCCCTTCTCACCCCTTTCTGTGTGTCGCGTGCACCACCTCCCGATGCTCAGATAATAGAAGTAGGAAAGAACCATAGATGTCATTCTTCACGCTAGCTATAACCTTTACTAGAGATATCTCAAGACCAGTGGAAGTATATAGGAATCCTTTCCTGTCTCGTTGTCCTCCCACTAGCTAGACCGCTCTTGTCTCCTTTATCCTGGACTACTCCTTGTGTGTGTCACTTGCATATCACTCCTATCCTATCCCTTATCCCCGCCTTGTTAGCTGGTACTTTATTTAGTAGTTACATACTTGTCAATAGTCAATACTCTTTAGCTAATGCTTCCCTATGGAAATAAATACGATACCTAGGAATACTCCCGGGTGAAATGCTACATCGGTATCCCTGCGCTTGCGGATTTATATTTGTATCGTAAGAATATCAATGAACACTCCTTGCACCGTAAGAAGTGTCAACAATGTCTTGGTACATCTTGGTACTTCTCGAATGGATTGAATAAGCTGAATCATGTGCTTCTCTCAAGATCATATCCTTGATCTGTGCCATGTCGGGTACACATATCCTCTTCCCGTGCCACAAGGTTCCTTGATCATCTACTCGGAAACCAGGGGCCTTCCCTATAGCAACATGCTCCACAATCTCCTTGATCTTCTCATCCCCAAGCTGACCTTTCCGGATCTCTTGTTCTAGAGTCGGTGCTACTGCCATCTCTGTGATGTTAGCCACAAATCCTAGACTCATCCTCTCAAGCTCCAAGCTGAGTTCTGCTGGCAGGCAGTGACCGGTGAGCTTGTTCACATAACTTCTCCTACTCAGAGCATCTGCCACGAAGTTAGCCTTTCTTGGGTTGTAGTGGATCTCCAGGTCATAGTCCTTGATCAACTCCAACCATCAGCGTTGCCTCATGTTCAGATCTGACTGAGTGAAGACATACTTGAGGCTCTTATGATCGGTGTAGATGTCACACTTGTGCCCGATAAAGTAGTGCCTCCAAATCTTCAGAGCATGTACCACAGCTGCCAACTCCAGATCATGCGTTAGGTAGTTCTGCTCATGTTTCCTCAACTGCCTTGGTGCATAAGCCACAACTCTCCCTTCCTGCATGAGCACACACCCCAATCCTAGACGGGATGCATCGCAGTAGATAGAGAAGCTCTTGGCTATGTTAGGCAAAACCAGCACTGGGGCTGTTGTTAGTCTCTTCTTCAGCTCCTCAATGCTGGCTTGACACTCCTCTATCCAGACAAACTTAGCATTTTTCTCCAATAACGTCGTTAGGGGCTTAGCAATCTTGGAGAATCCTTCGATGAACCTTCGATAATATCCGGCCATCCCAAGGAAACTCCTAATTTCGCTCACATCCTGAGGCGGATTTCAGCTTAACACATTCGCTGACCTTGTTCGGATCGAATGCCACTCCTCCATTGGACAACACATGACCCAAAAATGCCACTTCCTTCAGCCAGAACTCGCACTTGCTCAGCTTAGCATACAGCTGATGTTCTCGGAGTCTCTCCAGCACCAACCTCAAGTGTTCCTCATGTTCTTCCTTATTCTTGGAGAAGACCAGAATATCATCAATGAACACCACCACAAACTTGTCCAGGTAGTCCATGAACACGCTGTTCATCAGGTACATGAAGTATGCAGGAGCGTTGGTCAATCAAAAAGACATGACCAAGAACTCATACAACCCGTACCGAGTGGTAAAGGCCGTCTTCTGTATGTCCGATGCCCGGATCCTCATCCGGTAATATCCCGACCAAAGATCTATCTTAGAGAACACACAAGCTCCCCTCAACTGATCAAACATGTCATCAATTCTTGGCAATGGGTATTTATTCTTGATGGTTACCTCATTGAGTGCCCTATAATCCACACACATCCTCTGAGACCCATTCTTTTTATCCACAAACAACACTGGGGCTCCCCATGGTGAAGTACTAGGACGAATATACCCCTTAGCTAGTAGTGCCTCTATTTCCTCATTCAGTTTTGCCAATTCCTTTACTCCCATTCTATATGGTCTCTTAGCTATGGGTGTTGCGCCAGGTTTAAGTTCAATAACGAATTCAACTTCACATTCTGGGGGCATACCTGGCAATTCTTCTGGGAACACATCCGGAAATTCACACACCACTCTGATGTCCTCCAGTGCCGCACCTTTAGCTTGATTAACTTGACTGTGCTCTGGGGAACTGGCTGCTTCATATTCCACCTTCTCACCAGTCCTGGTTGTCAGTTGCACTACTCTCTTAGAACATTGGATCACTGCATCATACCTGCCTAACCAGCTCATACCCAGAATTAAGTCAAACCCAAGGGTTTCCAGCACGATCGGGTACACCTCGAAGTCTACCCCCCTTATTGTGAGGGTGACATGGGTACAACGTAAAGTGGCTCGTTGTTCCCCCTAGTGATCTAACTAGCATGGTGTTTGACATAGGTCGTAATGACATCATGTTCTTTTTCACAAAAGCAGCAGATATGAAAGCATGCGAAGATCCGGAATCGAACAAAACGGTTGTAGGGGTTGAGTTGACAGGGAACGTACCCACGACCACGTCGGTAGCACCCTTGGCAGTCTCTACACCCATGTGGTTAAGCTTGCCCCTAGTCAGGTTCTGCTGTCCACGGTTTGCCTGGCCTTGTTGCTGACTCTCATTCTAGTTCTGCGGTTGCCCAGCTCTCTAGTTGTTGTTCTGACCAACAGGGTTCTGGCCCCTGCGGGTACAAGCGTTGGTGTAGTGTCCTGGCTCATCACAGTGAAAACACCTCGGACCCACTGGTGTAGTGATGACTGGGCTGGTGCGCTGAGCAGGCCTTGGCTGCACCTGGTTGCGCTAAACTGGGCCATTCTGCAGCTGATTCTGGAAACGCTGCTGCTATGGCGTCTGGGGGTACTAGGGGCGTTGCTGGTACTGGCCACGGCTCAGCAAGCTGGACTGGCCCTGGAAGCATTGTTGGCTCCCCATCTGTTGATTCCCTTGCGGAGGAGCGAAGCGAGGACGGGTGCTGCTCCCTGTCTGCTGGCCCTGGAACTTCCTTTTCTTCTCCTCCATCTCATGGCGCTTGTGTTCCAGCATCAAGGCGCCATCCACCAGTTCCTGAAAGTTGGGGAACTTGGTGCACATCAGCTGGTACTATAGAGCATCTTGCAAACCATCATGGAACCTGGTCTGCTTCTTCATGTCAATGGCCACGTCTTCTGGAGCGTAACAGGCCAGCTCGATGAACTTGTCACGGTAGGCGATGATAGTCATCCCTTCCTGCTTCAGTGCTAGGAATTCCTTCTTCTTCGGGGTCATCAGGGCCTCTGGCACATGGTGAGAGCGGAAGCTGTCATGGAACTCCTGCCAGGTGATCTGATCACGGTTGGGGTGGGCGTACTGGTATGAATCCCACCAGTCCAATGCTGGACCCTGAAGCTGTCCTCCCGCGTACAACACCTTCTCCCGGTCGTTGCACTACGCGATGTCGAGCTGTCTCTCCACCGCCTTAAGCCAATCATCTGCCTGCAGTGGATCGCTGGCCTTGGTGAAGGTAGGAGGGCATCCCTTCAGAAATTTTCCCCTCTTGTCTCTAGGCGCTGCTTGGGGCTGGTGAGGAGGATTCTGTTGTTGCTGTTGCAGCAGAGCTATGGTCTGGGCCATCTGCTGCGTCAGCTGGAGCTACATCTGCATCATTTGCTCCAAGGTGAGTGGCGGTGGTGGAGGCGGTGGGTTCGGGTTCGGGTTCTGGTTGCTTCCACCGGCACCAGCGTTCCTCCTTGTGTTCACCATCTATCATCAGCAAGTAATTCTTATCAGAACTCCATTGGACATAACCGTGTGGCTTGGTGGTTTTGATAGATAAAGAACAAGAGAAATAAACACCCCCCTCTATGTATACACTAATATCCTTAAGCCTTAGTCCTATATCTAGATGGAGATAGACTCCCGTCTATGCCCATCACAATCATTACAAAAATCCAAATCAAACATAAGCATAATGACAACAAAATCAAGCACCTAAAGACATGATTCACACAAGACTCGAAAGCACTGGTTTTGAAAAGCGTAACTAAACGATCCATATCACAAAATCATGGTGGTCTCCTAATGATTTATTAACTGTTCTAACTAGGCTGCGTTCCTACAGTTAGCACAGTTTTGATACCAATCTGTCACACCCAGATTTACAAAGAAACCCGAATGCGGCCATATGTGTGCCAGGAAGTCATAGTACACATATAGCAAACAAATATGATAAACAGAGAACATATGCTGAATAAATACTCACATAAATAGTGTTTTACATCATAGTTCAACATAAATAAACTAACTGTTGACGTAAAATCCGCACTTCACGCCAAGCACACAGCAAGCCGAATTAGCTAGCTTCACACGTGACCCGGGCTTTTGAATCCGGAAGCGTGCCAGTCAATTTTCCTGAAACTGACAAAGGGAGAAAAGATTTTTTTTAAATAACACCTGGAACGTACCGGGCAATACCAGTCAGTTCCATATTTGCGGCTACGGAGCCAACTTCGAACGACATATAGCTACAGAGAAGCTATCTGTCGGCGTTAAAGCATCATTTAGCAATCGGCAAAGCATACAGGAAGCACACTGCCGAATGCGTGACGTAAGCATGACGAAAGATCGGCAATGACTGAATAAACGTTGTAACGCATGCTCATAACCGATTAACGAGGAACATAACATGATAGATAAATAAAAGGGCGAAAACATGACCATAATTTCATAATAAACAAGAATGCATAGATCAAAAGCACTAGTCTACCGCATGTCTAGGTACTTTCTAACCCGTCGGGCATGAAAACAAAACAAGTTAATCCACCGCATGATACAACTTGCTCGGGATCACGCCACCAACCAATAGAGCAATCCACCGCATGATACACTCTAAACGTGGAAGGCCAAAAGCATTCTTTATTTAAAACAAGACCGTGAGCATGTTTCGCTCGTGATAATACTGCCGAATACAGCTATATAGCCGAATCGGGTTCCATGAAGAAGGAACATGCTCTGTTGATGATGATAGATCTATCAGATCGAATCGAATTCTAGTCCACTGGATGACTAGCTCTAAGATGACCCAAAAACCTGCATCTACCGCATGATACCCGGTTCTGTCAAGATCTACACAAGACCAAAGAGCCTGGACCCGCAACACGTGGCAATCTAGATTGACTTCGAATTCGGCTATGAAAGAGTAGCACACTACGAGCTAGAACCGAATCTAATCAATCTAGATTGGGCAAAAGAGTGTTGTAATGAACTAAACATAAAGGTAAAATCCAAAGCAACACATGATAACTTAATGAATCTATCAAATCTTGCCAAAATCCAATAGAGCCGATAACTTGTTCCAAGCTAAAACTTAGCCCACCGCATGGCTCATGCTCTAACAATGGAACTTTCCTGAACCAAAGCCTAAATCCACCGCATGATACTAGGCATGGTGCAGGGTTGCCGGTACTTACGGAGGTCGACGGATCGATGATTCCTCTCGAAGAACTCGACGACTCGACTAAGGGACTCGAAGTTGGCACGGGGCCGGTTTGTTGTATGATTGATTGTCTGATGTTTTTACAATCACCATGGGTTTATATTTATACCCTGGTTTCGACGCGACTCCTAATCGATTACGATTACATTTATTTTATTTCCTAAAAAGATAAACGTCGGTGCACCGTATCCGTCTTGCATTCCAAGTTAAACCGGCCTTTTCCTTATGCTTGATCCACGTCATTACGCGTTCCCGAATGCCTCTCGCGGAACAGCTCTCTTGCCGAATGACGACGCGTTCCCGACCGCAGAACGTCCTTGCCGAATGCTCTTGGGAAAAAACTCCTTTGCCGAATGATACCTTTTCAACGAATCCGGCCCACATGTCAACCTCTTCCTGTTGCTAATTTTTGGTGTCAACACATGCCCCTTCAATTTCGGGATAAGAGATAACTTTATCTCGGAATTGACCAGAAGCACTCAACATTCCCAAGTTAGTTCTGTTCGGCACCCGCTTTTCCTTTTCGAATCTTCAGAGCTCTCACCCGGATCCGAACCCTAGGTCATCGACTTCCAAGATCCAATCTTCAAATGGCGGACCAAGATCTTGCTCTCCAGGTAAACTTCAATCCCCTCAAGCACATTCGGCATTCTTCTTTCGATTTGCATCTTTAAATCTCTTCTCATCTTTCCCCATTTTTGATAGGCCCTAGCTGCCGAAATCCTCATTCCCGTTGAGGAAAAAGCTCCATCCTATTTTCTCGGCCCTGTAGGAGATTCAGATCCTTCCGAAATTATTGCGGCCGAATCTCAGAGGATTCCTTTCAAGATTTCACTGACAAAACCTCATGAGTGGCAAGACGCCTTCAAGAACTGGCCTTTGCCCCCAATTGCCAGCTGGAGAAATTGGTACAAGAGGATGTCCGATGATAAAAGCCCCCAAACACAGAACTGGGACCAACTGTGCATTTCTCATTGTCTGGAGCTGTCATTAGCCGAAACACCAAAGAATGAGAACCTCCTGATTGCAGCCTGCCATTTCTGGTCCAATGGTGCAAATGCTTTTCTTTTCGGCCATGGCCCAATGTCCCCCACTTTAGCCGACGTCTACATGATGACCGGCCTGAACATTACAGGAACTGTACATCCATATGGCCACAAAGGTTCTTCCAAGCAGACAGGAGTAAAAACAGGGGTTGGATACAAGAGATACATCCAGAATCACATGTCTGATGGTCCTCTGACTGATGTTGAATACAGAGCCTTCCTGAATATGTGGCTATGCAGATCAGTCTTTTGTGGCAAAGCCAATGAGCCAACTCTGAATCACATCGTGATGGCTGAAGAACTGGCTACCGGAAAAATCATCCCACTTGGAAAATACTTCCTGGGAAGTGTTTACCATATGCTCAACCAAACCACTCACCTGATGCACACTAGCAAGAAAATTCCCTGTGTCAATGGACCTTGGTGGTTTGTCCAAATGTGGCTGCAGTTATACATGCATCAAATCGTCGCTATTGACCTCAACAGCCGAGACTTCCCTTCAATCAATTATAAAGAAGGAGAAACCCGGAGAACCAAAGGTTGTCAAACTTATGGAGAAGCTGCCTCCACTGTACCTATTAACAAGAACATTGGTGAACTGTTTGAGCTCTTCTTCAGAGGCTTCGTTCATCCTCCTTGGTTCCCATACTTGGACAATGACAATCTTACCCTCCCTTGTGAATTTAGCTTTGAAACTGGATGCATTGATGTACAATCTGTAGCAATTTTCAATGCCTTCATCCAGCCCTGCATCCTGCCAGCCGAATTCTGTGGAGGAAGATTGGTTCAAAGTACCTATGAATATTATCAGCCAAACATGATGGCCAGACAATTGGGATGTGGCCAAGTGCCCCCAAGGCTATTTCTTCATGAATTTCTCAAGCCTAGGGAAATTATCAAAGATTCCATAGAGACAAGAAGGATTTTCACTTATAAATGCTGTGGAACTATCTATGCACCCGATCCTTTCGTGCCAATAATATCTGCCCATCCTTCTTTTATTCTCAGGTGGCAAGAACTTCATGATCATATCTTCAACATGCCAATCCATTCCTTCTGCCTTGAATTAATGCCTGATTATCAGCCAACTGCAGAGGTAATATGCTTATTTCTTCATCTGTCTTAATAACTTCAACCTCAATCGATTCTAACTCTGTTATTTTTGCAGGACATAACACCTGCCCCTCTCGCCAGGGCGATCTCATACAAAGATGCAGGCCCAACATCTGCTCTGGGGCACCAATCTCCTACCCTGGCTCAACTGATGGCTAGACAAGCTTCTTTAGATCCAACACTTACCAGACCATCAGTTGTCAAAAGAAAAACCCTCCTTTTAGCTGCCCCCTCAGTTGCAAAGAAGAAAAGAACAAGCAGCAAAATCAAGGTCAGAGCCTTCTTTCTTTGATTATAATGCCTTTGGTATTTTACTCAGCTTCATTTTTTCCTTGGTTTCAGGCCAAAGCACAGCAACCAGCAATTAGTGCAGATCCTGCCGATGCTTCATTGATTGGTAAAATTCTACCGCTTTATCTTCTTAACTTCCTTTTCATCGGCACTCATTTCTTGTTAACTGCAGAACAATCCTCAATAAATCCAATCTTGGAAAGCTCTCCCCCTCATCATGATTCATCTCTAGCTTTGCAACTTCTTCCCCAATCAGAAGTACTGTCCCCACCAAGAAGTCCTCCAGTTTCTCCTCGGCAAGATACACAGATTCCCTCAATTGAGCCTGAAAGGCTTCCTTCTCCTATTCAGGAGGTCAGGAACGAGGTAAACGTAATTATTTAACTTTCTCTACTCTTTTACTCAGCAGACTATTACTAATTCGGCAAGAACCATCTTTCAGGAGAAAACCATTTCATCATCCAGCTATTCTTTTGCTGTGGACGACTTGGTTGCCGAACAAGGGGAAGAAACATCTTCTGGCCAAGCTCTGTCAGAAGAAAATCAAACAAAGCTAAAAGATATCCTTGCTTTGCTGCATAAGAGTATCCAAGATCAAGTCAAAGATGCTGATCTCTTAAGGGATGTATTGGAATCCATTGACCAAGAACTTCCTGATGATATCAAAATCTCTTTGGAACCAGTCTCTCATTTGGATCAACAATATGCTGCAGTAAAGCAGGCTCTGAAAAATCAATCTTCTCGACCAGCCTTGGAACAGAAGAGGTCCACAGCCAAACAATCTGTGAAAGACCTGCATACTCAAGCTCAGAATAGCAAGGAATTACTGATCAAATTGGAATCTGAACTTGAAATGAAGGAGGTCAGAAAAGCTGCACTTGAAGCCGAATTGAGAGATCTATCGGCTGAAATTGAAGCTGATAAGAAGAAGATAGTCGAGCTTCCCAAGTTAACAGAGAAGATGCGAAAGGAAGCTTCAGCAGCCCTAAATGAAGACAAGCAACTCAAGGCAAAGCTTGCTGCTTTGGCTAAGACCCAAGAATCTGACAAAAAGCTATTAGAGAGCATTAGCAATATGATATCAAATGCCAAAAATATAATCTCAAAGTTCTTGGGTTTGTGACTGTAACAAAATAGTCGATATCCGAATGCTTTATTAATCTTGCAATCTCGTCATTTCTTAACTCTGTTTCTTTCTTCATTTCGGATAACTCATTCGGCAAAGCTGACTATAATAGTGTTAGACCCGAAAAACGCTTCAAACACGACATAGCCGAACCTCATCCAGTCAAAGCCGAATATGACTCGATAAGAATCCCAAACGACATGGGAACCGATCGGTTGGAAAATCATTTCCACCTTCCGAGCTTCTTGGGATATGTACCACAATCCTCGGCCACTATCTCTTCGTTAGTTCCATAAATAAGGACCTTGAGCACTTTTAATCTTCCACCAAACCTTTCATCTCGAGCTCTCTGCTAGCCTGAGTCTCTTCCTCTTCCAGTACAGTAACTTCCAAGAAACCACGATGTCCAACAACAGAAGACGCCCGGCCGTCGACGAAGCCGAAGGGAGCCGCGCCGGCGCTCGTCGGAGGTGATAACTGTCTGCCTTTCTTTATTCTTTCCTCCAGATTTTGCCTTATTCTCAATTTTCTTTGTACTCTTAGGCTCATCCAATGGAACCCTACTACCGCCTTGACCGCGGCTCCGGCTGCAGCGGGTGACTCTTCGGAGTCATCTAGCCGATCCCCCAGGCCTAACTGGGATCTGCCCTACTCAGACGGCGATGCCCGCCGTTTCAAGCAAGAACGCGATGACACTCGGCGTGAACTGGAGATCATCTCCAAACAAGCCGGGATCGCAGATCTGGAGTGGCAACACCAGCGCAAGCAGCTGCTCGAGACCATCGACGGTAATTCCTGCGGCTTGCTTTAATTTCAATCTGATTTTGGACTAAACCGCCATTGCTTTGTGACTTTACAGCTCGCGACGCCGAACTCGATCAACTGAAGACATTAGTCGAGTCTCTGGCAAACAAGGTGAATGCTCCTGGGGACACGCCAGAAGCTCGCCTCGGTGCAGTAGCAAGCCGCATCGATGAGGTGGCCTCACACGGCATCCGTCTGGGCACTGCCGCAGGCCTAGTCGCTATGTCGACGCGCACCGGCGCCGACTACTCCAGGCTACCGCCCGGCTTTGCCAATGGCAACCCGGAGGAGATTGACGACATTGAGGCTTCCATAGATCGCCTTGATGCTCATGGCGCCGCCATTGCCGATTCCATCCATCCCCAGTCTGTTCTGAACAGGCTGTTTCATTAGATTGTACTAGGGGCCATGGAATTTCGGCAATAAAGTTTATCCTTTGCAATCTTTATGTGATGACTCCGTCAAACCCATTTTTTGTAATATGTTTGCACTAAGGGCAATACGTTTTGGTATTGGCCATTTCTTCTTCTATCAATATTTTTGTTCTAAAGACGGCTCCTTCCCGAATGCCGGCTATTTCAGTCATTCTGATATTGAACATTTCAATCAGCGATCAATCTCAACACTAGGATAATATTTCTTCAAGTATCTCCCATTGATAGCAGCAGTAAATTCCTCTCCTAGTAAAGTTTTTAGGATATATGCATTCCCAGGCGCGCATCTGGCCACTCTGAAAGGACCTTCCCAGTTTGGAGACCACTTGCCGAATGCACTGTATTTAGTTCCAATCGGCAGTATTGCTTTCCAAACCAAATCTCCTTCCGCAAATTGCTTGACTTTCACCTTCTTGTTGTAATATTTAGCAACTCGCATTTTATTTTTCTCAATATTTTCCAAGGCCCTGAGACGAATCATATGCAAATCTTCTAATTCGTCCATCATTAAATCACTATAATCTTTAGAACTTAAATCTTTTTGCAACTTTACTCTCTTTGAGTCTAACTGTATCTCCCATGGCAAGATAGCATGATGCCCATACACCAACTCATAAGGAGACGTCTGTGTAGCCCCATGTGGAGCCATTCGGTAAGCCCATAAAGCCTCATTGAGTACCGAATGCCACTTTCTTGGCTTCTGATCAATCTTCTTCTGTATAATTTTAATCATAATCTTATTAGAAGCCTCGGCTTGACCATTAGCTTGGGCATAATAAGGAGAAGAATTCAACAATCTGATGCCCATACTTTCAGCAAAATCTCTGAACTCTGAAGATGTAAATTGAGTCCCTTGATCTGTGGTGATTGTTTGAGGAATCCCAAATCTGTAAACGATATGTTCTTTAACAAATTCAACCATATACTCTGATGTCACCTTCTTTAATGGAATTGCCTCAACCCACTTAGTAAAATAATCAGTTGCCAAAAGCACAAACTTATGCCCCTTACCAGATGGAGGATTTATTTGGCCAATCAAGTCTATTCCCCATCCTCTGAATGGCCATGGCTTGATAATAGGATTCAGGACCGATGCTGGAACCCTTTGAATGTTTCCAAATCTCTGGCAATCTTGGCATCCCTTGTAATATTCGAAGCAATCTTCTAGCATCGTGGGCCAATAATACCCAGTTCTCCTAATTACCCATTTCATTCGGTAGGCCGACTGATGTGCTCCACACAGCCCATCATGTACTTCACTCATCAGCCTTTTTGCTTCTTCTTGATTTAAGCAATGTAACAGCACCCCATCCAAGGATTTATAATATAAATTATCATCAAGAAGAACAAACTTTAAAGCTTTATACCTGAGCTTTCTAGAAACTTTTCGGGATGGATTCTCCAGATAATCAACAATTTCTTTTCTCCAATCATCTTCTGCCAGATTACTCCCGAACGCATATACATCATTAGCAAAAACTTCTTGAAGCTCTTTATAACCCGAAGCACTTTGGGCTAATCTGTTTGCTTCTTCATTGTCTTTCCTGGGAATATGCCGTAGAATTACTGACTGAAACTCCTTTAAGATTTGCTTGCATTCCTCATAGTAATTCCTTAAGATACTGTTTCTACACTCATATTCGCCATTTAATTGCTTTATGACTAATTCTGAATCTCCAAAAATTTCAACTGCAATAGCCTTTGCTTCTCTCAAGTATTGAAGTCCTGTGAGCAACGCTTCATATTCGGCTTGATTATTAGTGACAGTAGGTTGAATAGGAATAGCAAATTCAAATACCTCTCCTTTTGGCGAAATCAACAAAATACCTACTCCACCACCTTTGTCACATGAAGATCCATCGAAAAATAACACCCAAGGAGTAATTTCAAGCAAATTGGCTGATGAATCACGATGTTCAGTAACGAAGTCAGCAATAATCTGTCCTTTAACAGCTTTTGCCGATTCAAACTTTAATTCAAACTCAAACAAGGCTAAAATCCATTTGCCAATCCTTCCGTTCAAAATTGGCATAGACAACATGTGCTTTACCACATCAAATTTTGAATACACAATGCATTCGGCATGCAACAAGTAGTGCCGAAATTTTGTACAGGAGTAATAAACACATAAACAGAGTTTCTCGGTAGCCGAATACCTTGTTTCGGGATCAAGCAATTTTCGGCTAAGGTATGCAACTACCCTTTCCTTCCCCTCAAATTCCTGTATGAGGGCCGATCCAATAGTTTGGGTATCGGCCGCCACGTACAACTTAAAAGGCTTGTTTAGCTGTGGAGGTACTAATACTGGTGGTTCTTTCATGTATTCCTTGATTTCATCAAAAGCCTTCTGTTGTTCGTCACCCCATACAAATTTCTGGTCCTTCTTGACTTTCAGCAGCGAAGAGAAAGGTAACACCTTTTGCGATAAATTTGATATGAATCTTCTCACGAAATTAATCTTACCAAGTAGTGACTGTAATTCCTTAAGATTAGTTGGAGGAGCAACTTCATCAATGGCTCGCATATTTTTCTTGCCAACTCCTATTCCTCCTTCGTGCACCAAAAATCCCAGAAATTCTCCTGCCGAAACTCCAAAAGCACATTTATTGGGGTTCATCTTGAGCCCATGTTTCCTAGTGCACTCTAGAGTTTTCCTTATGTCGGCCAAATGTGCTTCATGATCCAATGACTTAATCACAACATCATCGATATATATTTCCACAATCTTGCCGATCAACTCATGAAAAATATAATTCATGGCTCTCTGATAAGTTGCACCGGCATTCTTCAAACCAAACGTCATGACAACCCATTCAAACAACCCTATATGTCCTGGACATCTGAAAGCTGTTTTCGCTATATCTTCCAATGCCATAAAAATTTGATTGTACCCTGCATTCCCATCCATGAAACTAATCACTTTATATCCAGCAGCAGCGTCAACCAATGAATCAGCAATAGGCATTGGATATCCATCCATGGGTGTAGCTCTGTTCAGATCCCTAAAGTCTATGCAAACTCTCATCTTCCCATTTTTCTTGTATACAGGAACAATATTAGAGATCCATTCTGCATATCTGCATGGCCGAATAAAATTTGCCGCTATTAATCTTTCCACTTCCTTCTTTACATCGGCCAACACTTCATCTTTGTAGATTTTCCGGGGTGGTTGTTTGTAAGGTTTATAACCAGGCTTGATCGGCAATCGATGCTCAACAATGGAACGGTCTAAACCAGGCATCTCCGAATAATCCCAAGCAAAGCAATCTTTGTATTCTTTTAATAACTCAATCAACTTTTCTCTGAAAACTGAATCCAAGCTAGCACTGATGAATGTCGGCCTTGGTCTATCACCATCTCCAATGTCCACTTCTTCTAATCTATCAGCCGACACAAATCCACGTCCTAGCTTCCCGTCAGTCCCATCGACTGGATTATCCATTAAAAATTGCTAAAAGAGCCGACTGCTTTGATCGGCTGTTGATCACTGCTGACCGGCTCAACAGGACCTTCTCCCCAGTCCTTGCCTGAGAAACAATCTATGCCTTGATATTCCCAGAAGGCTGGTTCCACATTAGCCACGCTAATTGAATCATCTGCAGGGACAATTTCCACTTCATCATCTATCCACTGAATAAGCTGTTGATGCATAGTAGACGGAATACAGCAATTCGCATGGATCCAATCCCTTCCAAGTAGCAAGCTGTATGCCCCTTTGCCTTCAATAACAAAGAAGGTTGTAAGCAGAATCTTAGATCCAATCATCAAGTCTACATGTACACATCCTTTGGTGTCCGAAGGATTTCCAGCAAAATCATTCAAAACTATTCTTGTTGGCGTTAAATCTCCAGGGCTCATGCCAAGTTTCCTGAATGTATTGTATGGCATAACATTAACGGCAGCCCCGCCATCAACAAACATTTTCGTTAATGGCTTTCCGTTGACATATCCTCTCAAGTACAGTGGCTTCATGTGCCGATTCTGGACTGGCTTCTCGAAAATAGCTTGTTTATTCAATACCAATTGTGCCATTAACCCACATTGCTCGGCTTCATCTACTTCTGACGACATCTCTTCCTGTACAATTTGATTAGCTGGAGCCATGAATTCATTCGGCAAGAAACATACCATGCATGTAGGAGCCGAATGACCCGATTCGTTGGGTTTGTCTTTCGGGCGCCATATCGATCTCAACCTGGTTCCTGCTTGCTTCAACTCTTGATTCCTCAGGCGTTGGACTCTTCTCTTCTGGCTCCTTCTTAAACCAGGTGGACACCACTGTCCTTTTTGCCAGATATACTCATGATCTTCTTCTTCATGATCAATCCATCTACGATCAGCATGTCTTTTCCTTGGTTGATTATCATTCTCATATATTTCTAGACGCCGATCATCACTAGGATGTATCCTTCCAATTCTTTCGTGGACGGATCGGCGACTGACACCATTTTGCCTATATTCGATAAATCCATCATTGCATTCAGGACAATTATTCCATGTAGGCAACTTTAAACCCTCGTTCCAACAGTGTCTGAAGAAGGCACAATCCCAATGTGCACGTTCTTGTTCTCGGACATACTCCTCTTGTTCTTCCCCATACCTTCTTTCTTCGCGTCTCTTCTTCTCCTCCTCGTACTCACGTCTCTGATAGCATTCTTTTTCTTGTTGACGTTGCCATTTATTGAGGAGAATGCGCGATGTGACTCTGGGTTTATAAGATTCCCTAACTTCAAATCGGCTACTCGGGAAGCGAGGCTTTTCCTGCCGAATCTGTTCGATCGTGATTTGCCGATTAGGATCGACTGAGCCATTCTGCTTCGCTTTCTTTGATGTCAGGACTCTCATCTTTCCTTTTTCTCCAGATTCGGCAACATTCACCATATTAATTGAGAACCCAATCATGTTCTGAGGAAACGGGTTATTGTCCAACTTCATTTTATTGTCGAATTTCAGATGCCCTTCTTGGATAGCCTTCTGAATCCTCACTCTAAAAACCCTGCATTCATTGATGGAATGAGAATTTCTATCATGGAATCCACAGTACCTTTTATCTTTCACTCCGTCAGGCCGAAGCATAGAATGCCCCTCTGGTAGCTTGATCCGGCCTTCTTTTACAAGATAGTCAAACAATTTATCTGCCTTAGTTACATCAAAATCATAGGTGCCCTTATTCTGTTTAATCCACCTCTGATTCACCATGACTGGTTCTTTGCTCCACACTATTTCTGCTGCAGCTATCTCCTCACCATCTTCATACTCATCTTCTTGATCTGCTCTTTCAAGGAATTGGTTATATATGTCAGCTACATCATTATTTTTAGTAAATCTGGCATCTTTCTTGAAACCATATGCCTGGTTACTCATTAAGGCCAATCTGTGTGACAACTGGCCCAGATCATCAAATTCCATCCCGAATAGCTTTTCCCGAATGGCAGGCAGCATGCCAGCTACAGCCATACCAGTTAGCTGGTCATCAGGTATGTTCAGAGAAAAGCACATACTCTTTGTTTCCCTAAATCTCCTGAGGAACTCCGTAGGTGTCTCATTATTCCTCTGCCTCAAGCTGGTCAAATCAACCAACTTTTTCTCGGTACTGCCAATGTAGTAATGAGCATGGAATTTCTGCTCCAGGTCTTTCCAAGTACAAATCGATTGAGCAGGCAAAGAAGCAAACCATGTAAAAGCTGGACCCGTCAGTGACAATGGAAAGTATCTGACTCTGAAAGCCTCATCTGCCGAAGCTTCTCCAAGCTGCATCAGATATCGAGCTATATGTTCCACAGTACTAGTATCATCTTGTCCTGAGAACTTAGTAAATTCTGTAGGCACCTTGACTCTATTCGGCAATGATACCCTCTGGTACCATTCTGGGAAAGGAGACGAGTACATGTATCCCTGATTTTTAGGCTTTAGACCGAATTGATTTTGCAATACATCGGTCACCTTTTGCACCATGAGGTCAATATTAGTATCTTGATTCCCTAGTCTTCCAGCAGGCATTCCTGCAGTACCAACATACCCGGGATTCGGGAGAGCGTCGATAGCATTGTAATCCATGAACTCTGAATACCCGTTTCCATATACATCTCTTTGCAGCCTGTTGTTCAGAGGGGATATCTTATAAGCAGATGCAGGTGGATTTCCCGTGGTGCCGAATGCCATATCACCATATGTACGAGGTTTCGGCAATGCATGCTGAAGCTCCTGCTGAATCGGCTGTCCATTCGTGTCTTTGGTTCCAGAAACTTCAGTTTCTTCAATACCTTTACCATGACGTTTTGGGACCGATTGTTGAATATTGAAATATGTTGGTCCACCAATTTGTCCGTGCGCTTGCTCAAAAGGTTTATCCACGTGTTAACCAAAGATGTTGACCAATATGAGCCGAAAACTGTTCAGGAATGCAGCATTATGATTGGTCATTGTTTCTCCTAAAGCCTTGTACAACAAGCTAGAGAACTTCTCCCTTTCTTCTTCTTCAGTAAGATCAGATTGTCCTGGCAGAAGAACTCTTGGCAGATCTGACTTGAGAAACGGTGCTCCACTCCTATTCTTAGCAAAAGACAGCAAGCATTTTTTGATGAACTGATCTGCAGCAATCTTCACCATTTGTTGATGGTCATCAGACAATTCTTCAAAAGTAACATCCAGAATGTCTTTTACTTCAGGCATCCTCAAAGCTTGTGGTCCCACCGGGCGTGCCAAAAAGTGTGTTGACGTAAAATCCGCACTTCACGCCAAGCACACAGCAAGCCGAATTAGCTAGCTTCACACGTGACCCGGGCTTTTGAATCCGGAAGCGTGCCAGTCAATTTTCCTGAAACTGACAAAGGGAGAAAAGATTTTTTTTAAATAACACCTGGAACGTACCGGGCAATACCAGTCAGTTCCATATTTGCGGCTACGGAGCCAACTTCGAACGACATATAGCTACAGAGAAGCTATCTGTCGGCGTTAAAGCATCATTCAGCAATCGGCAAAGCATACAGGAAGCACACTGCCGAATGCGTGATGTAAGCATGACGAAAGATCGGCAATGACTGAATAAACGTTGTAACGCATGCTCATAACCGATTAACGAGGAACATAACATGATAGATAAATAAAAGGGCGAAAACATGACCATAATTTCATAATAAACAAGAATGCATAGATCAAAAGCACTAGTCTACCGCATGTCTAGGTACTTTCTAACCCGTCGGGCATGAAAACAAAACAAGTTAATCCACCGCATGATACAACTTGCTCGGGATCACGCCACCAACCAAGAATAGAGCAATCCACCGCATGATACACTCTAAACGTGGAAGGCCAAAAGCATTCTTTATTTAAAACAAGACCGTGAGCATGTTTCGCTCGTGATAATACTGCCGAATACAGCTATATAGCCGAATCGGGTTCCATGAAGAAGGAACATGCTCTGTTGATGATGATAGATCTATCAGATCGAATCGAATTCTAGTCCACCGGATGACTAGCTCTAAGACGACCCAAAAACCTGCATCTACCGCATGATACCCGGTTCTGTCAAGATCTACACAAGACCAAAGAGCCTGGACCCGCAACACGTGGCAATCTAGATTGACTTCGAATTCGGCTATGAAAGAGTAGCACACTACGAGCTAGAACCGAATCTAATCAATCTAGATTGGGCAAAAGAGTGTTGTAATGAACTAAACATAAAGGTAAAATCCAAAGCAACACATGATAACTTAATGAATCTATCAGATCTTGCCAAAATCCAATAGAGCCGATAACTTGTTCCAAGCTAAAACTTAGCCCACCGCATGGCTCATGCTCTAACAATGGAACTTTCCTGAACCAGAGCCTAAATCCACCGCATGATACTAGGCATGGTGCAGGGTTGCCGGTACTTACGGAGGTCGACGGATCGATGATTCCTCTCGAAGAACTCGACGACTCGACTAAGGGACTCGAAGTTGGCACGGGGCCGGTTTGTTGTATGATTGATTGTCTGATGTTTTTACAATCACCATGGGTTTATATTTATACCCTGGTTTCGACACGACTCCTAATCGATTACGATTACATTTATTTTATTTCCTAAAAAGATAAACGTCGGTGCACCGTATCCGTCTTGCATTCCAAGTTAAACCGGCCTTTTCCTTATGCTTGATCCACGTCATTACGCGTTCCCGAATGCCTCTCGCGGAACAGCTCTCTTGCCGAATGACGACGCGTTCCCGACCGCAGAACGTCCTTGCCGAATGCTCTTGGGAAAAAACTCCTTTGCCAAATGATACCTTTTCAACGAATCCGGCCCACATGTCAGCCTCTTCCTGGTGCTAATTTTTGGTGTCAACACTAACCAATACAGCGGAAGACTAATAAACTCTCTCTAAATGAAGCCGCACTCCACATGAACTCTGACTGGGAGAACGCAACTCAGTAGTACGGTAGATCTTCTGGAAACTCAGCAGCAGACTCATGCATAGCCCAATCTGTTACCCATCCGGGATTTTGTTGAATAAATAGCAAGTGTAAGTAAAACAATTACTTAGCAAGTATAGCACGGGTTATGAAGCCTTAAAAAGGCTGGACACGGCTTAACTGCATTAGCACTTTTAGTTGGTTCGTTTTAGCTTTGTCTATGTTACTACAAGTGTATGAATCCTAGTTTCAACCCAATTAATAAAGTGTAAGTGACATTAAACATAAATAAACATCATCTTCTAATCAAAAAGGATCCAGACCGCTCGTGACCCTAAGCAAGGCTATCATGATAGATTTACACTCTGCAGAGATTTCGCCCTTTACCCACCAGTCGCTTAAAAGTTCAAACGAACTTTAAACCCAACCATGCCGAGGTGGCCAAACCTCTTAAACCACACTTCCGAGGTGTGATCGCATAGGGACGCTACGAGACTTTTCACAAGACACCCTAACAAAACAGTAGCCATTATGGTACAACACAGGCAGCATGATCCAAGGCACCAAGATCGACTGACTCCCAGGGCGCAGCGATAGGAGGGTCAATGGCGTCCAGAGCGCGGCAACACATGCCAACAACAAAATAAAGAGCGCAAGATGCGGAGCTCCCGCACTCACGGTGGCTCCCAACACGGGACTGTGCCTAACGAGGCATAGCCGACGGTACCCCCGTCCTTGGTGGATCAAACCATACTCTCACGAGTGCTTCCCATAACGTCGTCAACCCGTCGGTAACTACTGTTAAGCTAGAGCCATACAAGCTACTTGTCCAAGACCAGAGCCATTATAGTTCTGGCGGTGGCGACAGGCTCTTGGGTTGCCGCTTTAAGAACCAGTCCTTACGGAGAGACACTAGGGCCAAGAACGAAGCACACGCCCTAGCTCCCTAATCCATGTTGCTAAAAAGCAAGTTTTAACATTAAAGTTGAAGTGGACCATTAAGTCAAAACAATTAAGTAAAGGTGACAGTAGCTGCGCATACCAAAGTTCTACAAATATGCATAAACCCCAAGGTAAACAAGGACAGGATAATGAAAAAACTAGGTACAACCTTAAAGGTACATCAAATTCGACATATGCATGTATGAAATAATTTAATACAATTGAGTAGGTAGCATGGATTATCCGTGCTATAACTTGCCTTCCTGAAAGTGCTGCTGCTGTTGCTGCGAGTCCGGCTCCTGAAAGTCCTCGTACTCAAAAGTTGACTAGGTTGTATCTCAATTTTCATAAATAGTATTATCATGATTAATGTTTAAAACAACTAGCTTTTCCAATTAAAAGCTACATAGAGTTAAACTTCGCTTTTCATAAATGAATTTTAATGTGGTTAATATCAACATAAATATGTTTCTATCATAATACTGATTAGTTCAACACGGTTCATAAAGTTATTCGATTAGTTGCTCTCACATGTTTTATTTCAAGTTAACATTTAAATTGGCATAATCTATACATAAACAATTATAAATAAAATGTGATTAAGTTTTACCTCGATTTTACAAATTCAAATAGAATTATTTGAAATAATCTCTACTTATGATTTTCTTTAGTTAAAATCAATCAAGCATATAGTTGTGCCATTCAATAATTCAAATCTTTCGGTAGTTGTATCTTTTTAACCGTTGCTCCGTTTTCAGCTATCCTTGCGCTCATGTGACCATCGAACCAAGCCCTATCCTTTAGCGTGCTCTTTTAAAGCTTTCCCTTTGATTGATGTATTGTTCTTAGTTGTATATTGTTTGTTTGCTTGTTTAGATGCATGTTGTGCTCGATGATTGTTGCGAGTAGAGGAAGGTCGTTCGAGATATTCAAGATCAAGAATTGAAGAGTCTGAGCAGCTGTATAATGGATTTGAGCCAAGTTATAGCATGGACAATCCTTGCTACCTACACACCCTTAATACATTATTTACTGCATTTGCGTGTGTCTAAATTGTTTTCCATTAAGGTTGTACATAGTTTTGTTTATCCTGTACCTTGATTTACCTAAGTTTATGCATATGGGTAGAATCTTTGCTATGCGCAGCTACTGTCACCTCTACTTAATTGCTAACTTTGACTTAATGGTCCACTTCAACTTTAATGTTAAAACTTGCTTTTTAGCAACATGGATCAGGGAGCTAGAGCATGTGCTGTGTGCTTTGCTCTAGTGTTTCTCCCTAAGGACTGGTTCTTAATGCGGCAACCCAAGAGCCTATTGCCACCGCCAGAACTATAATGGCTCTAGTCTTGGACAAGTAGCATGTACGGCTCTAGCTTGACGGTGGTTACCGACGGGCCGACGGCGTTGTGGGAGGCAAGGCACGGGGTGTTTTCCCGATTCCACCGAGGATGGTAGCCCCGTCGGCTAGGTCTCGTTAGACCCAGTCCCATGTTGGGAGTCTCAGCGATTGAGAACTCCGCACGTTTCTCATTGATGGGTGCGAAGCCCGCACTCTGGACGCCATCGACCCCCTCATGGTGTGACTCCGTGGGCGTACGTCGATCTCGGTGCCTAAGGACTCACCACCTTGTAGTACCCCGGCAGCTACTGTCTTGTTAGGGTGTCTTGTGAAAAGCCATGGAGCGTCCCTATGCGACCACACCTCGGAAGTGTGATTTGTGAGGTCTGATCCACCTCCGCGTGGATGGGTGCAAAGTTCCTTTGAACTTTTACGCGACTGGTGGGTAAAGGGCGAAACCTCTGCAGAGTGTAAATCTATCATGATAGCCTTGCTCAGGGTCACGAGTGGCCTGGATCCTTTTTGATTAGAAGATGATGTTTATTTATGCTTAATGTCACTTACATTTTATTAATTGGGTTGCAACTCAGATTTTATTCACCTGTAGTAACTTGGATATTGATAAAACAAACCAACTAAAAGTGCTAATGCAGTTCAGCCGTGTCTAGCCTTTTTGAGGCTTCATACACCCGTGCTATACTTGCTGAGTAAGACATTTACTTACGCTTGCTAATATTCAACAAAATCCTAGATGGGTAACAGATGGAGTGAAAGAGACAGCTACTGAGTTTACTGGGGATCTTTCGTGCTACTGAGCTGTGGTCAACCAGTCGGTGTCCCCATGGACTTGAGGCTCTACCTGTCGAGAGAGTTAGACTTCCGCTGTGTTTTAGGTAAACTCTGATGTAAAACAATTTTTATTCGAGCATATGTACTCTGTTTATCATATTTGTTAGCTGTATGTGTTATGTGGACTTCCTGGGCACACATATAGCAGCATTCGATTTTCTGTGGAAATCCGGGTGTGACAATACCCTTTGTCAAGTAGCTCTTGCACTTGTCGCTGAATTTCCTTTGTCTCTTCCGGATTTGTGCGATACGGTGGCCGGTTTGGAAGTGAAGCTCCCGGAATGAGATCAATTCGGAGGTAGGCAAGCAGGTACCTCCTCCGGAAATACATCTTTGAATGCCTGCAAGACATCAAAGACAACACTAGGAAGAGGGGTCATGTCATTAGTAGAGAAAATTGCATCTTTGTACAACAGCACAAAATGCATCATATGGGGGTTGTCTCTCATTTCTGTCATTTCAGTTTTGGTGGCTATCATGACCCTCCCTTTTCCCTCAAGCTCTCTAGTTTTACCACTCAAACTTGGCTTGTGGCGCTCACTCACCGATTTGTGGACAACACTAGAGTTTTTCTTTTCTCTGTCACTCTCACTCATTTTCTTTTGCATGTTGGCTGCTATGATTTGAGTAGGAGTCATGGGCAGCAGCTTGACACCTTTCCCTTGCCATTTGAAAGCAAATGTGTTTGCATAACCATCATGTACAACACGTCTATCAAATTGCCACGGCCTTCCCAACAGCAAGTGACATACTGTCATGGGCACAACATCACACTCGACGGTGTCGGTGTAATCATGTATTCTGAAAGTAACCCTCACCATATGTTGCACCTTGACATCTCCACAATCACTGAACCATTGCACATGATAAGGGTGAGGATGCTTTATCATGATCAATCCCAATTTCTCACACATTTCTTTGCTAGCAAGGTTATGACAGCTACCACCATCAATTATCAGCTTGACCAATTTATCGTTTACCTTAGCTTGAGTCTGAAACAAATCGAATCTTTGTGCATGTTCTTCATCTTTGATCTGAACATTTAATGTCTTGGTGACAACAATGGTATTACCAGCCTCAAAAGTGTAATTCTTGTAGCCATCATCACCAACTTCTCATGTATCATCACACTTTTCATTTTCAACAAGTAGTTCACACTCATCTTCACTAGTTGAATCGTATTCTCCTCCTTCTGTAACAATCACAACTCGATTGTTTGGACATTCCTTCATGACGTGCCCTCGGCCTAAGCACTTAAAACATTGAATTCCACTACTCTTGGAGCTGGAACCCTCTGGAGCATTGGCCTTTGATGTCGTCAGCCTAGCAGATTTCTCGATGTTTGGGGGATGCATTTGACTTTTCAGCAGCAGTGGGACGAGAATTATTGTTGGAGTTTGAACCGGATGAAAATATTCCTCGTCCCAAATCAAACCTTGCTGTTTTTGGAGCATTTGTTGCTGCTCTTGAGCTGAAACTTGATTGCTTGGTTGACTTAATATCATCATTCAATTGCCTCTCAGCCTTTTGGGCAATGTGCACTAGCTCCACTACATTGTGGTAGGTCTGAAATTCCACAGCTCTTTTGATTGGCTTGTTCAGACCGGAGAGGAAACGTGTCATGGATTGTTCTTCATCCTCATGCACTTGAGCTCTAATCATAGTTTGCTCCATTTCCTTGTAATATTCTTCCACGGACTTACTTCCTTGCTTCTTCCTTGCTTCAAATTTTGCAGCTTGTCAAAGAGGTCACGTTTATAATGCTTTGGAACAAAATGTGCTCTCATTTCCCTCTTCATTTCAGCCCATGTTGCCACTAGGAGATCACCATTCTCCTCTCTTTGATTCTGAATTTGTTCCCACTAAATGAGAGCATATCCATCAAAGTCAAGTGCAGCCATATGCACTTTCTTTTCCTCTGAATAATTGTGCACACGAAATATCTTCTCAACTCTCAACTCCCATGTGAGATATGCATCCGGATCAGATCTGCCTTCACATTTTGGCATGTTGAATTTCAGCTTGCCAAATTTCTCTTCATTGGGCTAATCATGTCCATTGCGAGGACGGCGTTGGAAATTATCATTGTGGTGCAACATAAATGTGTCTTCATTTTCAGTTTCATGGACAGCACCACCTGCACGCCCATGACCTCTTCCTCGACCAGGGACAGCACCGCCTCTTCCTCCTCCACGCCCTAGCTCATGGGCATTCTTTCTTTCTTGCTCTTCCCGCTGCAACCGGGCTGCATATTCCTCATCGGTCTTATCTAGTTCTTCTTCATGAGCACCTGCAGTACCTTGTGCCTTTAACGCCTTCACAACTTCAGCAACCATGTTTGATTGGCCAGCTGCCATGTTCTCATTGAGTTGTGCATTGAAATCTTTCACTAGCATCTGCAGTTGCTCTTGTGTGACATAGCTCGGTTGCTCTCCTTCTCCACCTGCCATGGTTAGTGGGAGCGAACGTAACAATTCAAAATACGTGGCTTGGTGGAAATCACTCAACCTCACCTTCTCTTACCACTGAAGTTCTTATGCCTCCTTGCTGAAATGCGAGCTGCACACACCTTGGTGGTAGTAGGCACGACAAAAGTGATAGATCAAGCGAAATCAAAGTCACAGTGTATCCTAATCATAGGCTTATTTGTGGAGCTTGGAAGGGTATGTTTGTGGTGATACAATCTAAAACTTTAAGCTATTGTAAGGTTAAGTAAAAATCCAACCAAGATACAAAGCCGAGTTGCTGAATGAAAATAGAAGAATTAGTAGATAGCGTTTAGCAACTAATACACAAGGATAAGAGACTTGTTGCATCAAAAAGGATTGAGCTAAGATGGAATTTAGAGTCAAGAACTAAGCTCGATGCTACCCAAGTTAGAATGATATGCTAGACAATTGTTCCAAGATAACAGGATAGTAAGATGATTACTATCAAATTGAACCCAACAAATAATGTGGTGATCTCAGTACATGTTCTTTCTTTCTTCTTCTTCTTCTTCTTCTTCTTCTTCTTCTTCTTCTTCTTTTTGTTTTGTTTTGTTTTTTTTGCTACTGAGATCAACACACTAGGATGCTCACAATGTTTTTCTATTTCTCAAAGTAGTTTTCAGATTAATCAAAGCACAAAGCTCATAAGCAACATCATATATCTAGTCTTTATTTCAGCTGATAAAAACTATGCTCATCCAGAACTGAAACATTCATGGATCTGAAACCGTATCAAGATGACTGATTCACGAAATACGACCTGAAGATAAAACATGCGACTTGAAATAAGCTTTCCAACGAGTACAAGAACACCAAAAACGGATTGCAGATGTAAACGTTATTCTTGTTTTGGTGTACTATGCTCAAACTTTAGATCTGAGCGCGAAAATGTTTCTGGATGAAAATGGACTTGAACAAGAACACAAGAATGTGTGGGAGAAAACACAGATCTTGGTGGGGAACAAATGGGGAACACAAATCAGAGGCGGAATGTGAAGGAAAACAGAAAGATTCAGCAACCAAACTCGATCTATTGGACTAGAACTTAACTAAACTCACTGAAATTTCAGATCGGGTTGTGGGAAGCAGAAATTTTGGTATTTTCAGTTTAGGGAAGTAAACAACATGGGTAACTAAGGGATAAAGATCCTACCAAGGAAACCATAGATCTGAATACCAAGATGATGCGGGGGCTTGCCCGATCTTCTCGAGTAGGATCGTGGGGGATAACTTGACTCGTGCAACCTGATGAACCGATGGCACCAACAGCTGCTCAAACAGCCACCTGTGACAAATGATTTCGCTCAACCACATGATTTGGTCGATGCCTTACCTGAACCACACAAAGGTAGAGGCGATGCTCTTGCAAATCACAAGGAAACACAAGAACAAATGGTAGAGAAAACTCCCAATCCTCAAGGGGGCAGCAATGGCACAACCCTAAGGATAAGAGCACTTGGCTTCTCTATTTTTCTGAGTTCAATTCATGGCTAGGGTTTCCAACAGGAGTACCAAGGTTATTTATACTAGGAACAACCCTCCTAGTTGGGCCGAGGCCTTCTACAAAGGCCCAATACGAAATAACAAGTGTCTGGAGCAAAATACGACACATCTAGTTCGGACCAGGGGGAACTGAACACAACCAGCTCGGACTGGTCCGAACTGATCACTCAGAACAGCCTTCACTAAATTCACCATAGCTCTTGCTACAAAGCTCCAAATCATGATCCGTCAGTTGCGTTGGAAAGTAGACTTCAAGATGCTTCCAATGGTTTATGATACTAATGGTGAATTGTAGTGGATTGATACAGAATTAACCATAAATCTTGAAGTCCAAATCTGGCAGAGCAACACATCCTCTTCTAGTTGCTTTTCTTTGTGTGTTGAGGGGCCAACTCATACGTTGCATATTCTTCAAACCTGAGAACAAGTAACATGCCACTATTAGGTAGTAAATAATTCTTAGGGGTTGCATGTTCATAGTCAGCAAGGAATGATTTCACCTCATGTTGAAGTTGTTGCACCCTTGCTCGAGTCAATGGCTGCTCGTAGGTGTAGTGGTGTCCTTGATGACCTTGTTCATCATGAGAGAAGTCCTCATCATCTAGATGGAGGCAGTCGAGATAAATCTTCGATGG
The DNA here is from genome assembly GCA_033239725.1 of Echinochloa phyllopogon. Classification (NCBI taxonomy): domain Eukaryota; kingdom Viridiplantae; phylum Streptophyta; class Magnoliopsida; order Poales; family Poaceae; genus Echinochloa; species Echinochloa phyllopogon. Next base: position 33,375,116 of record BTCW01000005.1, on the reverse strand, counting down.
TGTGGTACCTAGACTAGTCCGTGGCTTTAGAATATCTCTGAGCTGGTCTAGTGTAGGTGTGGTACCTAGACTATTCCGTGTCCTTAGAATATCTCTGAGCTGGCACGGAGGTGGTAGCCATTCGGTGGTGACAGCTCTATACGACCTTTGTATCACATCACGCCTTGCTCGGCCTGTAGGATTGTTGGCACTTCTTATGATCCAATATCAGAATTGAGAATCCTGGTACTGGGGTAAGGAGTGTTTCAGTGGTTTTCCTTATGGCTTAGTAAAATATATAAATATTCTGCAAGCGTACAGAATCACCGTTGTAGCACTTCACCTGGGAGTATCCCGAGGTATCGTAATTTATATTTCCGCATGGAAGCTTTGGCAAGAATACTAGTGAACAGATATTCGAGACTATCAGAGAAGGGTACACGACTTGACAAGACAGGGGATAACGGTATTGGATAGGAGTGGATATACTGGACACACAGCTCAAGGGATACTCAGGTAAGGGGGAGAAGAGATAGATAGCTGGGAGGACAACGAGAAGAGATAGAGGACTCCTGGATACCTTATCTACCTATGTCACTCTAGCTTAGAGATACAGCGGCTACAGAGCCAGCACTAGGAGATCTGGGTTAACTCTATTGTCTTAGCCTCGGGACAAGGGAACCGGTGACACATGGAAAGGGATGAGAAGGGGTGCCACTATTTCCCAACTGGGGGATCCTACGGACCGGAACTAATGTGATGGGCTACGAAGACCGAAAGGGTTGTCACCACCTCACGGCTACCACCTCTGTTGCGACGGGAATAAACTAAGGTCACTGGCTAGTCTAGGAACCACTCCTACACTAGTCAACAACTACTTACTCTGCTAGCAAGAGCAAGCAACCTTGTCAATACTCTTGGTGACAATTCACCTCCAGTATCGAGCAAGATCGAAGAACCACCCAAGACAAAGACTTAAACAAGACTACAAGCACTAGAACTATAACTAACTATAGTCTAAACAAGATATAGTTGCAACTAGAATAAAGTAGAAGCAAGCTATAAATGACAAAGGTAAGAAGATAAAGATAAATATATTGATAACTCAAAGTCTTACAAAAGGAAAGGTAAAAGATACAAGAGCTATTACCAGAGCTTCTGAAGACCACTCTGGAACCTCCGAGGCAAAGCTCGACTCAACTCTAACTCCCAACTAAACTATCCTAACTCTACTAGAACAAGTGGAAATGAGCTCCTTGGCTTGGTGTGTGTTGAATGAGGGCTGGTGCTGTCCAATTTATAGCGGTTGATGGCGGTTGTAGGCAGGGTAACCGCCAAGGCAGCCAGGGAGGCGGTGCCGGGCCTTCGGCCGAATTCCCCGGTTCGGCCGAACTGGTCAGTTCGGCCGAACTGGTTAGTTCGGCCGAACCATGGAATCTGCCGCCTCTGGCTCCCACGGCCAGGATTCAGCCCCTAAGGTCGGTTGTGCACTGGGGGCGGTTCGTTCGGCCGAACGGGCCTGGAGGCCCAGGCCTGCCCCCGTGCACCGCCTCTGCCTCCTGGGCTCTGTAGTTGTTCTGATCCAGGTGGTCTTCGAGTTGTGTGGGCCAAGGATGATGTGACATTGCTTCGTGATGAGTTGGCGGTCGTCCACGTGGCATGTGATGTGGTTGCTCGGTCATGGTTGACGTGGACGACTCCTGGTGACTTGCATGGCTAAGAGGGGTAACCGGACGAACGGAGTCGTTCGGCCGATTCGGTCATTTTCGGCCCCAATAGCGCGTATTTGTCGTAGTTGTACCTGCACAAGTGACACTCACCAAAACTCGTGGAACTTTATTAGAAATAAAACCTAAGTACATGGAATGTTGCATAAAACCTCATTTATTCCCAAGTATTGGTGGTCGGATTTGGGTTGTAACGACCGCCAACAAGCTCCCCCAAGCTTAGCTCTTTGCTCGTCCTCGAGCAAAGATAAAAACTTTATAAACAACTAGTGTTCAACAATACTTGAATCATAGGCAAAGTTTTAATTCACCTTTTTACCTATGGGGCTTATAGCAATCTTCTTATCTTGGGCGGTTGAAAGGATGAACAATTTAAATTCAGTTTTATTCCACTCTACTCTCTTCAGGATACCATCTCGGAGTTTTTCACTAGTTTTGAAAACTACATATTGTTCCTCAATTGGCACACTCAATCACTCAAGTGTATTTGAATCCTCGCCAAAGGCTTGTGCCTTCTTTTTCATCCTAACATCTAATATGGCTTTTTATGTGGCTCAGGGACAAAGGATGAAGGTATGCTTGCATCTTATATTTTGCTAAGTCAAAGACCGGATCTCTGAGGAAACAAATCACATCTTAAGATCGAGAAGTGCAAGTGTGTGGAATATATGGAGTGGAATATGGTTGAATGGTGGAATAGACTATGGTGGAACTCCTTGGGATGAATCTCCCTCTCCTTGATTTATTTTCGAGAACACGAGCTATCTTTTATTCTCATATTTTTGCCATGCCACTTGGCATGCTTTTCTTTTTCTCTTTCTTTTTGCCATGCTCTTTGGCATGCTTTTTTTTGCTTCTTTGGCATGCTTTTCCTTTTGCATAGCCCATGTCTCTATCAAGAATATTTGAAGAGGGAAATCATAGAACATGGAGCATTTTATTTTTGTGGATGAATGATGGAAAATGGTTGCTAACTCCCAGTGTAGGAATTGCAAGTGAGAGGTGGTGTGTGTTCGTGGATCTCGATCTCTAAGAATATGAAAGCTTCACTCAAAGGTCACAAACAATTTGACAAAGCTCACTAAGATAACAAGCAGCATATGAGTAGAAAATTTCAACTTAGCTTATCATATGGCTCTGGTAGGTATTTTGACCAATGAGGAACTTGTTTCATTTTTAAAAGCATAAATGTCCGAGATTTTCCCCATACTAATTGCAGAAATAGAACTCAACCAAAGTCTCACTATATCAATCCCCACAACAACTTAGACATTGGAATAAATCATGTGCTCCCACAAGATTTTCAGGTTCATTATTACTCATGCCAAATAAATCAAGCACTATTAAGCAACTAGTTGAAACAAAGTACTTGCAAAATTAATGACAGAGCAACTATTCATCATTTCCAAAGTGAGAGGCATATGATTCATTCCATGCACAGTTGGGAGTTATTTTATTCAAGGGAAATATTTTTGGTGTTTTCATTTTTTTAAATGCAAACTAAAACATGAAGGGAAAGGAAAATTACAATTGAATGATCAAAGTGTTGGGTAAATCGGAACGTACCTGAATGGGGGTCCTCCCCTAAGCTTGGACTCTTTACTAGTAGGGATTAAGCCTTGAAAGGTACTGACTCAACTAGTCTGCCTGCTCGTGGACGTCGTGCTGGATGGACGCTAACATCCTGCTATTCTCTTGGTGGTACTGAGAATGGCGGGCTAGCGTGTCTTTGATCTCTCGGGTACGGTCGTCGATGAGATCGACTCAGTCGGAGATGTAGGACAACTCCCGACCGTAGTCAAAATGCGTGGACTGTGAGTATCCAGGGTAGTATGGCTAGGAGGCACTGTCGTACCCCCCTGCATACTGGCTCCCAGACCACTCAGAGTCCGTGTCCTGGCCGTAGTCCCAGCGTCCTGAGGCGAAGTAGTTCAGTTCCTGGGGTTGTCCAGAGCCTCCTGCTCCGGACGTCCCAGCACCGGTGTACATGTCGTAGGTGGCCTCAAAAGCGGAAGTATGTCGGTGTAGCATTTGTGGTGCATCTTCTGGCTCCTGTGAGGTGGCGAGCCCGGCGTCACGCCTAGCTCGTCCCCTCGTAACTGGTCCATCACCTGCAACGCTGTGCCGAGCGGGCTCCCTCCAAGGTGGAGAATCGTCTGACTCGGTCCTCAATTGAAGAGTTAGTTTAGGAGTGGTATACAACCTCAGTGCTGCACAAGGCAAGGGCACTTCGGTTGTATAGCCATCGTAAATCATAACCAGCGTTGCGTCAGGCGTCCGCCGTATCATGTGGGCTTGCACGAAGTGCTCGGCATCCACGACGGAACGCGCTGTCTCGATGTACGTGAGCCATGTACCCCGAAGAACGCCCAGATGGTTAGCGAGGCGAGTTACTAAAGAAGTCATCGCCATGCTACCCACACGAGAAATGTGAGACAACCAGTGACTAACCATATCCTTCACAGGCGAATAAGGAATTTGCTTGACCATAGCAAAAAGAACCTGCAACTCATTTTTGTTAACAGGGCGCACATCTGCCCAGGGAAATACCGTCATAGACACCCAACGATGCATGAAACATAAAGTAGGGTTATGAATACTGTTTGTGCGAGGCGCATGATAGTTGGTATTCCCCGAAATCTTTTTCCAAACTGCAACCCGATCAAATCTTTTCAACGCTTTGTTCGAGTCTAAAGAACAACGGCTTGAAAATCCGAGACCCAAACTAAAATCCCTCCAAGAGCAAAAGAACTCTTGGTTGAAAAATCGAAAGCGAATCCCCCAGTTTCCGGAACCAATGTCACACCCGATTTTCGAGGGAAAACCAAGTGCATCTCATATGTGCGCCAGGATCATGTTTACACACATATGATAGACAAAAGAGTGTAATATCAAAACACAGTATTCTAAAGTACAAGGGATTTATTATAATATTCATATTACACTCTCGAGAGACACGAAGGTCTTTATCGTAGAACAAGCGATAGCTAAACGAGGTGTCTTCAACTTCCATCTTCCACAGGCATCTTGACTGGGGGAAGCGCAAGCCTCAGAACTTGTCGTAGTCGCTCTAGTATTCTTCTTCATTTCCTTCTTCTAAATCAGCAATGGCAAGTGTGAGTACACCTAACTAGGTACTCAGCAAGCGGGGTGAAAATGCAAGGCCACAAGGATAGGCTATGGTTCACAGCAGTGAGCTTTTTAGAGTTGATCAAGTTTTATTAGCAATTTCCTATTTACTAGATGTAAGTTTATACCAACCCACTTAAGCATTTAAAAAAACATCTTATTCCAAAACCCGTAAAACCACGATTTAGATTCCATCTTTAAGTTCAATTATCATGGTAGGGTCCAAGCCGCTCTTGACCGTGAGCACGGCTGATATATCAGTTTTACACTCTGCAGAGGTTGCACACTTTCACCATAGCTCGTGTTCCCCATGTTGCCTCGGTTAGCTAGACCCTTAAACACTTTTGAGATGAGTGGCTAGGGGTCCACTACGAAGCCTTTACAAAGGTGTGCAAAAGACCAACGACCCACAAAGTTACAGACTAGGGCGGTCCACAAACCTCCCTAATGGTCAGCACCTTAGCCAAGGCTGCTACCCCAAGAGGACCGGGCTGTGACCCCTGCAACCCCAATCCCCCTCTGCTCCTCGTGGTCGGATAGGGCCGTCAGTGCGATCACACGCCTAATTAATTGGCTAAGGTCAGAGCCCATTAACCCTATGGTTGCGCTGTTTTCTTGGGTGGTCACTCCATGTTCCGATTAAAGAAAAGTTCTCTTGTATTAACCATCGTTTCACCAACAGAGTTGCCATGATCAACATTCTATAAAGATTCAGTTTTAACCATTCCCATAGTATAGCAACGCTAAGCATAACTAACCCAAAACATTTTTTAAATCAGGGTTGATACAAGGGATCATGGTAAAAGACTAGGTAAATCCTTAAAAAGGTATTCCCATCATATTAATGCAATTAAAGTAAATTTTAGTTGTCATGCAATTGTTTAGGATAAAAAGAATATGCGGGGAGGGCCACTTGCCTTGGTCTACAAAAAGATCTTCTTCCTCGAAAAGTTGTTCTTGATCCGTGTCGACGGGCGGCTCGGTTGCAACTGGCACGAGATCTACGATTAAAACATACAACAATAAGAAAAACAGTACATCAAACATCTCTAACAGACTAAACCAAGCGTCTAAAACTAACAAGCTCGAAAAGACGAACGCTTGGACACCAAGAACGCTAAAAACGGAGCTAAGACAGAAAAGATATGGCTAAAACAAGGTTTAGGAACTTGCTGGCAAGAAAACTAAGCTTACAGGGGCTAAACTGAAAGAAACCAGGGACTAGAATGCAAATACGCATTAAACCCGACGGCTAACGTGTCAAAACCAGGACCTAAATCTAATTATTTTTGAACTAGACAGGACGGCGGGTTGATTAAGGAAAAGCTTAGGGTCTCTTTTGCAAAAAGGCCAGGGTTGACCAGTATGTGGCTGGATTGACTCGGGTAAGATTTAATTTGGGCCGTTGATCTCGCGATGGACGGCTGGTAGAGAAGGGGGGCAGTCGGGCGGCGGCGGGACGCCGGCGCGCGGCGGCGAGTTCGCCGGAGTTCAACTCGAACTCGGGGTCTCAGCTACGGATTCGAGTGCGGGAAGGTGCTGGGTGTAGCTGGTGGGCTAGCGAACATGTTTAGGGGGTTCATGCCGAGGATTGCACACCAAGGGCGGCAGGCAACGGCGAACAGCGGCGGGACGCGGCGGTGCCGAGGCGGCACGTCGCCGGAGCGAGGCAAGGGGCTAGCTGGGGTTCTCGGGAGGCTACTGACTAGGCACCTACGGTTACAAAGCGGCTAGGCGAACACGATCAGGGGCTCTAGGCGGCGCTTGGCGCGGTAGCAGCGGCAGGCGACGAGAGACCGCGGCGGGCCACTTTGGCGAAAGCAGACGAGCGCCTAAGCTAACTAGACAGAGAACAAAACGAGGGCAGGGAGCTTCGTTACCTCCTCGGGAAGCAACTGGTGCGGTCGGGAGGGACGGTGCGGCGTCGGGGCTGCGGATGGACGGCGCGGCGGAGCTCCGGTGTGGCGGATGGCGTGAATTGGTGTAGGGGCGTGGCTGTGTGAGAGGCGAGCGAACGAAGAGGGGTTCTTGGTGGCTCGGTCGATGTTTTTATAGAGCGGAGGGAGGGGAAGGATGGGTCGGTGCTGAGGGGAAGGGAGAGGCTGGCCATCAATGGCGCACGGCGGTGGGGAGAGTTCGGTGGGAGAGCGTTTCGGGAAGGGGGAGCGGAGTGATGGTGGAGTGGCGGTTACAGTAGCTCGGTGAGAGAGGAGAGGGAAGGGCGAGGGAGAGGGAGCGACGCGGGGCGCCGAGAGGTCGAGCGATGCGGTCGGGCGGTGGGGCGGTCGGAGGTGGAAGGAGTTGGCGGTCGGGGCCCACATGCCAGCGACGCGAGAGTGGGGGGAGAGGAAGTTTGGGCCGCGGAAGACAACAGAAAAGGAAAAAAAGGAAGGGGAGCGGGCTAGGCCGAGGAAAAGAGTTTAGGGACGGTTTCTGGACTTTTTCATGGTTTTGAAATTCTCACACAAATCAAACAAAAGACATGCAATTTAAATATGATGCATAAGCACTTATTGCTCCAAAATTATTTAAATGATGTTTAAATATTTTTATGCTCAAATTAATTTAAAATTTTAATTAAGTCCTTAGAAAAAAATTAAATCTAACCATGTTGCTATGATTTATTTGTGATGGAGTTTTTAGGGTGTTACAAATCTTACCCCCTTAAAGAGAACCTCGTCCCGAGATTCAGGAAGATTCGGTGAGCAGCTGAGGAAATTCATTTATCAGTTCTTCTTCTCTTTCCCAAGTAGCCTCATTTTCTGAGTGATTACTCCACTGAACTTTGAACATTTTTATCACCTTGCTCTGTGTGACCCTCTGTGACTTGTCTAGGATTTTGATAGGATACTCCTTATAAGTCAAGTCATCCTTCACTTCTAAATCCTCCAATGGTAAGTGCTCCACCCTAATCTCATTTGAACACTTCTTCATCTGTGACACATGGAACGCATCATGAACTCCTGATAATCGAGCTGGCAATTCCAACCTGTATGCCACTTCTCCTTTTCTTTCCAATATTTTAAAAGGTCCGATAAAACGAGGTGATAGCTTCCCTCTGACATTAAACCTTTGTAATCCTCTGATAGGTGATACTCTAAGATAAGCATAATCTCCTTCCTCGAATACCACTTCTCTTCTCTTAGGATCAGCGTAACTCTTTTAGCGTGACTGTGCGGTTTTAAGATTCTCCCGAATTATCTCGACTTGTCTTTCAGCTTCTTTTATAATTTCTGGTCCAAAGAGTTGACTTTCACCCGTTTGATTCCAGTACAAGGGTGTTCTGCATTTTCTTCCGTACAAGGCTTCAAACGGTGCCATCTTGAGACTAGACTGATAACTGTTGTTGTAGGCAAATTCTGCATACGGTAAACTTTTATCCCAGCTACCTCCATGCTTTAAAGCACAAGCCCTTAACATATCCTCCAGGATTTGATTTGTCATTTTCGTCTGTCCATCGGTCTGTGGATGATATGCTGAACTGAATTTCAACTCTGTATCCATTGACTCATGTAGTTTCTTCCAGAAATGTGATGTAAACTGAGTGCCTCGATCTGACACTATCCTTTTGGGAACTCCATGCAAACATATTATCTGTGACATGTACAACTCCACTAGTCTGGCTCCTGAGTAAGTGGTTTTAACTGGTATAAAATGAGCAACTTTGGTTAACCTGTCCACGATAACCCATATGGAATCATAACCATCGCGTGTACGAGGTAGCCCTACAATGAAATCCATACCAATTTCTTCCCATTTCCACTCAGGTACTTTCAGTGGTTGCAGCAATCCGGCGGGTCTTTGATGTTCTGCTTTTACCCTTTGGCATATGTCACACAAAGCGACATGAGCTGCGACATCTCTTTTCATTCCGTACCACCGGTATTTCTGTTTTAAATCTTGGTACATCTTGGTGCTACCAGGGTGTATAGAATATGCTGAATCATGAGCTTCTTTTAATATGATCTCACGAAGACTATCAATTTCTGGCACACATATCCTGTTCCTGAACCATATGGTTCCCTGATCATCCCTCCTAAAATCTGAATCCTTTCCTGAATCAATCAATTCTCCAAACTCTTTAATCTTTTTGTCTGTCAACTGCCCTTTCCTGATCTCTTGTTCCAGTGTTGATTCGACTTCTAAAGTCATAGATTCATTCTAGGCAACAATCCCTAAGTTGAGCCGTGCCATTTCCCAACACAACTCTTGTGGTTTCAATCGTGCTATGAGCATATTTGCCTGGCTCTTCTGGCTCAAAGCATCTGCTACAACATTAGCTTTTCCGGGATGGTACTGAATGTCTAGATCATAATCTTTGATTAATTCTAGCCATCTGCGCTGTCTAAGATTGAGATCTCTTTGGGTGAAGATATACTTCAAACTCTTATGGTCGGTAAAGATCTGACACTTGTTGCCAATCATGTAATGTCTCCAAATTTTCAGCGCGTGTACAATGGCATCCAATTCTAGATCATGTGTGGGATAATTTTGTTCATGTTTCCTCAGTTGTCTGGAAGCATAAGCCACTACTTTTCCTTCTTGCATTAAAACACACCCAAGACCTTGACGCGAAGCATCGCAATATACGTCAAACCCTCTGTGAATGTCGGGCATTATCAATACAGGGGCTGTAGTCAACCTTTTCTTTAATTCTTCAAAACTAGATTGGCATTTATCATCCCATTTGAATTCTTTTCCTTTTTCTAGTAAGGTTGTAAGCGGTTTCACGATCTTTGAGAAGCCTTCGATAAACCTGCGGTAATAGCCTGCCAATCCGAGAAAACTCCTGATTTCAGGCACATTCTTTGGAGGGTTCCAGTTCAACACATCCTGAACTTTGCTTGGATCTACCGCTATTCCTCCATCGGTGACGATATGGCCAAGAAATGAAACTTCCTTCAACCAAAAGTCACACTTGCTGAACTTGGCATACAACTGATGCTCTTGAAGCCTCTGCAACACAAGCCTCATATGCTCTTCGTGTTCTTCCTCACTCTGAGAAAATATCAGAATGTCGTCAATGAACACCACTACGAACTTGTCCAAATAATCCATGAACACCTTGTTCATCAAATACATGAAGTATGCTGGTGCATTTTTCAATCCGAATGGCATGACTGTGAACTCATACAGTCCATATCTGGAAGTGAAAGCTGTCTTAGGAATATCCTCCGGTCGGATCTTCAACTGGTGATAGCCTGATCACAGATCTATCTTTGAGAACACTTTTGCACCTCTCATCTGATCAAACAGATCCTCAATCCTAGGTAACGGATACTTGTTCTTGATGGTCACATCGTTAATTGATCGATAGTCTATGCATAATCTCCGAGAACCATCTTTCTTATCCGCGAAGAGAGTAGGGGCTCCCCATGGTGACGAACTAGGGCGGATAAATCCCTTACTTAATAATTCTTCTATTTGTTTCTTTAGTTCAACCAAATCTTTAACATCCATTCTATAAGGCCTCTTAGATATAGGAGCAGTACCAGGTAAAAGTTCAATACTGAATTCAATATCTCGGTCAGGTGGCATACCTGGTAAGTCATCTGGAAATACATCCGGATATTCATTCACTACTCTGACATCTTCCAGTGTCTTGCCTTCCATAGAATTTACTGTCCCACCTTCTGTCAGTGAGGGAGTTGCCACATATTCAATTCTGTCTCCCTGAGGGCTGGTTAAGAGTACTGACTTCTTACGGCACTAAATAGATCCATCCCACTGGTGTAACCAATCCATTCCCAGAATTATATCGATTCCCCACGATTTCAATACTACCAAATCGGCTGGGAAATCTACTCCCATGATTTTAAGAGTTACTTGTGGACAGAATAAATTGGCTTGCATCTCTCCGCCTGGAGTACTAACTAGTAATTGCTTTTTCATAGCTCTCATGGTCATGCCATGTTTTGCCACAAATTGTTCAGTAATAAATGAATGTGTTGCTCCAGAATCGAATAAAATTGTTGCAGGTATGGAATTGGCAAGGAACGTACCAAGTACAACTCCTGGGGCTTCTTGGGCCTGTTCCGCGGTCACATGATTCACTCTTCCACGAACAAAATTCCGCTGAGCCCTGTTGCCTTGTGCACTTGAGTTTCCTGGACGAACTTGTGATGAAGGTTTCTCAGTTCTCTGTTCGTTGCCTCTCTGTGGAGTATGCATTCCACGCTGAGGACAGCTGTTAGCATAGTGTCCCAATTCTCCACATTTGAAACAACCATTTGGTGGCATTGGAGCATTGTTCCTCACTGGAGCGCCTGTGGCATTACTTGGGCGGTGAGTAGCCATGTTGTTGCTTGGCCGATTCTGTTGCTGATTCGGCGTGCGTGGTGATTGCTGGTTGAAGCGATGTGGCTGCTGAAACAAGCGTTGCAGCTGCATGTTCTGCGAGTAACCTCCATACTGTCCACCTGAGCGGAAGTGAGAACCCTGCGGAGAGTTGTAGCGGGGGCGAGTGTTGCTGCTGGATTGTCCCTGAGATTGGAACTTGCATTTGTGTTCTCCAATCTCCTTGCGCTTGCTTTCCAAGCCAATAGCCTTATTCCGAAGAATCTGAAAGTCAGGAAAGATATGACTTTGTAGTTGATAATTGAGTGGCCCTATGAGACCATCTAGGAATCGCTCATGTCTCTTGGCATCAGTGTTGACTTCTTCTGGTGCATAGCGAGACAACTGGGTGAATTTATCCAGGTACTCGCTGACTGACATGTTTCCTTGCTTCAGTGCGAGGAACTCCTTCTGTTTAAGCTTCATAACTCCAGAGGGAATGTGGTAAGCTCTGAAGCTATCCCTAAACTCTTGACAGGTGATGGTCTATGGTGCGGCATGCGCAGCGGTGTACGCATCCCACCAGTCAGCCGTTGGTCCTTCAAGTCTGCCTGCAGCGTATAGCACCATCTCACGATCGGTGCATTGTGTCATCTCCAGCTTCCTGGTGACAACTTTTAGCCAGTCATCAGCATGCAAAGGATCTGATGAGTGAGAGTAAGTGGGCGGACGGTGGCTCATGAACTCCTTGTGCTTGTCTCTGGGCGGTAGTGGTGCTGGTGCTGGTTGTGGTGGCTGATTTTGCTGTGCTTGCAAGTTCTGCACTGTTGCGGTGAGAGTCTGCAGCTGAGTTTGGGCAGCCAGAAACTGTTGCATAGCCGGATCCATTGGTGGGTTTGGTGGGGGAGCTGGTGCTTGATTTTGCTGATTGGCGATGTGGGCTCGTATCACTGGTGGAATATCATGTCCTCCTCCTATCCTGGTGTTTACCATCTGATTGTTAGGGAAAGATTTTTTTTCAGATAAGGACTGAACAGATTAAGATGAGTGAGATAAAGCATAAGGGGGCTAATATTAATTAATTAAACTAATTATTTTTATTAATGCAGTTGTGGCCATCACTCCACAAAAGCATTCATTCATCACAAAAACAAAACCAAACATGTTTTCAACCATCAACCATTATTACAACGCATCGTCCTCGCAGGAACGGAATTATTAACAAAAGAAAAAGGTAGACATCTAAGACTCCTAGCCAAGACTGGTGGTAGCTCATGGGGTGCCGTAGCGAAGCTTCTTGCGTGGTGGAGACGACGTGGTGCAGTGTTGTGCCATCTCCTCTGGGGGTGCCTGCCCCGCAAGCTGCGCCTCAAGCTGCGCGATCTTGGCCTGAGCGTCCTGGAGCTTCCCGTGCAGTCCCTCGATCTCGGAGGTGGCTCCCTCCAGGTCGGTGTTGAGCGCAGTCGTGACTCGAGCAAGGATGTCCACTCGGTTGTCTCCTGTCTGTGAAGCTGGTACCATAGTGTCCTCGGTACAAACAGGTCAGTTGGGTATGCGGCGGAAGTCAGAGTAGTGTAGCTGGTCGCGGAAACGGTAGCTGTAGGAGTAAAGCGCCCTCCTGGCAGCGTCGTTGATGGTGGCGTCCTCGGTGGAGAAGGGAACACAACTGTAGTGCGTTGAACGGATCCTCCATCCAGAAGCCTCTGGCTGAGGTACCCGGATGTGTACCTGAGCTCTGTAGTAGTCCTCCAGGCCGGGCTCCTCAAAGTGTTCGACCACATACTGAGGCTTTAGAGTGAACTCTAAAAACCCAGTAACTCCTCCAGCAGTCTGCAGAACTGCCCGGTCCCACCCAACGAGGCGTGTAGGTGGTACTCCGGACCACGCTGGCGAGGCTCCCCTGGATCCTCCTCGTCGTCGTTGTTGTCGTTGTTGTCGTTGTCCTGGTCCTCATCCTCCACGTCGGTGTCATCCCCGTCACTAGGCTCCTCCTCGTCGCTGTCATCCCCAGAGTCGTCTGGGTCTCCACCAGTAGCGTCTGGTGCAGCGTCGCCGGCAGCAGGAGCAGCTGGTGGAATCACCATGTCTCCGTCGGTGTCCACCTCAAGCACAGTGCCGTCGAAGAGCTGAGGTGGCTCCTCCTCCTATGCCTCTGCCTGTGCCTCAGGCTGTACCTGTACCGGGGCTTCCTCAGCCGGTGCCTCCTCGGGGTGCTGGGGAACTGACGGTCCAGCTGGGCGTGAATCTCCGGTGACAGCACGAGTGGTCTGATACTCACGAACCATCTCACAAAGGCAAAAAGTTTTGACTCAGTATAGAATAAATCAAAATGATGAGATCTTTTAACAAAGAACAATATAAATTAGATTTTTATGCGAAAATAGGGTAATTTTGAAAGATGACATGGCTTTCTAGATGTTGGGTCCTTAATTTCCGACCAGTTCTAACTTAAGGCTGCGTCCTACAGTCAAAACGGCTCTGATACCACTCTGTCACACCCGATTTTCGAGGGAAAACCAAGTGCATCTCATATGTGCGCCAAGATCATGTTTACACACATATGATAGACAAAAGAGTGTAATATCAAAACACAGTATTCTAAAGTACAAGGGATTTATTATAATATTCATATTACACTCTAGAGAGACACGAAGGTCTTTATCGTAGAACAAGCGATAGCTAAACGAGGTGTCTTCAACTTCCATCTTCCACAGGCATCTTGACTGGGGGAAGCGCAAGCCTCAGAACTCGTCGTAGTCGATGTAGTATTCTTCTCCATTTCCTTCTTCTGAATCAGCAATGGCAAGTGTGAGTACACCTAACTAGGTACTCAACAAGCGGGGTGAAAATGCAAGGCCACAAGGATAGGCTATGGTTCACAGCAGTGAGCTTTTTAGAGTTGATCAAGTTTTATTAGCAATTTCCTATTTACTAGATGTAAGTTTATACCAACCCACTTAAGCATTTAAAAAAACATCTTATTCCAAAACCCACGAGTAAAACCACGATTTAGATTCCATCTTTAAGTTCAATTATCATGGTAGGGTCCAAGCCGCTCTTGACCGTGAGCACGGCTGATATATCAGTTTTACACTCTGCAGAGGTTGCACACTTTCACCATAGCTCGTGTTCCCCATGTTGCCCGGGTTAGCTAGACCCTTAAACACTTTTGAGGTGAGTGGCTAGGGGTCCACTACGAAGCCTTTACAAAGGTGTGCAAAAGACCAACGACCCACAAAGTTACAAACTAGGGCGGTGTAACACCCTAAATTAGTCCTATTTAAAATTTTAGTAATTAATATGCTTTTTATTAAAGTTCCCATGCTCAAGATAGGGTAAATAAATAATTTTTGGAAAAATAAAATTTAATATAAGGTTAGAAACATTTTTGTTGCATTCATGCCGGCTGCATTGTGTTTTGTTTGTGTGCGGTTCAATTGGAATTTAAATTATGTTTAAATTCGAATTTGATTCGCAATGTTTGGAGCTCTAGAAAAGTTGTTTTGGCCCGAGTCCACTTTTCCTCCCTAAACTTTCTTCCCGAGCCGAGCCCGCCCCTCCTTCTTTTTCCTCAGCTCGGCCCCGCTCCCCGACCTCTCGCTTGCGGCCCAGCCCGCGGCCTATTTCGCTTCCCCGCCGGCCTGCCTCCTCTCCTGCTTCCCCTGCCAGTCCAGCAGCCCGCCTCGCCCGCTCGCGGCCCAGTCCGGCCCAGCAGCCAGCCCGGCGCAGCACCCCGCCACCAGCCGCTGACGCGCGGGTCCCGCCCGTCAGGGTCGTCCCCAACCTCCCGACCGAGCCGGATTCTGGCTCGAGTCCGGCACGGCCACGGGCGCGCACGCCGAGGCCCACCGGGGCTACCCGAGCCGCCCTGTGCCGCCCTATTTAAGCTCCGCCGCCGCCTCCCAACCCCCTATCGAAAACCCTAGCCGCCGCCTCCACCCGAGCTTGCAGCGCCGCCGCCGTATCCAAGTCGGCCGCCGCCGTCGATCTGTCGCGTCACCGCCGTTCCGCCGCCATCGACCGCAAGGAAAGCTTCACGTGGAGGTAAGGGATCTCCCGAGCCCCTCCCCGTCCTTCCCCGTACTCTGTAGCGCCGCCACCGCGTTGAGCCGCCGTTGCCGAGCGCCGCCGCCGCCATTGCTCATCGCTCGTCGCCCCCGCTGCGCCGCCGTCGACTTGAACCCCTCCGTTGCTTTGGCCCTGGCCCTCTGCACCCGTAACGCTGAAAAATGGTGTCCCAAACCGAAGATCCCGACCCGCTCGACGCTCACCGACGACGGCCGGCCGCCGGCCCACGTCGTCCGCCGCCTCGGCTCCACCTCGGAAGCTGTAAATCCCCTAGGTGAACTCGCCATAGCCCTAGCTAGCTCCCTGTTCAAACCCCGGCTGAAATGGTGGCCCATAGCCTCGGTTCAAGCTCGCTCCGGTGAAGCGCCGCCGCGGAACACGGTTGCGCCGCCGCCGGCAGCTCTCTCCCCCGCTCGATCCGATCTGGATCGTTGGATCCAAATCCAATGGCTGCCACGCGCCCCTGGCCCAAGTCAAATAAGCAAGTACCGGTCAACCATTGCCTTTTCGCAAAAGAGCCCCTGCCCTTTTTGGTAATCAACCCGAGGTCCATATCTATTCAAAAACAATTAGATTTAGGTCCTGAATTTTATGGAAAACCCCCTGTCCTTTTTAAAAATAGCACCCGAGGTCCTGTCTTGGTTAATTTGCGATTAAACCCTCCTGTTTTAATATAAAATTATGTTTTAGCCCCTGAGTTTTTGCAAATAAGCCCCTGGAACTTTTAAAACTTTGCCAGCAAGTCCTTAAACCTTAGAAAAGCCATAACTTCTCCGTTTTAGCTCCGATTTGAGTGATTTTCGCGCTCACGTGTTCGTAGCGAAGCGTAGATTAGTTTCTAAGCCTTCTTTTGTTCTGTTTTTATTGTTTGGTGTACTGTTCTAATAGAATAATATTGTTTGCATGTACTGGCTTGTGTGAATGCTTGTATGTTGCTTCGTGAGTCCAGTCGGTGAGCCGTACGCGCTTGAGTTCGAGGGTTACGAGGAGCAGGACCACCAGCAACAGCAGCAGCAGCAGCAATTTGAGGAAGGCAAGTATAGCACGGACAATCCTTGCTACCTAAACACACCTTTACATTATTTACTGCATACGCATGTGTCTAAATTGTTCCTTTTAAGGTTGTACCTAGCTTTGTTTATCCTATACCTTGATTACCTTGGGTTATTGCATTTGGGTAGACCTTTGCTAGGCGCAGCTACTGTCACCTTTGCTTAACTGTTAATCTTGACTTAATGGTTCACTTCAATGTTAATGGTAAAACTTACTTTTTAGCAACATGGATCAGGGAGCTAGGGCTTACGCTTCGTGCTTGGCCCTAGTGTCTCTCCGTAAGGACTGGTTCTTAAAGCGGCAACCTAGGAACCTGTCGCCACCGCTAGAACTATAATGGCTCTGGTCTTGGACAAGTAACATCTACGGCTCTAGCGTGACAGTAGTTACCGATGGGCCGACGGTGTTATGGGAAGCATGGGTGAGAGTATGGTTTGATCCACTGAGGACGGAGTATCCGTCGGCTATGTCCCCGTGAGGCACAGTCCCATGTTGGGAGCCACCGTATGGTGGGGGTCCCACATGTTGCGCTATTTAATTTGTTGTTGATATTCTTTGCCGCGCTTGGACGCCATTGACCCTCCTATTCGGAGCGCCCTGGGAGTCAGTCAATCTCGGTGCCTTGGGTCATGCTGCCTAGGTTGTACCATAACGGCTACTGTTTCGTTAGGGTGTCTTGTGAAAAGCCTCGTAGCGTCCCTATGCGGTCACACCTCGGAAGTGTGATTTGTGAGGTCTGATCCACCTCCGCGTGGTTGGGTGCAAAGTTCCTTTGAACTTTTACGCGACTGGTGGGTAAAGGGCGAAACCTCTGCAGAGTGTATAATCTGTCATGATAGCCTTGCTCAGGGTCACGAGCGGCCTGGATCCTTTTTGATTAGAAGTTGATGTCTATTATCATTTAATGTTCACTTCTACTATATTAAATGGGTTACAACTGGGATTCATGTAAATGTAGTGATTATGATGATGTTAAAATGAAATAACTAAAATTGCTAATGCAGTACAGCCGTGTCAAGCCTTTCTTTTAAGCCTTCATTATCCGTGTTGTACTTGCTAAGTAAGACATTTACTTACACTTGCTATTCAACAAAATCCCGGATGGGTAACAGATGGATTAGATGGTACTGCTGCTATTGAATTTCCTGAGGATCTGCCATTCTACTAGCTGTGCTCAACCAGTCGGTGTCCCCGTGGGTTATCGGCTTTGTTATCGGCTTCGTTTTCGTTTTCGTTTAGAGAGATTTAATAAAGAGACTTCCGCTGTTTTATTTAGTTATTTGAATCAAACTCTGATGTAAAACCATTTATTTTATTCGGGCATATGTACTCTGTTTATCATATTTGTTAACTATATGTGTTCTGTGGACTTCCTGGGCACACATATAGTAGCATTCGGGTTTCTGTGTAAATCCGGGTGTGACAGGCGGTCCACAAACCTCCCTAATGGTCAGCACCTTAGCCAAGGCTGCTACCCCAAGAGGACCGGGCTGTGACCCCTGCAACCCCAATCCCCCTCTGCTCCTCGTGGTCGGATAGGGCCGTCAGTGCGATCACACGCCTAATTAATTGGCTAAGGTCAGAGCCCATTTACCCTATGGTTGCGCTTTTTTCTTGGGTGGTCACTCCATGTTCCGATTAAAGAAAAGTTCTCTTGTATTAACCATCGTTTCACCAACAGAGTTGCCATGATCAACATTCTATAAAGATTCAGTTTTAACCATTCCCATAGTATAGCAACGCTAAGCATAACTAACCCAAAACATTTTTTTAAATCAGGGTTGATACAAGGGATCATGGTAAAAGACTAGGTAAATCCTTAAAAAGGTATTCCCATCATATTAATGCAATTAAAGTAAATTTTAGTTGTCATGCAATTGTTTAGGATAAAAAGAATATGCGGGGAGGGCCACTTGCCTTGGTCTACAAAAGGATCTTCTTCCTCGAAAAGTTGTTCTTGATCTGCGTCGACGGGCGGCTCGGTTGCAACTGGCACGAGATCTACGATTAAAACATACAACAATAAGAAAAACAGTACATCAAACATCTCTAACAGACTAAAACAAGCATCTAAAACTAACAAGCTCGAAAAGACGAACGCTTGGACACCAAGAACGCTAAAAACGGAGCTAAGACGGAAAAGATATGGCTAAAACAAGGTTTAGGGACTTGCTGGCAAGAAAACTAAGCTTACAGGGGCTAAACTGAAAGAAACCAGGGACTAGAACGCAAATACGCATTAAACCCGAGGGCTAACGCATAAAAAGCAGGAGCTAGGCTTCGGGACACAAAAATAGAGAAACTCAAGGGGTTTTCTGTAAAAACCAGGACCTAAATCTAATTATTTTTGAACTAGACAGGATGGCGGGTTGATTAAGGAAAAGCTTAGGGTCTCTTTTACAAAAAGGCCAGGGTTGACCGTTACGTGGCTTTATTGACTCGGGTCAGATTTAATTTGGGCCGTTGATCTCGCGATGGATGGCTGGCAGAGAAGGGGGGCAGTCGGGCGGCGGCGGGACACCGGCGCGTGGCGGCGAGTTCGCTGGAGTTCAACTCGAACTCGGGGTCTCAGCTACGGATTTGAGTGCGGGAAGGTGCTGGGTGTAGCTGGTGGGCTAGCGAACATGTTTAGGGGGTTCATGCCGAGGTTTGCACACAAAGGGCGGCAGGCGACGGCGAACAGCGGCGGGACGCGGCGGTGCCGAGGCGGCGCGTCGCCGGAGCGAGGCAAGGGGCTAGCTGGGGTTCTCGGGAGGCTACTGTCTAGGCACCTACGGTTACAAAGCGGCTAGGCGAACACGATCATGGGCTCTAGGCGGCGCTTGGCGCGGTAGCGGCGGCGGGCCACTCCGGCGAAAGCAGACGAGCGCCTAAGCTAACTAGACAGAGAACAAAAAGAGGACAGGGAGCTTCGTTACCTCCTCGGGAAGCGACTGGTGCGGTAGGGAGGGACGGTGCGGCGTCAGGGCGGCGGATGGACGGCGCGGCGGAGCTCCGTTGCGGCGGACGACGCGAATTGGTGTAGGGGCGTGGCTGTGTGAGAGGCGAGCGAACGAAGAGGGGTTCTTGGTGGCTCGGTCGATGTTTTTATAGAGCGGAGGGAGGGGAAGGATGGGTCGGTGCCGAGGGGAAGGGAGAGGCCGGCCATCAATGGCGCACGGCGGTGGGGAGAGTTCGGTGGGAGAGCGTTTCGGGAAGGGGGAGCGGAGGGAAGGGCGAGGGAGAGGGAGCGACGCGGGGCGCCGAGAGGTCGAGCGATGCGGTCGGGCGGTGGCGCGGTCGGAGGTGGAAGAAGGAGCTGGCGGTCGGGGCCCACATGCCAGCGACGCGAGAGAGGGGGGAGAGGAAGTTTGGGCCGCGGAAGAAAACAGAAAAGGAAAAAAAAGGAAGGGGAGCGGGCTGGGCCGAGGAAAAGAGTTTAGGGACGGTTTCTGGACTTTTTCATGGTTTTGAAATTCTCACACAAATCAAACAAAAGACATTCAATTTAAATATGATGCACAAGCACTTATTGCTCCAAAATTATTTAAATGATGTTTAAATATTTTTAGGCTCAAATTAATTTAAAAATTTAATTAAGTCCTTAGAAAAGAAATTAAATCTAACCATGTTGCTATGATTTATTTGTGATGGAGTTTTTAGGGTGTTACAACCAAAGTCGAAAGAAATTCGAGGGTGAGCAAGTACGAACCTTCTTCGTTGATGTGCCAGAAATTCTCCCAGCCAATGGCCTGGAAAATCTCCGGGAATTCTTCATCCATACCCATGTCCCTGAGCAAGTCTTGCTCAAAAACACGGGTGTGTTCGAACTTTTTCAACCGAAGCTCGTTGAAGGTGTTCTGCTCCCGCTCCGTCCTGAGGTTGATGTCGTTCACGCTCAGGAGCTGCCTGGCCGAGGGCATGGCATGGCCCCATCCTGAGCCGGCTGCTTTGTGCTCATCCGTGTCCATCCGGCTCGAGCCTCGGGACGGAGCTGGGGAACTTCCAGCATCGTCCGATCGTCGGCCTAGCCGGGTGGAACGACGGAGTGCAGCGATGAACTTCGACATGATTCCTGCAAAAGGTTAGTGCAACAACAACTACCCGAATGACTGAATATACAAGGTTAGCACAAGAAAATCAAGTCAGTCGTCTGAGATAGTTAGTCATTCTTGCGGGGATGAAAACCACACAAAAGGTTAGTCGTTCTTGTGGGTGTCGGTGACCACCACAAACACGTCCAGAATTTCAGCACAAAGATCATAACAAAGGCAAAATATTTTTGGGTTTTCTTAGTGATGCAAGGGAACCAAAACTTTAGCAAGAACTTTGAGAAGAACTTGTCAAGAACTAGAGCAAGAAAATGAGAGAGAGAGAGAGAGAGCTTCCTAGCAGAAAATTTCAGGATGCATGAGTGTGTGAGGCAAGCAAGGAGGCGAGGGGCTGCATTTATAGGCAGAGGAGGCAGCAGCAGGCTGGTTCGGCCGAACTGCACTGGTTTGGCCGAACCAGTGCATTCGGTCGAACTGGCCCATGTGCCTCATGCACAGCCTGCCTCCCACCAACACAAAAATCTTGGATAGGTGCAGCACTAGGTCATGAAAATTTGGTGGTTTTTGGTAGGTGAGATGCAAAATTGACATGACCAAAGTGGAGTTTAGTGGAGTCACCCCCATGCTGCCATGTTTGTGATAATTAGTGAGTGTGCAGCCATTTTTAGTGGGGTAGACATGTTTGGTGCTGGTTGGTGGTGATGGTAAATAATTGGAGATGTTCTAGAAGGGGTAAAAGTTATGAAAGATACAAATTACACTCTCTCTAATTAAAATTCAGCATGTGTCCAATTATTTTTAACCAAGCTTGCAAAATTTTCTACTCTCTCTCAAATTAGTTACTCAAGTGGTTCATTTATTTTGGAAAGGGAAACATGTAAGTGCAATTTGAAAAATTAAAATTGGAAGGGAAACATGAGATACATACCGGTTTTCCTCGCGGCGAGAGCTCAGCTTTTAAGTCCGCGAGCGGGACTTCTCCTGTCTTCAATTGCTCTTGTCATCGTCTGGTCCCGGAGTGGATGACTCGGATGATGCAACCTTCTTCCGTCACATCTTCTTGTTCTTCTTCTTCGGTGTCGGTGGCGATGGGATCGGCGTCTCTGAAGATTGTGGTTCAGATGCAACCACATTGACCTGCTCCAGGTTATTGGAATTTTGAATTGGATCAATGCATACCTTAGAGCATTTCTCCACCCTGGGCTTGAATGCGAACTTTTCTTACTTGTCGTTGATGTTCAAGCTGATTTCTCTGGCTCCTACATCGATGTTTGCATTGGCGGTGCTCAAGAATGGTCTCCCGAGGATGAGAGGTGTCTTCATGTCGACCTCCATGTCGATCACCACGAAGTCCACAGGTACGAAGAATTCCCGGATTTTCACCGGAATATCTTCGGCTATTCCCGCGGGGTAGCGAGTCGATTGATCCGCTAGCTGCAAATACATGGTCGTAGGGAACAAAGAAGAATAGTTCAGTTTGTCGAACACTCCCTTGGGCATGACGCTGACGCTTGCTCCAAGATCGCACAGGGAATGGTTGAAGTGCTGCTCCCCGATCGAGCATGCAATGGTAGGGCAGCCTGGGTCCTTCTTCTTTTCTGGAAGATTGTTCAAGATAGCTGCGCTACATGCTTCGGTTAATTTAATTACCTCGATGGTTGGCAGCGCCCTTTTGTTGTTGAGGATGTCCTTCAGATACTTGGCATATGTGGGAACCTGCATAGCTTCAAGCAAGGGGATATTGACATATAATTTTCGAATTACCTCAACAAATTTGCTGAATTGTTCATCCACCGTCGGCTTATGGCATCTTCTGGGGAATGGCAGCATATTTGGTTCGTAAAACTCGTGAGGGGCCGCCTTTGCTTCCTTCTGCGGACTTGTCTTTTGTGCTTCTCGTGTGGCCTCCTCTTCTTCGCTATCATTGTCTGTATTTTTACCTGCACTGTCAGGATATGGCGGGTCCCGAGTGGTCATACCCCCTCTCGTGGTAACCGCTTTAACCTTTTCACGGGGACAATTGTCTGGCAACGGGTGAAGGCAAAGAAGCAGCTAACTGAGCAATTTGAGTTTCTATCATTTTATTGAAGCTCAGTTGATTTTTCATAGCAGAAGATAATGATTCCATCCTAGAGTCTATGTTTTCCAGAGTTTTATCATTAGCAGCAAGCTTTTTGTTGATATTTTCAGTTATTTTCATCCGGCCAAACACAAGATCTCTAAGAGACGGCTGATTATTGAAATTGCCGGAATTGAAATTTTACCTTGTTGAGGCCTCTCAAATGGGAGGTTTGGGCGCGAATTCCAGCCTTGATTGTCATAGTTGTTCGGTCGGTACCCGTTGTTGTTAGAGTTGTTGACGTAGTGGGCATCTTCTCGCGTTTTGGGTCGTCATTCCCCGAATGGCCAGTGTTGCCACAGACTTCGCAGGTCATGCGAGCGTCCATGGCTTGCACTGTTTCTTGAGCAGGGGCCTCCAGTTTCTTCATCAGGAGGTCCATCTTGGCAGCGAGCATGTCCAGAGCTTCAACTTGATGAACTCCTCGGATCTTCGGTTGAGTCCGGTCGTCGGACCAACCTTGGTTCTCGACCATCTTCTCTATGAGGGCCTTCGCACGACTCTCCTCAAGAGAGAAGAACGAGCCTCCAGCAGCAGCATCCAGGTATTCATGGGCAGAATTTCTCAGCCCGTGATAGAAAGTTTGGATTATGAACCAACTATGCATACCATGGTGAGGACAAGCAGAAATATAGTCCTGGAGGCGATCCCATGCCTCCGGGACTATTTCATCTTTTAACTGCTGGAAACTAGCAATTTTATTCCGGAGGGCGTTGGTTTTCCCAACCGGAAAGAATTTTAGCAAGAAAGCGCTAGTGCATTTATCCCAAGTGTCTATAGCTTCGCGGTTAGCATAAAACCATTGTTTTGCCTTGCCTAGTAATGAGAATGGAAATAAACGAAGGCGAATGGCATCGATACTTACTCCGTGAATGGTGAAGGTGTTGCAAATCTCCAAGAAATGCTGGAGATGAGCATTGGTGTCTTCGTGTGGCTTGCCGCAGAACGGGCTAGCCTGCACCATGTTGATGAGGGCTGGCTTCAGCTCGAAACTACCATCTCCGACTAGCGGAGCTGGTCCGACACACACGTTCTCGCTCGATGGAGCGGAAAACTCACGGATCGTCTTGCTGGCCATCCTCGATGAAGCTGGAGTCACGACAGGAAGGACTGGGTTCGTCGGAGTGAGTTGCTTCTGAGGAGGTACAACACGGGGTCGCACTTTCCTCACAAGAGACTCAGGATTTTCTTGGAAGTTTGACGATAGTTGGAAACCAGTCATGCACTGCTCTGTTCCACAAAGACCAACGAACAGAGCAAGGATAAACCCGCTTGAGTAGCGGTACTCAACTAAGATAGCTGAAGATAAAAGTTCAAAAGTAATCTAGCCAAATGCTTCCCCGGCAATGGCGCCAGAAATGCTTGTTCGCACTTCTTACGATCCAATATCAGAATTGAGAATCCTGGTACTGGGGTAAGGAGTGTTTCAGTGGTTTTCCTTATGGCTTAGTAAAATATATAAATATTCTGCAAGCGCACAAAATCACCGTTGTAGCACTTCACCTGGGAGTATCCCGAGGTATCGTAATTTATATTTCCGCAGGGAAGCTTTGGCAAGAATACTAGTGAACAGATATTCGAGACTATCAGAGAAGGGTACACAACTAGACAAGACAGGGGATAACGGTATTGGATAGGAGTGGATATACCGGACACACAGCTCAAGGGATACTCAGGTAAGGGAGAGAAGAGATAGATAGTTGGGAGGACAACGAGAAGAGATAGAGGACTCCTGGATACCTTATCTACTTATGTCACTCAAGCTTAGAGATACAGCGGCTACAGAGCCAGCACTAGGAGATCTAGTTAACTCTATTGTCTTAGCCCCGGGACAAGGGAACCGGTGACACACAGAAAGGGATGAGAAAGGGTGCCACTATTTCCCAATTGGGGGATCCTACGGACCGGAACTAATGTGATGGGCTACGAAGACCGAAAGGGCTGTCACCACCTCACGGCTACCACCTCCGTTGCGACAGGAATAAACTAAGGCCACTGGCTAGTCTAGGAACCACTCCTACACTAGTCAACAACTACTTACTCTGCTAGCAAGAGCAAGCAACCTTGTCAATACTCTTGGTGACAATTCACCTCCAGTATCAAGCAAGATCGAAGAACCAGCCAAGACAAAGACTTAAACAAGACTACAAGCACTAGAACTATAACTGACTATAGTCTAAACAAGATATAGTTGCAACTAGAATAAAGTAGAAGCAAGCTATAAATGACAAAGGTAAGAAGATAAAGATAAATATATTGATAACTCAAAGTCTTACAAAAGGAAAGGTACAAGATACAAGAGCTATTACCAGAGCTTCTGAAGACGACTCCAGAACCTCCGAGGCAAAGCTCGACTCAACTCTAACTCCCAACTAAACTATCCTAACTCTACTAGAACAAGTGGAAATGAGCTCCTTGGCTTGGTGTGTGTTGAATGAGGGCTGGTGCTGTCCAATTTATAGCGGTTGATGGCGGTTGTAGGCAGGGTAACCACCAAGGCAGCCAGGGAGGCGGTGCCGGGCCTTCGGCCGAATTCCCCGGTTTGGCCGAACTGGCCAGTTCGGCCGAACCGTGGGATCTGTCGCCTCTGGCTCCCACGGCCAGGATTCAGCCCCTGAGTTTGGTTGTGCACTGGGGGCGGTTCGGCCGAACCACCCTGTTCGGCCGAACGGGCCTGGAGGCCCAGGCCTGCCCCCGTGCACCGCCTCTGCCTCCTGGGCTCTGTAGTTGTTCTGATCCAGGTGGTCTTGTCTAGTCGTGTATCGTTCTCTGATAGTCTCGAATATCCATTTGCTAGTATTCTAGCCAAAGCTTTCCTGCGGAAATATAAATTACGATTCCTAAGATTGCTACCTGATGAAGTGCTACAGCGGTAATTCTGTGTGCTTGCAGAATATTCACATATTTTACTAGTCATAAGGAAAACCACTAAAACACTCCTTACTCTAGTACCGAGATTCACAATTCTGATATTGGATCGTATGAAGTGCCAACAAGCATTTCTGACGTTGTTGCCGGGGAAGCATTTGGCTACATTACTTTCAAACTTTAATCTCGAGCTATCTTAGTTGAGTATACCGCTACTCAAGCGGGTTTATCCTTGCTCTATTTCGTTGGTCTTTGTGGACCAGAGTAGTGCATTACTGGTTTCCAACTACTGTCAAACTTCCATGAAAATCTTGAGTCTCTTATGAGGAAAGTGCGACCCCGTGTTGTACCTCCTTAGAAGCAGCTCATTCCGACGAACCCAGTCTTTCCCGTCGTTGACCTAGCTTCATCGAGGATGGCCGGCAAGACGATCCGCGAGTTCTCTGCTCCATCGAGCGAGAACGTGCGCGTCGAACCAGCTCCACTAATCGGAGATGGCAACTTCGAGCTGAAGCTAGCCCTCATCAACATGGTGCAGGCTAGCCCATTTTGAGGCAAGACACATGAGGATGTCAATGCTCATCTCTAGCATTTTCTGGAGATTTGCAACACCTTCACCATACGCGGGGTAAGTATCGATGCCATTCGCTTTCATTTATTTCTATTCTCATTATTAGGAAAGGCAAAACAATGATTTTATGCTAACCGAGAAGCTATAGATACGTGGGATAAATGCACTAGCACATTTTTGCTAAAATTCTTTCCGGTTGGGAAAACCAACGCCCTCGGAATAAAATTGCTAGTTTCCAGTAGCTAAAAGATGAAACTGTCCCCGAGGCATGGGATCGCCTCCAGTACTATATATCTGGCTGCCCTCACCATGGTATGCAGAGTTGGTTCGTAATCCAAACATTCTATCACAGGCTTAGAAGTTCTGCCCGTGAGTATTTGGATGCTGCTGCTGGAGGCTCGTTTTCTCTCTTGAGGAGAGCTGTGCAAAGGCCCTCATAGAGAAGATGGTCGAGAACCAAGGTTGTTCCAATGACCGAACCCAACCCGAGGGGTTCACCAAGTTAAAGCTTTGGACATGCTCCCTGCCAAGATGAACCTCCTAATGAAGAAACTAGAGGCCCCTGCTCAATGAATGGTGCAAGCCATGGACGTTCACATGACTTGCGAGGTCCGTGGCAACACTGGCCATTCGGGGAACGACTGCCCTGAAACGCGAGAAGATGCCAACTACATCAACAACTCCAACAACAACGGGTATCGACCGAACAACTACGGCAACCAAGGCTGGAATTCGCGCCCAAACCTCCCATTTGAGAGGCCTCAACAAGGTAATACTTTCAATTCAAGCAATTTCAATAATCAGCCGTCGCTTAGAGATCTAGTGTTTGGCCAGATGAAAATCACTGAAAATATCAACAAAAAGCTTGCTGCTAATGATAAAACTCTGGAAAACATAGACTCTAGATTGGAATCATTGTCTTCTGCTATGAAAAGTCAACTGAGCTTTAATGAAAGATAGAAACCCAAGTTGCTCAGTTAGCTGCTTCTTTGCCTTCGTCTGTAACGGGAAAAATTTTTGGGCAACTGTTGCCGGTCGTTACGGCCTGATTTTTGCCGATTTTCACCGCTAAAGTCTCAGTAAATAAAAGGCTTATAGACATAGTACCATGCATTACTAGGCTTATACTAATCATTTCCACAAGTCCTAGTATTTCTAAGTGCTTTGCAGGATTATACCCAAAAAAGACATTAATTGGTACATCCGTCGTTTGGGCTAGAAATGGATCACAAGCACAAACAATCTCAAATGCCTAATTGGAATACACCAATGACAAGAGCTCGCCAAGACGATTCCCTGGACATATTATTTGCATCGTTTGGAGCTCCGGATAGAAAGATGTCACAGCTCCAATAAATATAGGTGCTGACGTCAGCACCCGGCGGGCCCTCATGAAGCAGCAGCTGAGCAGCAGGAGAGGGGCAGGCGCTAAGGCCATGCGGCGCATGTGCGCGGAAGGCAGGTGGGCCAGCTGTGCAGCGCTCACGCGCGCATGCGGCCCAGCAGGCCGACAGCACCAGGAGCGCAGCAGCGCAGGTGGAGCAGTGCGGGCCCAGCGATTGGCGCCAGGCAGAGCAACACGCACGCGCAAGAGGCTGAGGCCCCACGCGTCAGCGACGGCCAGCAATAGGCGGTGCCTCGCGCGCGCATGCAGGAGCCGTGGGCCCAAGCGACAGCGACAGCAGGTGAAGGCGGCGCAGCGCAGGCAAGGCGGTGTAGGCCAGGGACGCGTGGCGTGCGTCCATTCGCCGAGCGACTCCTCTCGCGGATTGAGCCGAGGAGCATGCACGGAGGCAGTGCATGCAGGGACACGTGGAAGACACATGTTGTTGGCCAGCACTCCACTCACGCGGATCAACCCAAAGGGAGAAAGCACACATTGCATCCAAGAATCTCCACACCCCCGAGTCACCTTCACCTATAAATAGAACCCCCTCTCCTTACTTGTAACACACATCACTTGGAAAAGTCTTCATTCCTCTCTTTCAAGATGTAGAGTTAGGTTAGTCTAATTGAGAGTTAGAGTCAGGGTCGAGCTTCGCTCGGGGTTCCGGAGTCGTCTTATGTCACACCCGGATTTATACAGAAACTCGAATGCTGCCATATGTGTGCCCAGGATGTCCACAGAACACATATAGCTTACAAATATGGAAAACAGAGTACATATGCTCGAATAAAACAGTTTACATCAGAGTTTACCTAAACACAGCGGAAGTCTATTTATTAACTCTCAACTAGCGGAGCCGCAGTCCACAGGGACACCGATTGGTTGACCACAGCTTAGTAGTAAGGCAGATCTTCAGGGAATTCAGTAGCAGCAGTCTCATTCATTCCATCTGTTACTCGTCCGGGATTTTGTTGAATAATGGCAAGCGTAAGTAAATGTCTTACTTAGCAAGTATAACAAGGGTATATGAAGGCTTAAAAGAAAGGCTTGACACGGCTGAACTGCATTAGCAAATTTTAGTTGATTCATTTTATCATAATCCAAATTACTACAATTATATGAATCTCAGTTGTAACCCAGTTAATAAAGTACAAGTGAACATTAAACTGTAATAAACATCATCTTCTAATCAAAAAGATCCAGGCCGCTCGTGACCCTGAGGAAGGCTATCATGATAGATTTACACTCTGCAGAGGTTTCGCCCTTTACCCACCAGTCGCGTGTAGAGGTTCATGGAACTTTAAACCCAACCATGCGGAGGTGGATCAGACCTCACAAACCACACTTCCGAGGTGTGACCGCATAGGGACGCTATGAGGCTTTTCACAAGACACCCTAACAAGACAGTAGCCGTTATGGTACAACACAAGCAACATGACCCAAGGCACCGAGATAGACTGACTCCCAGGGCGCTCCCATAGGAGGCACTACAACAAATATGAGATTTTATAACGTTTCATTTGTCATAGAAAGTGTAAATTACGTCATATTTTGTAATTTGTGACATTCGCATGACGTTTATACGTTCGTCGCTGAAGCCCCGTAATAAAAGGTATTCATTGACGTTTATGCATTTTTTCGTCATAAACTTTGTGACGATTCTTATGTCGTCACTAGATTATGACGCCGGCTTTTCGTCGTTAAAGACAAAAAAACGTCACTAAACCTTGAGTACGGATGACATGGCAGTAACATGGAGATGACGTGGCAGCAGCATTGTGACGTTTTAGTTCGTCACAAAACATTGTATGGCCTTGAGTACGGATGACATGGCAGTGACGTTGAGATGACGTGGCAGCAGCATTATGATGTTTTATTTCATCACAAAACATTCTATGGCCCAATAAAGCCCATGCAATGAGCAGCCATTTATGGGCCAAGCCCAATTGCAAAGCCTTTTATTTTTTAGTAATAATTATTTTTCAAGCCCATTATTTTTCTTGTCCACAAAGCCCATTCCAATTTAAACCCAAATATTTTTACAGGCCTATTTTCAACATGGGCCTAGAAGGCCCATGCAATGAGCAGTCATTTATAGGCCAAGCCCAAATGCACATTAATGACTAAATTCCACAAAATCACTCTCAGTCTCAAATTCATAGGTTTAGCTGACACCAAACAACAAATGATCGCCATTTCATCATGGATTACAGAAGTAACAAAAAAAGCTATGTAATGACCAAAACTCCTCCTTTGCTGCCTTCTCTAAATTTTCAATCAAATCTGCTTGTTCCTTGCAGCTTCTGATTCCTCAACCTGAAAAGAGGACACCAAATACTAATCAGCAGGCAATAGATAATGGCAAATACTAATATGCTGAGTTGCTATTCACTTTTAATGGTCAACTTATGTTCCTAACATAGATAAGACATGACAAATACTGAATAAAAGGGCAGAACTGATTGATGAGAGTATCTCAGAAACATAAGATTTAACATAAACAGAGCATGCCATTTGTCATAGTCATTTGCCAATTCAAATATTTTTAGGGGAAATAGCACTGATATTTGGCATTGGAAGTAAAATTATTAAATTCAATAGGAAAAGGTACAGGAAAGCCTCAAAGAGGACCTAATTCAGTAAGCAGATGAGAAAATCAAACCACAAATTTAACCATGCACACAAATGTCAAATGCTCAGGTCGAGAAATGTAGCAGCTTGCTGCAGCTATGCACGAAGGGATCAAAGGAGCGGGATTTCAAGAAATTTACCTTAAATTTTGGACCAACGGATCTAGGCCTTGACTTTGTTCTTGTACGTCTTCGTCAACACTTGACTACAGCAGATCTGTACACAGTAGATGAAGCTTGTTATGTATAGTAAACTGATGGATGCTTGGACTGGAGAAACATATGCTACTTGGAATAAGAGTACATGTAAAATTCAGTCAAGCAAAAAATAAGAGTACATGTATCTCTAGTAGCTACATCTTAATGTCACCAAACTTTATCTGTCTAAGAGCTTCCAGAAGATAAAAAACCTGCACTTAGCATGTAATAGGAGCACCTCAGTATAGGTGGCAGTTGAGTAAACACCTTAACCACACAAAGATCTTTAGTGACAGCAAAGAAATATGATAAATTTCACAGACTACCAGCTCGTTCCCTTTCTATTCGACTATTTCTACATGTAGACTATTTCACAGACTACCTCCTAGCTGATCTTGTCTACTTTGCTGGAGAAAACTAGAAGTGCATTCAGTGAGAAACTATAACAATATATCTAATGTTAGCACCAGACTAGTATTACCTTTTCCAACAGGTCCATCTTTGGAGGCCTGATAGACACCATTATTTACAATATCCCCTTAGTCAATTGCTTTTAGAATGGCCTACAAATACCATTGAACAGTGAGATAAGGAAATTGTACAGAGGAAGCAAATATACTAGCAGATTACTTGTGAGGGTACTTAACCTTCACATGTTTCACTATAGCCTTCAGGCAGTTTTCCTGTAAGGTGCATGTTAGCAAAGCATATTTGTATACTGCACAAGCATACAACATTAAATAAAATTATAATTCATGTTTCTATTGATCAATGGTTGAGCACTAAAAGTAAACAGGTATGGTCATTTTGTTAACAAATTAGAAGTGGTATTATCATACTATATATACCAATATTCTACCAGAAACAAGACTTCAACATAAAGTTTTGTTGCTAGTTTGATAATTGAAACTATAATGGCTATGACATATTGCTTATATGATTTCAGAACTCATGAACAGAAATAATTAATCACATTGTCTTTCTGTCTCTCAATCAAATTTTAAACAACTCAATCATGCAGTAACTACTCAAATAAACAGGGGGCTACTAACATGCACATTTCACAATTCACGGTGAACAAAGAAACTCTGGTATCACAGAGCTGCCAGCAGCAGCAGCATTCATCGACATATCCGCGCGACAGACAGGCAGAAAGACAGACAGAGAATCGGAGCTCGCCCTCTTTGGCTTGCCGTTCTTCCCGCTGATGGTGGTGGAGATGATGTGGCCAGAGACGCTGTCTCGCCCTTCGTCTTCCTTCTTCTGCATCTAGATCGGGGGAATGGATTCTCACTGCTCGTCGAGGAATAAGAGGAAGTCGCCTCCTGCTGCTGCACCTAGCCTTGCGCCTCGACCATCCAGATGAAGCGGCACCACGGCGAGGTGGACGCCACGGCGGTGCAGGGCGAGCGACGTCCCTTGGCCGCGCACGCACGCCGCTGCGCCCGTCGTCTCCGGTCCCCTCGCTGCCGCGCAGCAGCTTCCCGAGGAGCAACGGCAGCGCGACGGCCATCAGAGGTGGGAGCCGCGGCGGCGGGGGACCCGGCTCCCCCAACTTGCGACGCGGCGGCGACGAGGAGCGGCGCGAGGGGTGCGGAGAGGAGCGGCGCGAGGGGGGAGGCGCGGCGCGAGGGTAGGGGAGATGCGCGGGGCGAGGGAGGAGGCGCGCGGTGAGGGAGGAGCCGCCGGATCCGCGCCGTGAGGAGGAGCGCGGTCTTGCAGGCGGCGGAGAGAGGGAAATGGAGATGAACTAGGGTTTCTAAGTATTTTATACCATGACGGTGCAATTACAGCCATTAGATCGGAGATGAACGGCCAGAATCTATTGGGCCATTTGGGCTGAAACGGGCCTTCTATTCTTTTGCTTAACGTTTTTCTTTTTCCTTTTTCATTTTATTGCAACATTGTAAAGTAACACATAAAAATAATTATCTTATGTACACCAACTTATTTTTTATATGTAATAGACTTATATATATTGTCTTGTAGAAGTTTAATTTTTTTTAAAAGTGATTACTATTTTCTATAGTTTAAATGAATTTCTAGGTGCTTATCAAATGTAATTCCAAATTGAACTACTCATATGTGAAATAAAATTTTTAAAAATATATAAAAATTATATTTAGGCTTATATGTTGTATTATAGCACATATTCTAGAGATAGATGAAGAATTTAATTATTTGTTAGGGATAATTCAACTTTCTACATCCAAATTATCATAGAATAATTGTAACAAATCTCAATTTAGTCGAACTAATCTACAACTTGACATGAAAACATATTTTTAGTCCATAAGCTTACCCATAAAGTTTCAACTAGTTTCAAAAGAGTTGGACTATACATTGTTCACAAATCAATACATCACTCACATAGTTCCATATAACCCAAGTCAAACTTTGAGATTTGAATATCATATAACATTTTCGAACTCGAATAAACCTCAAATTTAGAGATAACCTTATATTGACCATGACATTTGACAATATAAAGTTACATTAGCAATTGTTATGCAAAAACATGTTTTTCGATTATCTACTTAAATGGAAGAAAAGAAACCATATAAAAAAGATCCAAAAAATACAAATTTACATACAAACAAATGCTAATAAATCAAGTATCATGATTTTAGAAAAAATTAGGAAAAAGAAACATCAGATTTAGAGTTCATATGAGGGAGAAATACCAATTACAAATTTCAATTATAGATTAAAAAGAAAAATATAGTGCGGGGAGCAACCTAGGCGTGCCACGTGGCGAATTCTCCCGCGGTCTGCACCTCCAGCGCGTCACGTGGCGAAACTCCCCCCGCCTGTGGTCTGCACCCCTTTTTCTTTTGGGTTTCATAAACATAGGTATAAATAAATTATATAAAATATATATAACAACTTCCACCACAAACACTCCGGTAGCCCAATAGAAAGGCTTCGGGTTTCCGGTCGCGAGGTCCCATGTTTGACTCCCTTC
This sequence comes from Echinochloa phyllopogon, assembly GCA_033239725.1. Taxonomy (NCBI): domain Eukaryota; kingdom Viridiplantae; phylum Streptophyta; class Magnoliopsida; order Poales; family Poaceae; genus Echinochloa; species Echinochloa phyllopogon. The sequence continues at coordinate 33,342,115 of BTCW01000005.1, read as the reverse complement.
GAGCCCCTCTTCTGCACCATTTTTTTTACTAGATTATGGGCGAGCAAAAATTAGTTTAAAACCAAAACTAGTATAAAACAAGACATCAATTCATAAGGGGTTCAGTTGTATCGCAAGTGCTTTTCATTGTAGACGTCCAAGGTTCGATCCCTGCTTGGCGCCCCAATTTCTTTTGATCGCACCTTTTTTGTTTTTGTTATTAATTACTTCTTTTCTCATATTCTCATTTCTAAATATTATATAAAAGAGGAATAATCCTCACTTTCATAATTTATAATTATTAATAAGTTGACATATAGAAACTTATGAAACTTTATAAATTATGATGATATAATGTCTATAATGCCAATATAATGTTCAAACTCATTTAGATAAGTTTTAAGAAAACAATTTTTCTCTTAAATCTAGAGCTCAAATAAAAAACATTTCAACATGAAAGTTGTAAAACTTTTAATTCTAAGAAACTTTTGTTTTGTCCGATTTTTGAGTTTCAATACAAATTTCCGTTTAAATCATGGTCAAACGTCATTTGACCCTGGTCAAACGTGTTCATTTGACCCTAGCTGGGCCGCGGTTGGAGCTGGGCCGCTCTGCTCGGGGGAGGGAACTGGGCCGAGCTGGGCTGCTCGGGGGAGGGAGCTGGGCCGAGCTGGGCCGAAAAGGAGGAAGGGGGAGGCATTGGGCCACGGCGAAAAAGAAAGGAGGGAGGGAAGGCAGGCCGAGGAAAGAGTTCAGGGGGCAAAACCAAACTTCAACCTAAACAACTATTCTATGATTCAAACAAAAACAGTTCAAATCCGAATTTAAATTAGATTTAAATTTAAATTTGAACTACAAACAAGCAAAACTCAATGCAGCAGCATGAATGCATCAAAAAGTTTTACACCTTATATTTAATTTTAAATTCTCAGAAATTATTTATTTTCCTTATATTAAATACGAGCATAATTTATTTTTTGAGTATTTGATTTTTGACAAAGGGGCTACAAAGCAAAAGAAAAAGGCATGAAAAAAGTACTATGTGGGACCCATGTTGGCAGCGTGGGCCCACTTGTCCAAGTGGCAGCGGGACCCACCCTAATTTTGTATTTTTTTCTTTTGAAAATTTATGACGTTTAACAATTTTGTTTAATGACAAAACAAAATTCGTCACGATTTTGACTTTACCAGAGTTTATGACGATTCTTAGCTACTGTTAATGACGAATGCATCATTTTTGTCACTAAGTTGCGAAGTATGATATAGAACGTCACAAAACCAAATATGATAACGACGAATAAGTCAAACGTCATCAAATATTCGTCACAAAATTCCATATTTGTTGTAGTGAGGGTCAATAGTGTCCAGAGCGCGGCAACACATGCCAACAACAAAATAAAGAGCGCAACGTGTGGAGCTCTCTCCCCCTAAGGCTCCCAACACGGGACTTTGTCTAACGAGACATAGCCGACGGAACACCCATCCTCGGTGGATCAAACCATACTCTCACCCATGCTTCTCATAACGCCGTCGGCCCGTCGGTAACTACTGTCAAGCTAGAGCCGTACATGCTACTTGTCCAAGACCAGAGCCATTATAGTTCTGGCGGTGGCGACAGGCTCCTGGGTTGCCGCTTTAAGAACCAATCCTTATGGAGAGACACTAGGGCCAAGCACGAAACGTACGTCCTAGCTCCCTGATCCATGTGGCTAAAAAGTAATTTTAACAATAACATTGAAGTGGACCATTAAGTCATGATTAACAGTTAAACTGAAAGGACCTTGATGTCACCTAGAGGGGGGGTGAATAGGTGAATCTGCAATTTACACAACTTTTTACACTGTCAGCACCGAAACCGGTCAGACCGGTTTCCAAAACCGGTCAGACCAGTTTTGCACAGAGAGATACAACAATGCAATTGACCCCCTCTACGAGTTCTAGCACAAACCAAACTTGATGTGTGGCTCTTGTAGATGATTTCTAGCAAGGTCACTCAGTCCCTGCACACAAGTAGAGCACAACCAAGTAGATCGAAGCGGAAGCAAATATAAATGCTAGAATTGAACTTGTGAGGCAAACCAAAAGAGAGAGACAATGATTTGTTTCTCGAAGTTCGGATTCACCAATGCCACAAAGGCCGTCACAAAGACAGGGTGAATCCTACTCTCCGTTGAGGGCCTACGAAAGACGGGCTTATCCACTCCAAGCCACTTTCCTCTGTTCCACTAGCTTTTGACCCTTTTCCACGAAGGAGGCAAGGCCGGCCTTTACAAACAATCCGAGGCTTACCACAAACGAGGTAGCTCACCGGCGACGCCTAGCCGTCTAGGAGGCTTCACCTCCAAGAGTAACAAATGTTTCAAATAGATGCTAGACTTCACCGGAAGTGCTCAAGATATGGATTCACTCTTGATGGTTGCAAGAAGCTCTCTCAAGCTTTCTATAGCTCACACACATACATCCCTCAACCCAAATCCAAAGATATGAACTAAATCAATCAACTCTCACAAAGAGAGGTTTGGGGAGAGCTTGCTGGTGCTTGGGAAGGCTCTAGGCGTGCAAGGAAGGCAGGGGAACCAGCAGCCCTCAAAGGAGAGGGCCAAGGGGTATAAATAACCCAATCCCAAAAACTAGCCGTTATACCCAAGGAAAACCGGTCAGACCGGTTTCCCGAACCGGTCAAACCGGTTTTCAAACCAAAGTAGCCGTTGAGCCTGTCAGATGCCAAACCGGTCAGACCGGTTTGGGTCGAGGCAGCACACTAAGTTTCCAAGGTGTTTATCTCTCAAGGCTATCTCCCATGGGTTGACCTATGAGCACTTTTGGTGTTGTCAAACAACTAATGTTGCATCCCTCTTGATATTACGACATTCCTAAGCTCAAGGTTAAAACAATAAATGAATTCTTCCACTTGAGCTCCAATGTCTTGATTGTTGCCATACTTGATCATTCACAACTTGAGGGCTTCAACATCTTTATCTTGCTGAGCAAATCCAACTTGAGCCAATGGCTTAGAACTTCCGAGTATATCCAATTCATAAGCCATTTCAATATATGATCAACAAAGAATTAGATGCATTGCATAGCTTCACTCGGTAAGGCTTGATTAGTGTATAGAGATCAAACCATGATGTTAGTCTTCACCCTAGCAAAGTCCCTCGGCTACAAGACCCATCTCTTTGCTTGATACCTGGACACTGTCATCTAGCTCAATCCCTTTCACCATATCTAGCCACATTGAGTTCCACTTTGCTTTGCACCATCATGAATACCACATTAAAATCCATGTCTTCAATTAGCTTGAAATATATTCAATATTGTCTTGTATGTTTTCTTTGGTAAATAACTTGTCCATAAGCTTCCATGTACTAGAGACCATTTACTAACCATAGATTCATGTCTCATTTTGAATATAACCATTGCTATGGATCAAGCCCAAAGAAATCCCAATTTCTTCAATTAAATTGTCCCATTAAACTTTGACAAGTACCCTATAGATGAGACCAACCAATTTGCATAAAACCATGTCTCATTTGTCACTTTTATTCACTTGTCGTTGTATTGCTTAGTTGCATGGGATCACAACCACTTGTTCGCTTTTATGTCATTTATACCAACCATGAGCTCATATTCTTCACAACAAATATATTACATGAATATCCATAAGAGTATAACCCTGCTCATATGCTTAAGCAAATAAGTTAAATACAAATCATGTTGTCATCCAAAATCACCAAAACATATAAGTGCCTAGATGCACTTTCATAAACAAAGGTGACAGTAGCTGCGCCTAGCCATTATCTACCCATATGCAATAACCCAGGTGATCAAGGTACAGGATAAACAAAACTAGGTACAACCTTAAAATGGTAACAATTTAGACACATGCGTATGCAGTAAATAATGTAAAAGGTGTGTTTAGGTAGCAACGATTGTCCGTGCTATAACTAGCCTTTATCCAACAGAGATACCGCTACTAAGAGTCTTCAACTCTTGCTCTTTTAATTCTTTAGATCACTCGAACTGTGCTCCCTCTTGAAATCTCTTGATGACGTTTCTCTACCCGCAGCGATCAACGAGCACAACAAGTAGCTAAACAAGCAAACAAACAATAAACAACTAAGAACAATACACCAATCAAAGAGAAAAAGCTTTGAAAGAGCGTGCTTAAGGATAGGGCTTGGTTCTATGGTCACGAGAACGCAAGAAACGCTGAAAACGGAGCTACGGTTGAAAAGATAGAACTATCGGATGATTTGAATTATTAAACAACACAACTATATGCTAGATTAATTTTATTTAAAGAAAATCATATGTAAAGGTTATTTCAAATAATTATATTTGAATTTGTGAATTCGAGCTAAAAGCTAATCAAATTTTATTTATAATTATTGATATATAAATTATACCAAATTAAATATTAAATTTGAAATAAACAAATATTGTTTCTGAGAACATCTGAGCATATAACTTTATATCTCGAGTTGAACTAGTCATATTACTCCCTCCATTCTTAAATATATGACGTTTAGGACAAGCAAATTAGTTCATTTTTGAACTAAATAGCTTGTCCTAAATGACATATATTCGAGAATGGAGGTAGTATTATTGAAAAACATATAATGTTGGTATTGATCTGCCAATTTAAAATTTATTTAAGAAAGCTCGGAGTTTACTCTAATTTGCTTTTAAATTAGAAAAGCTAGTTACCATAAATATTAACCATATTCATATTAGTTTATGAAAACCGAGATATAACCTAGTTAAATTTTATTTGTAAAACTTATTAAATCTAAATATTATACTAACCGAATTAAAATTAATTATAAAACCGGAGTATAAACCTTAACTAGCTTTTAGTTGGTAAAACATATTTAAATAGGGGATCGCCAAAACCAGCATGCATGGGGGCATGCATGGGAGGTGGGAGGCTCATTGGATCAAAATCGTGTGGCTCAGATTTTGGTTTCCAAAGTTTGCATGAAGGGATTGGTTTTCACGTGATACGTTGCCATTTAAATAATCTTTAATCAATTTAATATTAAATAGAATTCATAAACAATTTGTATGTTAAACAACAACACTAACGCGTAATTTAAGTTGACACGAATCTAACACAACAAGAGCGGGTCGAAACGGATCTAAAATGCGGATTTTATTGTGAAAACAAGGTTGAGGGATCTGTTTGGAATTAACTATAGCCGGCAGGGGTTAGCTTGCAAGATTCCATAGACTCAGTAAATAGTTGCTGAGAATAGAGGAAACCTCGGGGTTAGATCTACAAAAGGGCTCGGGCTGGGTTTATGTGTGAGGGTGGAATACTTGCAGGGGGTTTTCTGAAAGTTTTACAGGATACAATATAAGGGTTCCATGATTCCTCGGGGGTGTTTCTGCAAAAGCTCCAAGAGCTTCTCGGCCATGGCCGGCGGCGGCTCTGGCGGCTCTTCTCGCCGGCGACTGGGTGGACTAGGGCGGCGGCTGGCTGGCGCAATTGAGAGAGGGGCGCGAGGGGAACTTGAGGGTGTGCTCACCATGGGCGGAGGTGCACATAACGGCCGGAATTTCGGTCGACGGCGGAGGAGGCGGCCGGCGGCGAGCGTGCTCCCGGGGACGAGCGCGTCCGGTAATGGGGTAGCGACGAGGGCCGGTGGCGGAGCTGCGGCTTGACGTGGGAGACCTCGAGGTGCTGGGGGTTCGTCCCGAAGATGACCGAGACGCCGGGATTCCACGACCAATCTCCAGCGGCGGCAGCTTCACGTGGACAGGGGTGCTCCGGTGACGGGGCGGCGACGAGAAACGATGGTGAAGCTTCGTCTCGGTGACTAGATGCTCATGGCAGGCTTGAATCCACCCGGCGACCAGCGGAGGCGGCTGGACGGCGGCAATGGCGGGCGGCGGCGATTCTTGCCGCGGCGACGGCGTTACTCGCGGCGGCGGCGCTGTGCAGGGGCAGGGCGAGGGCGGTAGCTAGGGCGCGAGGTTCGGGTGGCGACGGCTTTTATAGAGGCGCGGACGCCGAGAAATCCGGCGGCGGCGGCGCGCGTCGGTTGCGGCGGCGGCGCACAACGCTGGCGGCGGGAGGGGCCTGGTGGGCCAGATTGGGCCTGAATCGGGCCTCGCAGGCTCTGCCAGAGAGAAAGGGGAGGGGGGCCCATTTAGCAGGAAGAAGGGGGCAGGCTGGGTTTGGGCTGGCGAGGAGCGGAGGGCTGCTGCTGGGCCGAGAGGGAAAGAAGGAAGGAGCTGCCGGGCTGGGCTCGCAAGGAGTTGAAGGAGCAAGGGTGAACAGGCCAAAACTTAAGGGGGCAAAAGCGAACTCTCAACGAAACAACTTTTCTAGGGCTCAAACAAAAGCAATTCAAACTTGAATTTAAATCAGATTTAAATTCTAATTTGAACTACACACAAACAACTCAATGCAGCCAGCATGAATGCAACACAACCACAATTACCTATGTTGTTTTTAATTTAATTCAATAAACTAATTTTCCTATACTAAATTCCCTGAAAATTATATAAACATTTATAAAATTTTAGAAAATTGAGAAAATTATTGTATTAATTAAGCTAACAAATCACAAGAAAAAATCCAAAAATTTTGGGGTGTGACATCTTCTAGAGTTCTGGTAAAGCTTTTGTATCTTTTCCTTTTCTTTATGCAAGACTCTGAGTATTTAATATGTAATATTCCGCATCTACTTGAGTTATTTATTCTGCATTTATTTCTGGGGTAATTGTGGAATATCTAGCTTTGGTTATTAGTTGTTGTAGTCTGGCTCTAGAAGTTCTCTCCTAGTACTTTATCCTAGTTGGTACTTCGATCCTGCTCAATGCTTGTGGTGAACTGTCACTGGGGTATTGACGGGGTTGCTTGCTCTTTCTAGTAGAGTAAGTAGTTATTATCTAGTGTAGGTCTGGTTCCTAAACTAGGTAGTAACCTTGGTTTGCATCTGAGTCCACGGAGGTAGTAGCCGTTAGGTGGTGACAGCCCTATACGGCCTACGTATTCCACCACGTCCGGCTCGGAACCGTAGGATCCTTAGAGCGGGTATTAGCAGCGCCCCTTCTCATCCCTTTCTATGTGTTGCTGGTTCCGTGTCCCGACGCTGAGGTAATAGAACTAGGAAAAGAACCATAGATGCCATTCTTCATGCTAGCCGTAATCTTTGCTAGAGGTATCTCAAGACCAGTGGAAGTATATAGGAATCCTTTTCTGTCTCGTTGTCCTCCCACTAGCTAGACCGCTCTTTCCTCCATCGTTTATCCTGGACTACTCCTTGTGTGTATCAACTGCATATCACTCCTATCCTATCCTTTACCCCCGCCTTGTTAGCCGGTACTTTAATTAGTAGTTACATCCTTGTCAATAGTCGATACTCTTTATCCAATGCTTCCCTGTGGAAATAAATACGATACCTAGGAATACTCCCGGGTGAAATGCTACATCGGTATCCGTGCGCTTGCGGATTTATATCTGTATCGTAAGAATACCAATGAACACTCCTTGCACCATTACTGGGATTCACAATCCTGATAGTGGACTGTAAGAAGTGTCAACAAGCATTTCTGGCGCCGTTGCCGGGGAAGCAATTGGCGAAAGATATTGATAATTGACATTGGTGTCTACTAATTTAATCTACCGCTAGCATTAGCGGGATCACCCCTGTTTGATTGAGTTTGTTTCAAACAGGAGGAATGCAGAGAGCCCAAGGTGCCCGATCATGCAGGATTTATCAGCATTTGCCCCTTTCTACTGCGATGCACGTGCAAGTTTTCGAAGAAAAAGATCCTCACAAGTATGTGTTTAAAACACAAAAATAAATATACATTATCATCATGTGCTGCCCGGAGGAACGATCGTCGTCATGGAAGAAGAAGAAAATCAAATGTGACGGAAAAACGATGCTGCATCACCGCAATTCTATCTCAAATTGTCGGTAATGGCGAGAAAAATTAAGGTATGTGAGATAGTCTAGCTCTTAGACTTTACATTTTGAGCATTATCCTTTTAATTTTTGCATTATCCACTGCATGTTTGCTTTGAATCACTCAATTTAGGAATTCGTGCATCCCATCACCCCATTTTTTTTCCGAAATCCACTGCATGTTTCCCATTCTTACATTTGCATTCATTCCTCATCATCGTTTTGCATTGAAAAAAACAAAAAAATACACTAAAACAAAAACAAAACAAATATCCAGCAACCACCGGTCTTAGGCCAAGGTGTTTGTATGGTTGCAAGCCTTGATTCAAGGCTAGTGGCCAGACTTTACCTGGCCTGACTAGTTTTCGCTCGTTCTTTGTGCTTCGCGCAAGAGAGGAGACGTACTCTATGCCTCCACTCCTTTGCCGCTCCACTAGCTTGGTTTGGAACCCATTGTCGCAATATTGTCTACACCCAAGCTAGCTCCGCGGCATCCCACTAGTTGGCATGTTTGAGAGCCGCCGTGTATCCTTACACGACAACATCAACACGGAGGAGCACTCAGCCAACTATGTGGAGTCACGTCGGCTTAGTGCCATCACCGTTGCATCAATTCCGAAAGTCTTCATCATCAGATGCTAATGGTGGGCACACTCAGGTATGTGAAAAAGGTTTTTGCTTTTTACCTAAATTAAAAAGCAAAGTTCACTAATGGCCATATGCTTATCCCCATGTGAATATCTCAAGGTGTTTTCATGCTCCCTTTATCTGTTTTGGTTTCTCTGGTTTGAATGTATCGTACAATACATTCATAAGCTTTTTAAATTAAGCATGATGCTTAGGTTAATTAGCTTGCTTTAATCATATTAGACATGGTGTCGAGTTTGATTAATGAACCTTTAGAGCAATACTTTTATGGATATTGGTTGTATGTATGGACTAACCCTGCAGAAAAATCATCAAATTTGAATGGGAAGTCCCCAAATTTACTTCACATCGGAGGAAGTTGCATCGTTCGAAGCATCATCTCCTGATCGGACGGTGACAAGATCAGTTGACGGAAGGAGAAGTCCCGCTCATGGACATAAAACACGAGCTCTCACCGCAAGATAAACTGGTATGTATCCCATGTTTCCCTTTTCAAAATTTTAATCACTGCATTTGCATCTTTCCCTTTCCAAATGTGAATCACCCTTGCATTAGAATTAAGAGAAAACAAAAAGGAAATTTTTTTTGGGAAGTGGGCAGTTCAGCCGATCTATCCAGTTCGGCCAAACCTACCTCTGTGCCCGAATGTGCACTAACCTAAATGGTTATGTCAAGAAAAGACCAGAGAGTATAGTCAGTCAGGTACACCATTCACATCCAAATCTTTTCTTCCTGTGCCAAATGCTCCATTTGCAATATCCTTTCACCTGGCAATCAACACATCCATCCATCCATCCATCCAGAGCCAAATTTTGTGCAAACCCCATACTTGGTCAGATCGCCCAAGGGTCTCATCCTCGATCGACCCTAACCTCACCTTCTACCATAAAATTTGCCCCACCAGGACAAAAGCATGGTCTCCACCACTCCACACTGCTGCACACTTCATTCCAACACAATCATGGCAGCATGGGAGTGGTGTGATCCTTTTGATCCTGTGGTCATGTTATCCTGTCCAAAAAAAAACCACCAAAGTTCCCATGCCTTTGTGCTGGACGAGGCTCGTAAGACGAGGCCAACAGGATGAATATTACAGTGGCTCAGTCGAGCCATGGTGATTCAACCGAGTTCCTCCTCTCACTCGCTTGTTGATGGCGCTCTGGATGCATGGAGGAAGTTTGCTCCATTCAGGTATGCACTTGTACACTCTCTGAGTACTTTTCTCTCTCAATCCTATGCAATGTTTGATTCACTTGCATGAATAAAAACATAAAAACAACAAAAATATTTCCCTTCTCTTGATCATTATGCTGCTTTATGAAAACGGTTTGTGGAGGTTAAATCCCTGTAAAAAGACAAACCCCGAACAACTAAATGCTAAACCTTGATCATATAGTCCCTCGGGTATTGTCGTTCTAACATTTTGCAGGCATCATCTCGTTGTCTCTATTCCTAAAGACGATCAAGAACATTCGGTACACGAGCAATGGTGAGGCTAGGGACACTCCCCAATCTCATCACGTGTCTCGGTATCGATGAAGGCCAAACAAGGATCACTGACACTGATGTTCCAAGCCAAGCTTGGGGGAGGACCCCCACGAGGTAAGTCCGAACCGTATCATTATAAGCTGCATCTTTGCTCTGCTTTGCTTTCATTTTAGTTTGAATAATAAAAACACCAAAAATATTTGCTTTTGAATAAATAACTCCCAACTAATGCATGGAATGAATTATATGCCTCTCACCTTGGAAATGATGAATAGTTGCTCTGTCATGTATCTTGCAAGTACCCTGTTCATAACTTGTTACTCTATTGGTGCTTGACTTATTTGGCATGAGTGAAAAAATGAACCTAAAAACCTTGTGGGAGCACATGCTTTATTCCAAGTCTAGGTTGTTGTGAGGAATGATATAGTGAGACTATGGTTGAATTCTTGCTTTTGCTCTTAGTACGGTGAAAATCTCGGATGAATTTATTTTCAAAAAAAATGAAGTTCCTCATTGGTCAAAAATACCTACCAAAGCCATATGATAAGCTTAGTTGAAAAACCTCTACTCATGTGATGCTTGTCATCGTAGTGAGCTTTGTCAAATTGTTGTGACCTTTGGGTGGAACTTTTCATGCTTTCAAGATCGAGATTCACGTACACACCACCTCTCACTTGCAATTCCTACTCTGGGAGTTAGCAAACATTTCCATCATCCATCCACAAAATAAAGACTCCATGTTTTATGTTCTTCCTCTCCAAATATCCTTGAATAGAGACATGGGCTATGCAAAAAGAAAAGCATGCTAAAAAGCATGGCAAAAAGAGTGAAAAAGAAAAGCATGCTAAGTAGCATGGCAAAAATAAGATATGAGAAAAGCATGTCAAAGGCATGGAAAAATATGAAAAAAAGAAGAAGAAAGATAGCCCATGTTCTCGAAAATAAATCAAGGAGAGGAAGAATCATCCCAAGGAGTTCCACCAAATTCCACTCCACATATTACACACACTTGCACTTCTTGATCTTAAGGTGTGATTTAATCCCCCAAAGATCCGGTCTTTGACTTAGCAAAATATAAGATGCAAGTATGCCTTTGTCCATCTTTCCTACGTGAGCCCCACAAAAGCTTTAGTAGATTTTAGGATGAAAGAAGGCAAAGCCTTTGGTGAGAATTCAAATACCACTTGAGCGACTGAGTGTGCTAATTGAGGAACTAAGTTTAATTTTCAAAAATTATGGAAACTCTGAGATGGGATTCTGAAAAGAGTAGGAGTGGAATAAAAACTGAGTTAAGCTGTTCAAACTTTCAACCGCCCGAGACGAGGAGATTTGTAACACCCTAAAAATGCCTATTTTAAAAATTTAGTAATTAAATCGCTTTTATTTAAATTGTGCTCATATGAATCTAAGGAAAACAAATTATTTATGAGAAATAAAATCAAAGATAAGGCTAGACACATTTTGATGCATTCATGCTGGCTGCATTGAGTTTTGTTTGTTTGAAGTTCTAATCGAATTTTAAAATCCAATTCAGATTTCGCTTTTAGGCTTTGCCCTCTATTTCCTTTTCTGGCGCCGAGCTGTTTCCTTCCTAGACCCTCGACTTCGACTAGGACTCTGTCTCGAGACCGACTCCGACGCTGTCGCAGTCGCCGAATCCTTTCTTGTCACGAACGCCAAGACTTGGACCTGAGGCCGGACTTTGTTCTATTTATAGCCGTCGTCTTGATCTCCCTTTCAATCTTTCCAATCGAGCCACAACCCTAGCTACCGTTCTCGCCGAGAAGTTCCGTTTCGCTCGAGACCGTTCTCGTCGGAAGAAGTTCCGCCTCGCTCGAGACCCACCCTCGATCTTCGCCGCCGGAGCTTCGCACTCGTCGGAAAGTACTTCAGGAGGTTCGCCTTGAAAACCCGAAGCTCTCCATAGCATTCTTGCTCCGATTCTTGCCGTACTCTACGCCAATTTTGATCCGCCGTCGTCCCAGTAGTTCTCCGCCGCTGTGTTCGAGCGTCGCTAGCGTCAAGCCTCGAAGCCAGCTTACCCCTCGAAAAGTTGTTTTGTTTTGAACCATTAGATCTAGATCCAATGCCGCCGCGTCAACTCGAGGCCCTGGTCGAACCGGAGGTACCTTCGAAGCTGACTGTTTTGCAAAACAAGCCTTCACGTTTTTCAAAACCAACCCGCAGTCCAATCTAGTTCAAAAGTATTTTCAAATAAGTCCTTTTCTTTTGTTTTAACCCCTGCAAGTTTTTAAAGTTGCGCCCGAGGCTCGGTTTTATCTTTTAATAGGAAAACCCTCGAATCTTCAAATAAAATTTTGTTTTGACCCTCGAAACTTTCGCAGTTTAGCTCCGAACCGTAGAAACACCATAGCTTCTCTGTTTTAGCTCCGATTTGAGTGATTTTCGCGTTCTTGTGTTCGTAGCAAAGCGTAGATTAGTTTCGAAGATTTCTTTCTTCTGTTCTTTATTGTTTGGTGTACTGTTCTAATAGATTAATATTGTTTGCATGTACTGGTTTGCTTGGTTGCTTGTGTGCTTCTTCGAGAGTCCAGTTGGTGAGCAGTACGCGCTCGAGTTCGAGGGGTACCAGGACCAGCAGTATCAGCAGCAGCAGCAGCAGTTTGTGGAAGGCAAGTACAGCACGGACAATCCTTGCTACCTAAACACACCTTACATTAATTACTGCATATGCATGTGTCTAAATTGTTTCCATTAAGGTTATTCCTAGTTTTGTTTACCCTATACCTTGATTACCCTGGGATATTGCATTTGGGTAGAATTTTGCTAAGTGCAGCTACCGTCACCAAAGTTTAACTGTTAATCTTGACTTAATGGTTCACTTCAATGATAATGTTAAAATCTACTTTTTAGCAACTTGGATCAGGGAGCTAGGGCGTATGCTTCGAGCCTGGCCCTAGTGTCTCTCCGTAAGGACTGGTTCTTAAAGCGGCAACCCAGGAGCCTGTCGCCACCGCCGGAACTATAATGGCTCTGGTCTTGGACAAGTAACTTGTACGGCTTTAACTCAACAGTGGTTACCGAGGGGCCACCGGCGTTATGGGAAGCATGGGTGAGAGTATGGTTTGATCCACCGAGGACGGAATAGCCGTTGGCTATGCCCTCGTGAGGCACAGTCCCGTGTTGGGAGCTTCCGTTTGGCGGAGGTTCTACACGTTGCGCTATTTAATTCTGCTTTTGCATTACTTTTCTGCGATTGGACGCCATTGACCCCCTCGTGCTGCGGCACGGGCGTAAGTCAGTCTCGGTGCCTCGGCTCATGCTGCCTAGGTTGTACCATAACGGCTGCTGTTTTGTTAAAGTGTCTTGTGAAAAGCCTCGTAGCGTCCCTATGCGATCACACCTCGGAAGTGTGGTTTGAGAGGTCTGATCCACCTCCGCGTGGTTGGGTGCAAAGTTCTTTGAACTTTTACGCGACTGGTGGGTAAAGGGCGAAACCTCTGCAGAGTGTACAATCTATCATGATAGCCTTGCTCAGGGTCACGAGCGGCCTGGATCCTTTTTGATTAGAAGATGATGTTTATTATTACTGTTTTATGCCTACTTCTACTTTATTAATTGGGGAAATACAACCGGGATTCACAATAAATGTTGTACCCTCGAGATACCCTCGAATACCCTCGAGAGACCCTCGAAACAGACTAAAATCAGCCAACAAAAAAAATGCTAATGCAGTTCAGCCGAGTCAAGCCTTACTTTTTAGCCTTCATAATCTGTGTTGTATTTGCTAAGTAACTTTGTTACTTACACTTGCTGTTGTTATTATTTTTGGGCAAAATCCCGGATGGGTAACAGAAGGATTAGAAGGTGCTGCTGCCGTCGAATTTCCTGAAGATCTGCCTTTCTACTAGCTGTGCTCAACCAGTCAGTGTCCCTGTGGAGTTGTGGACTTCGGCCTCGTTTCGTTTGGATTAGAGAGAGTTCTGTTTAAAGTCTTCCGCTGTAATTCTCTTTAAGTTCGAGTCAATCTCTGATGTAAAACCCTTTTATTTTAATTGAGCATTGTGTTCTTTTATCATATTTGTTTGCTATATGTGTAATGACTTCCTGGGAACACATATGGCCGCATCTCGGGTTTGCTGTGGAAATCCGGGTGTGACAGATTGGTATCAGAGCCGTGCTGACTGTAGGAACGCAGCCTAGTTAGAACGGTTGAAAAATCACTAGGAGACCACCATGATTTTGTTTCAGATCATTTAGTTACGATATTCAAAACCAGTGTTGTCGAGTCTTCTGTGAGTCATGCCTTTGGGTGCTTGATTTTGCTGTTATTATGCTTATGTTTGATTTGGATTTTTGTAATGATTGTGATGGTCATAGACGCGAGTCTATCTCCATCTAGATATAGGACTAAGGTTTAAGGAATATTAGTGAATAAATAGTTGGGTTAGCTATCCCCTTTGCACTTCCTCTGTCTTACTCTCTATACCTCTGAATCATATCTTTCCAAGTACTGCTATCTTCTTATGCACCATCTGCAAGCATGGGTTATCTAATACCGGTTGGCGGGAATACTGATGGGAGATCTCCTGCTATGATAGATGGTTAACACCAGAGGCAACCCCGGAGGCAGTGGAAGCATCCAGAACCAGAACCCACCACCTCCACCACCGCCACTCACCATGGAGCAGATGATGCAGATGCAACTCCAGCTGACACAGCAGATGGCGCAAACCATAGCACTGATGCAGCAGAATCAGTAGAACCCGCCCCAACAGCACTACGTGCAACCCAGAGATAAAAGGGGCGAGTTTATGAAAGGACGCCCTCCTACCTTCAACAAGTCTAGCGACCCAATGCAAGCAGAGGACTGGCTCAAGGCAGTGGAACGACAGCTGGACATCGCACAGTGCAACGACCGGGAGAAGGTGCTATATGGAGGTGGACAGCTCCAGGGAGCAGCTTTGGATTGGTGGGATGCATACCAGTATGCTCACCCCAATCGTGATCAGATCACTTGGCAGGAGTTCCGCGACAGTTTCCGTTCTCACCACGTGCCGGAAGCGCTGATGACCTTGAAGAAGGAGTTCCTGGCTTTGAAGCAGGAAGGTATGAGTGTCACCGCTTATCGTGACAAGTTCATTGAGTTGGCCCGTTATGCTCCAGAGGACGTGAATACGGACAAGAAGAAGCAGACCCGATTCCGTGATGGCCTGCATGATACACTCCAGTACCAGCTCCTGTGTTCCAAGTTCGCCACTTTTCAGGAACTGGTGGATAGCGCACTACTGCTGGAGCACAAGCGCCGCGAGATGGAGGAAAAGAAGAGGAAGCTTCAAGGCACACCGTCAGGAAGCAACGTTCGCCCTCGCTTCAATCCTCAGCAAGGAAACCAGCAGATGGTGACGCCACAGCGTTTCCAGGGACAGTCCGGTTTGATGAACCGCAACCAGTATCAGCAACGACCCCAGTACCAGCCACGTCCCCTGTACCTACCAGCACCACCTCAGCAGCGACCCTCGAACCAGCCACAGAATGGTCCTGTTCAACGCCCCAATCCGGCCGGCAATACACCTACAGCACCAAGGTGTTTCGGATGTGGAGATCTGAGACACTATGCCAGCGCCTGCCCTCGAAAGGCTCAGAACACCGTCGAACAGAACAGTAATTCGAGGGTTGGACAACCGTAGAACCAGATTGGAAATCAGCAGCAGAATCCAGCGAGGGGCAAGGTCAACCACATGGGAGCCGAGACCCTCGAAGGAGCCACAGATGTCGTTGTGGGTACGTTCCCTATCAACTCGACTCTCGCAACTGTTTTATTTGACACTGGAGCTTCGCATGCTTTCATATCTGCTGCTTTCGTGAAAAAGAACATGATGATCTTGCAACCTATGGGAAACCCCATGGTAGTTAGTTCACCTGGGGGAGAACAGCGAGCCACTTTACGTTGCCCCTGTATCACCGTCACAATAAGGGGGGTAGACTTTGTGGTGAACCCAATAGTCCTAGAAACCCTTGGGTTTGACTTGATTTTGGGTATGAGTTGGTTAGCCAGATACGATGGGGTGATTCAATGTTCCAAGAGAACAGTGCAGCTGACAGCAAAGACTGGTGAGAAAGTGGAGTACCAAGCAGCTAGTCCCGTGGGACGCAATCAGATCTACCAAGCCGAAGGTGTGGCACTGGAAGACATCAGAGTGGTGTGCGAATTCCCAGACGTGTTTCCAGATGAGTTACCAGGTATGCCCCCAGACCGCGAAGTTGAATTTGTTATTGATCTTAAGCCTGGTACTGCACCTATAGCTAAGAGGCCATATAGAATGGGAGTAAAAGAACTAGAGAAACTTAAGGAGGAATTAAGGGCAATGTTAGCAAAAGGGTATATCCGTCCTAGTTCGTCCCCTTGGGGAGCACCAGTTTTGTTTGTGGATAAGAAAGATGGGACCCATAGATTGTGTGTGGATTATCGAGCTTTGAATGAAGTGACCATCAAGAACAAGTACCCGCTGCCAAGGATTGATGATCTCTTCGACCAGTTAAAAGGAGCATGTGTGTTCTCTAAGATCGATCTCCGATCCGGATACCATCAGATGAGGATACGAGTGACTGACATCCCCAAAACCGCCTTCACAACCCGATATGGTTTATACGAGTTCACAGTTATGTCTTTTGGTTTGACAAATGCACCGGCATACTTCATGTATTTGATGAACAGTGTGTTCATGGACTATCTTGACAAGTTCGTGGTAGTGTTCATTGACGACATTCTGGTTTTCTCCAAGAATGAGGAAGAGCACGAAGAACATCTGAGGTTGGTGATGCAGAGACTTTGTGAGCATCAGTTGTATGCCAAGCTGAGCAAGTGTGAGTTTTGGTTGAAGGAAGTAGCGTTCTTGGGTCACGTACTGTCCAATGGTGGAGTGGCAGTTGATCCGAAGAAGGTTAGTGATGTGTTGAGTTGGAATCCGCCTAAGGATGTAAGTGAAATCAGAAGTTTCCTTGGAATGGCTGGATATTATCGGAGGTTTATTGAAGGATTCTCCAAGATTGCTAAACCCCTGACGGCGTTATTGGAGAAAAATGCTAAGTTTGTCTGGACTGAAGAATGTCAAGTCAGCTTTGAGGAATTGAAGAAGAGATTGACAACGGCACCTGTGCTAGTGTTGCCGGATATAACCAAGAGCTTCTCTATCTACTGCGATGCATCTCGTTTAGGATTGGGATGTGTGCTCATGCAGGAAGGCAGAGTAGTAGCATATGCATCGAGGCAGTTGAGGAAACATGAGCAGAACTACCCGACACACGATCTGGAGTTAGCAGCTGTAGTACATGCTTTGAAAATTTGGAGGCATTACTTGATTGGACATAAGTGTGATATTTACACTGACCACAAGAGTCTCAAGTATGTGTTCACACAGACAGACCTGAATATGAGGCAACGTCGTTGGTTAGAGTTGATCAAGGATTACGACCTGGAGATTCATTATCATCCAGGAAAGGCCAACCTGGTGGCAGATGCTCTGAGTAGAAGGAGCTACGTGAATAAGATCACGGGACATTGCTTATCGGAGGAACTCAGTTCAGAGTTCGAAAGGATGAGTCTGGGATTTGTGACCAGCGTCACCGAGATGGCAGTAGAACCGACCTTGGAACAAGAGATCCGAAAAGGACAGCTCACAGATGAGAAGATCAAGGAGATCGTGGAACTAGTGGCATTAGGAAAAGCCCCTGGTTTTCGAGTGGATGACCAAGGAACATTGTGGTATGAGAAGCGGATCTGTGTACCAGATATAGTGCAGATCAGGGATACAATTCTCAGGGAAGCCCATGAGTCGGCGTATTCGATGCACCCAGGTAGTACCAAGATGTACCAAGATATCAAAGAAAGATTTTGGTGGTACGGATTGAAGAGAGATGTAGCCACATATGTAGCTCTATGTGACACATGTCAGAGAGTCAAGGCTGAACATCAGAGGCCAGCAGGTTTGCTCCAGCCCCTGAAGGTACCTGAATGGAAGTGGGAAGAAGTCGGTATGGATTTCATCACTGGCTTACCTCGCACTCAGAGGGGATTTGACTCAATCTGGGTAATCGTGGATCGTCTGACCAAGGTGGCGCATTTCCTACCAGTGAAGACCACTTATTCGGGAGCCCGACTAGCAGAGCTGTATATGGAGAGAATTGTGTGCCTGCATGGGGTACCGAAAAGAATAGTGTCTGATCGAGGTACCCAGTTCACATCACACTTTTGGCGACAATTGCATGAGTCTATGGACACTAAGCTACAGTTCAGTTCAGCATACCATCCGCAGACCGATGGGCAGACAGAACGGACGAACCAGATATTGGAGGATATGTTGAGAGCATGTGCTCTACAATACGGTGCCAGTTGGGACAAGAGTTTACCATACGCGGAATTCTCATACAACAACAGCTATCAGAAGAGTCTGCAGATGGCCCCATTCGAGGCTTTGTATGGCAGAAAGTGTAGGACACCACTATTCTGGAATCAGACAGGAGAAAGTCAGGTATTTGGACCTGAGATACTAAGAGAAGCAGAGCGACAAGTGCAGATAATCAGACAGAATCTGAAAGTGGCACAATCCAGACAGAAGAGCTATGCAGATAACCGACGGAGGGATCTTAGCTTCGAAGTTGGAGACTTCGTGTATCTCAAGGTGTCACCCATGAGAGGCGTGAAGAGGTTCAACGTCAAGGGCAAGTTAGCACCTCGATACATTGGACCGTTCAAGGTACTTGGTCGGAAAGGTGAGGTAGCATATCAGTTAGAGCTACCAGAGAAGTTAGCGGGAGTACATGATGTGTTCCATGTATCTCAATTGAAAAAGTGCTTGGGAGTACCTGAGGAACGAATTCCGATTGAGGAGCTAAATGTGGAGGAAGATCTTACTTATACTGAGCATCCTGTCAGAATTTTGGAAGAATCAGAGAGAGTCACCAGAAACAAGGTGATCAAGATGTGCAAGGTTCAGTGGAGTCGTCATTCCGAGGATGAAGCAACTTGGGAAAGAGAGGAAGACCTCAGAGCTGAATATCCACAGTTATTCCAATCCACACCCGAATCTCGAGGGCGAGATTCATCTTAAGGGGGGTAGGTTTGTAACACCCTAAAAATGCCTATTTTAAAAATTTAGTAATTAAATCGCTTTTATTTAAATTGTGCTCATATGAATCTAAGGAAAACAAATTATTTATGAGAAATAAAATCAAAGATAAGGCTAGACACATTTTGATGCATTCATGCTGGCTGCATTGAGTTTTGTTTGTTTGAAGTTCTAATCGAATTTTAAAATCCAATTCAGATTTCGCTTTTAGGCTTTGCCCTCTATTTCCTTTTCTGGCGCCGAGCTGTTTCCTTCCTAGACCCTCGACTTCGACTAGGACTCTGTCTCGAGACCGACTCCGACGCTGTCGCAGTCGCCGAATCCTTTCTTGTCACGAACGCCAAGACTTGGACCTGAGGCCGGACTTTGTTCTATTTATAGCCGTCGTCTTGATCTCCCTTTCAATCTTTCCAATCGAGCCACAACCCTAGCTACCGTTCTCGCCGAGAAGTTCCGTTTCGCTCGAGACCGTTCTCGTCGGAAGAAGTTCCGCCTCGCTCGAGACCCACCCTCGATCTTCGCCGCCGGAGCTTCGCACTCGTCGGAAAGTACTTCAGGAGGTTCGCCTTGAAAACCCGAAGCTCTCCATAGCATTCTTGCTCCGATTCTTGCCGTACTCTACGCCAATTTTGATCCGCCGTCGTCCCAGTAGTTCTCCGCCGCTGTGTTCGAGCGTCGCTAGCGTCAAGCCTCGAAGCCAGCTTACCCCTCGAAAAGTTGTTTTGTTTTGAACCATTAGATCTAGATCCAATGCCGCCGCGTCAACTCGAGGCCCTGGTCGAACCGGAGGTACCTTCGAAGCTGACTGTTTTGCAAAACAAGCCTTCACGTTTTTCAAAACCAACCCGCAGTCCAATCTAGTTCAAAAGTATTTTCAAATAAGTCCTTTTCTTTTGTTTTAACCCCTGCAAGTTTTTAAAGTTGCGCCCGAGGCTCGGTTTTATCTTTTAACAGGAAAACCCTCGAATCTTCAAATAAAATTTTGTTTTGACCCTCGAAACTTTCGCAGTTTAGCTCCGAACCGTAGAAACACCATAGCTTCTCTGTTTTAGCTCCGATTTGAGTGATTTTCGCGTTCTTGTGTTCGTAGCAAAGCGTAGATTAGTTTCGAAGATTTCTTTCTTCTGTTCTTTATTGTTTGGTGTACTGTTCTAATAGATTAATATTGTTTGCATGTACTGGTTTGCTTGGTTGCTTGTGTGCTTCTTCGAGAGTCCAGTTGGTGAGCAGTACGCGCTCGAGTTCGAGGGGTACCAGGACCAGCAGTATCAGCAGCAGCAGCAGCAGTTTGTGGAAGGCAAGTACAGCACGGACAATCCTTGCTACCTAAACACACCTTACATTAATTACTGCATATGCATGTGTCTAAATTGTTTCCATTAAGGTTATTCCTAGTTTTGTTTACCCTATACCTTGATTACCCTGGGATATTGCATTTGGGTAGAATTTTGCTAAGCGCATCTACCGTCACCAAAGTTTAACTGTTAATCTTGACTTAATGGTTCACTTCAATGATAATGTTAAAATCTACTTTTTAGCAACTTGGATCAGGGAGCTAGGGCGTATGCTTCGAGCCTGGCCCTAGTGTCTCTCCGTAAGGACTGGTTCTTAAAGCGGCAACCCAGGAGCCTGTCGCCACCGCCGGAACTATAATGGCTCTGGTCTTGGACAAGTAACTTGTACGGCTTTAACTCAACAGTGGTTACCGAGGGGCCACCGGCGTTATGGGAAGCATGGGTGAGAGTATGGTTTGATCCACCGAGGACGGAATAGCCGTTGGCTATGCCCTCGTGAGGCACAGTCCCGTGTTGGGAGCTTCCGTTTGGCGGAGGTTCTACACGTTGCGCTATTTAATTCTGCTTTTGCATTACTTTTCTGCGATTGGACGCCATTGACCCCCTCGTGCTGCGGCACGGGCGTAAGTCAGTCTCGGTGCCTCGGCTCATGCTGCCTAGGTTGTACCATAACGGCTGCTGTTTTGTTAAAGTGTCTTGTGAAAAGCCTCGTAGCGTCCCTATGCGATCACACCTCGGAAGTGTGGTTTGAGAGGTCTGATCCACCTCCGCGTGGTTGGGTGCAAAGTTCTTTGAACTTTTACGCGACTGGTGGGTAAAGGGCGAAACCTCTGCAGAGTGTACAATCTATCATGATAGCCTTGCTCAGGGTCACGAGCGGCCTGGATCCTTTTTGATTAGAAGATGATGTTTATTATTACTGTTTTATGCCTACTTCTACTTTATTAATTGGGGAAATACAACCGGGATTCACAATAAATGTTGTACCCTCGAGATACCCTCGAATACCCTCGAGAGACCCTCGAAACAGACTAAAATCAGCCAACAAAAAAAATGCTAATGCAGTTCAGCCGAGTCAAGCCTTACTTTTTAGCCTTCATAATCTGTGTTGTATTTGCTAAGTAACTTTGTTACTTACACTTGCTGTTGTTATTATTTTTGGGCAAAATCCCGGATGGGTAACAGAAGGATTAGAAGGTGCTGCTGCCGTCGAATTTCCTGAAGATCTGCCTTTCTACTAGCTGTGCTCAACCAGTCAGTGTCCCTGTGGAGTTGTGGACTTCGGCCTCGTTTCGTTTGGATTAGAGAGAGTTCTGTTTAAAGTCTTCCGCTGTAATTCTCTTTAAGTTCGAGTCAATCTCTGATGTAAAACCCTTTTATTTTAATCGAGCATTGTGTTCTTTTATCATATTTGTTTGCTATATGTGTAATGACTTCCTGGGAACACATATGGCCGCATCTCGGGTTTGCTGTGGAAATCCGGGTGTGACAAGATTGTTATACGCCCCATAGGTAAGAAGGTAAGTTATCATTTTGCCTCTAATTCAAGTTACTATAGAGTCATAGTTGTGCATTTAGATTGCTTGCTTGATACTGACATTGTAGCAACTCCTGATCGACCGATCCTAAGTTTTTATCATTGCTCGAGGACGAGCAAAGGTTTAAGCTTGGGGAAGCTTGTTGGCGGTCGTTACGGCCCGATTTTGGCCGACTTTCACCACCAAAGTCTCAGTAAATAAAAGGCTTATAGACATAGTTCCATACATTACTAGGCTTATACTAACCATTTCCACGAGTCCTTGTATTTCTAGGTGCTTTGCAGGATTATACCCAAAAATGGCATTAATTGGTACATCCGCCGTTTGGGCTAGAAATGGGTCACAACCACAAATGCCTAATTGGAATACACCAATGAGAAGAGCTCGTCAAGACAATTCCCGTGGACATATTATTTGCATCGTTTGGAGCTCGGGATAGAAAGATGTCACAGCTCCAATAAATATAGGTGCTGACGTCAGCACCCGGCGGGCCCACATGAAGCAGCAGCTGAGCAGCAGCAGAGGGGCAGGCGCTAAGGCCATGCGGCACATGTGCGTGGGAGGTAGGTGAGCTAGCTGCGCAGCGCTCATGCGCGCATGCGGCCTAGCAGGCCAACAGCACCAGGAGCGCAACAGCGCAGGTGGAGCAGTGCGGGCCCAGCGATTGGCGCCAGGCAGAGCAACACACATGCGTAGGAGGCTGAGGCCCCACGCATCATCGACGGCCAGCAATAGACGGTGCCTCGCGCGTGCATGCAGGAGCCGCGGGCCCAAGCGACAGCTACAACAGGTGAAGGCGGCGCAGCGCAGGCAAGGCGGTGTAGGCCAGGGACGCGTGGCGTGCGTCCATTCGCCGAGCGTCTCCTCTCGCATATTGAGCCGAGGAGCATGCACAGAGGTGGTGCATGAAGGGACACATGGCAGACGCCTATTGGCTAGCACTCTACTCACGCGGATCAACCCAAGGGAGAAAGCACACATTGCATAAAAGAATCTCCACACCCCGAGTCACCTCCACCTATAAATAGGACCCCCTCTCCTCACTTTAACACACACCACTTGGAAGCAAATCTCCATTCCTCTCTTTCAAGATGTAGAGTTAGGTTAGTCTAGTTGGGAGTTAGAGTCAGGGTCGAGTTTCGCTCGGGGTTCCGGAGTCGTCTTCTGGAGTTCTGGTAAAGCTCTTGTATCTTTTCCTTTTCTTTATGCAAGATTCTGAGTATTTAATATATTATATTCTGCATCTACTTGAGTTATTTATTGTGCATTTATTTCTGGGATAATTGTGGAATGTCTAGCTTTGGTTATTAGTTGTTGTAGTCTGGCTCTAGAAGTTCTCTCCTAGTACTTTATCCTAGCTGGTACTTTGATCCTGCTCAATGCTTGCGGTGAACTGTCACTGGGGTATTGACGGGGTTGCTTGCTCTTTCTAGTAGAGTAAGTAGTTATTATCTAGTGTAGGTGTGGTTCCTAAACTAGATAGTAACCTTGGTTTGCATCTGAGTCCACGGAGGTAGTAGCCCAGGGTGGAGGAATGCTCTCAGGTATGCACTGATCAAACTCAAAATATCACTAACCTGGAGCAGGTCGAGATGGTTGCATCCCAGCCACAGATGAAACAACACTCAGAGAATGAACGGAAATGTTCACTGCTACCGACACAGAAGAAGAACAAGAAGATGTGGTGGAAAAATGTTGCACCGTCTGAAGCACCCACTCTGGGAGCGGACGATAACCATGAACACTGAAGATAGGAGAAGTCCCGCTTACGGACTTTAAACACGAGCTCTCGCGAGGAAAACCGGTATGTATCTCATGTTTCCCTTTCAAATTCTAATTTTCATCATTGCATTTGCATGTTTCCGTTTCCAAAATAAATGGACCACTTGTGCAATTAAATTTAGAGAGAGTAGAAAATTTGCAAGCATGGTAAAAATAAATGGACAACATGCTGAAATTTATTTGAGTGGGTGTAATTTATAATTCTCATCATTTTGATCCTTTCTAGAACATATTCATTTATTTACCATCATCACCAACCAGCACAAAACATGTCTACTCCACTCCATATGGCTGCACACTCACCAATTATCACAAACATGGCAGTATGGGGGTGACTCCACTAACTTCCACTTTGGTCATGTCAAAATTGCATCTCACCTACCAAAAACCACCAAAGTGACCATACCCTAGTGCTGAACATGTGCTAGATGTTTGTGCTAGTGGGGGACAAGATGTGCATGCAACACATGGGTCAGTTCGGCCGAATGCAATGGTTCGGCTGAACCATGCAATTCGGCCGAACTAGGCCTGCTGCCCCCCTTCGCCTATACAATCCACCCATTGCTTGTTTGCTTCACTGCACCACTGTTGACACTTCTTACGGTCCACTATCAGGATTGTGAATCCCGTTAATGGTGCAAGGAGTGTCATTGGTATTCTTATGACACATATATAAATCCGCAAGCGCACGGATATCGATGTAGCATTTCACCCGGGAGTATTCCTAGGTATCGTATTTATTTCCACACGGAAGCATTGGATAAAGAGTATTGACTATTGACAAGGATGTAACTACTAATTAAAGTATCGGCTAATGAGGCGGGGGTAAAGGATAGGATAGGAGTGATATGCAAGTGACACACACAAGGGGAAGTCTAGGATAAATGATAGAGAGAAGAGCGGTCTGGCTAGTGGAAGGACAACGAGACTGTCACACCCCAAAATTTTTGGATTTTGGGATGTGAATTTTAACATAATTAATACAATAATTTTCTCAATTTTCTAAAAATTTCCAAGCTTTATAAAATTTACAATGAATTTAGTATAGGAAAATTTTATTTTCTAAATTAAATTAAAGCAACATAGGTTTAAATTTTGAGAGTGTTGCATTCATGCTGGCTACATTGAGTTTTGGTTGCGTGTAGTTCAAATAAGAATTTAAATCTAATTTAAATTCGCATTTGAATTGCGTTTGTTTGATCCTTAGAATAGTTGTTTGAGCTGGAGTTCGCCTTTGCTCCCTAATGTCTTGGCCTGTTCTTCTGTTGCTCCTCCAACTCTTCAGCTCGGCCCAACCCCCCCTCCTTCCTTTCTTTTTCCGCGCGTCCCACCCACTGTCCCACCTCTCTCCGCGGCCCGCTTTCCCCGCCAGCGCCCCGGCCCATGCTGTGGCCCAGCCTCTCCCCTCCTTCCCACAGCTAGCCCACCCCGCTCCTCGGCCGCACACCATCTCGGCCCAAACTTGCTGCTACCGCCTCCCCGTCCCTCAATTGATGACAAGCGGGCCCCGCCTTGTCATCCCCTTCCTCCCACCGCCACCGAGGCCAGGTCGAGCTCGACAAGCTCGTGCCACCACCTCAGACCGGCCCCTGAGCCGCCTTCCGCTTCGTGGACCCCTGTGGAATCTGCCAGGAAGCTTAGGCCGCCAAAACTTTCCTTCGCGCGTAGTGCTCTGCAAGGAAAGAGAAGCCGCACCGCCGCTCCTTCCTTCCTCGACGTTGGTGCCACCTCGGCGCCCGAGCCGTCCTACACCTCCCCCGGCCCTATATAAACTGAGCCGCTGCGGCCCCAAGATCGTCACCAAGCCGCTCCCCGAGTCCGAAGTCCCCAAGCCGTGAGCTCCCGTGCGCCGCTGTCCACAAGCTCGAGTCGCCGCCGTCGATCCGCCGCGCCAACGCTACTCCGTCCCGGTCGACCCCGTCTCGACTCTCTTCGCGTGGTAAGGAATTTCCCAAGCCGTTTACCACCTCTTCTCGCTTCTTGTAGCGTCGCTGCCACCTCGCCGTCGTTTGGCCCCGCCGCTCGCCGCCGTTGGCCGCCATCGTTACCCAGCCCTCGACGCGAACCCCCGGGTCACGCTAGCCAGGTCACCCCGGTGCTCCAGAGCCTAGCCGCGCCGCAAACCATGCTCCGTAGCGCGAGAACACGTTCCGTCGGTGAGCCCTCCGCCACGAGGGGGCAGCGCCGCCGTGTTTCCCCGCCACCGCCGGCGAGCCCGTCTCCCCGATCGGTCCTAGCCCTTAGATCCCGATCCAATGGCCTCCATCACGCCCCCGCTCGAGTCAACCGGAGTCAATACCGGTCAACCACATTCAGCCCTGGCGGTTTTCAGAGAAGCCCTCTAGTTTTCGAAAATCAACTCGCCGTCCATATCTGGTTAACTTGCACGTTAGCCATCGTAATTTAATACGTAATTACGTTTACGTCCCTGATTTTTCACAAATAAGCCCCTGGAAACTTTTAAACCTCGCCAGCAGGTCCCTGAACCTTAGAAACGCTATAACTTTCTCGTTTTAGCTCCGATTAGTGTGATTCTCACGCTCACGTGTTCGTAGCAAAGCGTAGATTTTTGCTAAAACCCTCTTTTGTACTGTTTCTACTGTTTTGTGTACTGTTTCTAATAGAATACTTTTGTTTGCATGTATTGGCTTGTGTGGATACTTGTGTGGTGATTCGTGTCTAGTCGGTGGGCCGTTCGCGTTGGACTTTGAGTACGAGGACTTTTAGGAGCCGGACTCATAGCAGCAGCAACAGCAGCATCACTTTGAGGAAGGCAAGTTATAGCACGAACAATCCTTGCTACCTACCCACTTTGTAATAAATTATTTCATACATGCATGTGTCTAATTTGATGTACCTAGTTTTATTTACCCTGTCCTTATTTTTCCTGGGTTTATGCATATGGGTAGAATCTTTGCTATGCGCAGCTACTATCACCTCTATTTAATTGTTAAATTTGACTTAATGGTTCAGTTCAATATGATGATTAAAACTTGGTTTTTAGTAACATGTATCAGGGAGCTAGAGCATGTGCTTTGTGCTTTGCTCTAGCGTCTCTCCCTAAGGATTGGTTCTTAAAGTGGCAACCCAGGAGCCTGTCGCCACTGCTAGAACTATAATGACTCTGGTCTTGGACAAGTAGCTTGTACGGCTCTAGCTTGATAGTGGTTATCGAGGGGCCAACGACGCTAGTGGAAACAAGGTGAAAGGGTGTTTTCTGATTCCACCGAGGACGGGCGATCCGTCGGCTTGGTCCCGTTAGACCCAATCCCGTGTTACGACCCTGGAGTGAGGCGGAGATAGGGTGCGCCCCCATCATGCCCTCGACAAGCAAGCCCAGGCGGATGTTGGGTTGCGCCAAGTTGTAACGGGCCATGGCGCCCGGATGGTTTTTGGCCCATGAGGCTAGTGGGTTGTGTTTTTTGATTTAGCATTTTTAGGGTGATTACCCAGATGATTGGGGGACCCCTTTGATTTGTCCCCGACAATAGCCCCCGAGTCTTTGTCGGACTAGAGGTCAGTCCGGCAAAGGCTGGTGGCTCGAGGGAGTGTTCCTGGGCGTTTCTGCGGGGATTCTTCCTTTTGAATACATTCGACTTTCCATGGGGGCGCATGAGCGCACCCGCGGGTGTAGCCCCCGAGCCCTTGGAGGAGTGATTTCACTCATGCAAGGGCTATAAGCTTTGAGTGTTGATCTTGCCGTTCGTTTGTTCCAGCCGATATCGGCGGTTCATGCAGGCGAAGTGGTATTGAACTTGCCTTGGGGGTAGACCCTGCATGGGTTTGGTGTGGTCGTCTATTCAAAGGGGAATGGTCGTGGTGCGAGGAGCTCCTGAGCCCCGGCCCAAGTAGGGACATTCAGGGGGAATCCTCGTCTTTGGGTTACGACCCTCGCTTCCCCTTCGCAGGGCTGAGGGGTGAAGTGACCCGTGCTTCCCTCGAGCGGGTGCGACTCACTGATGCTTCGGTGAGTGGTTAATGGGTAGTTCAAGTGGACATTCGTGCCCCATTCGTTAGGAGTCGGCTCGTGGTGTCACACCTGGATTTACACAGAAACCCGAATGTAGCCATATGTGTGCCCAAGAAGTCAGTACACATATAGCAAACAAATATGGTAAACAAAGAACATATGCTAAACAAATACTCGAATAAATAGAGTTTTACATCAGAGTGCATCATAAATAAACTAACCAATACAACGGAAGACTAAAAGCTCTCTCTAAATGAAGCCGCACTCCACAGGGACTCTGACTAGGAGAACGCAACTCAGTAGTATGGCAGATCTTCTGGAAACTCAGCAACAGTCTCATGCACAGCCCAATCTGTTACCCGTCCGGGATTTTGTTGAATAAATAGCAAGTGTAAGTAACATAATTACTTAGCAAGTATAGCACGGGTTATGAAGGCTCAAAAAGGCTAGACATGGCTTAACTGCATTAGCACTTTTAGTTGATTCGTTTTAGCATTGTCCAAGTTACTACAACTGTATGAATCCAAGTTGCAACCCAATTAATAGATTGAAGGTGACATTAAGCATAAATAAACATCATCTTCTAATAAAAAAGGATCCAGGCCGCTCGTGACCCTGAGCAAGGCTACCATGATAGATTTACACTCTGCAGAGGTTTCGCCCTTTACCCACCAGTCGCGTAAAAGCTCAAATGAACTTTAAACCCAACCATGCCGAGGTGGCCAAACCTCTTAAACCACACTTCCGAGGTGTGATCGCATAGGGACGCTACGAGGCTTTTCACAATACACACTAACAAGACAGTGGCCGCTATGGTACAACACAGGTAGTATGGCCCAAGGCACCGAGAATGACGTACGCCTACGGAGTCCACCATAGGGGGGTCAATGGCGTCCAACGCGCGGGTATCCACCCAACAATGCGCAACGTGTGGAATTTCAACGCGAGGACTCCCAACACAGGATTGTGCCTCACAAGGACATAGCCGACGGATCTCCCGTCCTCGGTGGATCAAACCATACACTCACGAGTGGTTCTCATAGCGCCGTCGGCCCATCGGTAACCACTATCAAGCTAGAGCCGTACAAGCTACTTGACCAAGACCAGAGCCATTATAGTTCTGGCGGTGGCGACAGGCTCCTGGGTTGCCGCTTTAAGAACCAGTCCTTAGGGAGAGACAGTAGAGCAAAGCACACAGCACATGCCCTAGCTCCCTGATCCATGTTGCTAAAAAGCAAGTTTTAACATTAAAGTTGAAGTGGACCATTAAGTCAAAATTAGCAAATAAGTAAAGGTGACAGTAGCTGCGCATAGCAAAGTTCTACCCATATGCATAAACCCAAGGTAAACAAGGACAGGATAAACAAAAGCT
Organism: Echinochloa phyllopogon; assembly: GCA_033239725.1. Taxonomy (NCBI): domain Eukaryota; kingdom Viridiplantae; phylum Streptophyta; class Magnoliopsida; order Poales; family Poaceae; genus Echinochloa; species Echinochloa phyllopogon. Next base: position 33,313,032 of record BTCW01000005.1, on the reverse strand, counting down.
AGGTACAACCTTAAAGGTACATCAAATTAGACACATGCATGAATGTAATAATTTATTACAGGTGAGTAGGTAGCAAGGATTGTCCGTGCTATAACTTGCCTTCCTCAAAGTGCTGCTGCTGCTGCGAGTCCGGCTCTTGAAAGTCCTCCCCGTACTCGAAGTCCAACGCGAACGGCTCACCAACTGGACACGAATCACCACACAAGCTTCCACACAAGCCAATACATGCAAACAAAAGTATTCTATTAGAAACAGTACACCAAACAGTATAAACAGTACAAAAGAAGGTTTTAGAAATAATCTACGCTTCGCTACGAACACGTGAGCGCAAAAATCACACTAATCGGAGCTAAAACGAGGAAGTTATGGCATTTCTAAGGTTCAGGGGCTTGTTGGCAAGTTTCAGAAACTTCCAGGGGCTTATTTGCGAAAAACCGAGGTCCTATATGTAAATACGCGTTAAAACCCGAGGGCTAACGTGCAAAAGAGCAGGGGCTGGACCGCGGGTTAGTTTATTCAAAACTACAGGGGGTTTTTCATAAAGTTTTGGACCTACTTGGAATTACTTTTCACAGAGGTGGACGGCGGGTTGATTCTTAAAAAGGTGAGGGGCTCTTTAACAAATGTGCCAGGGTTGAACCGGTGTTGACCGGTGTCTGACTTGGTCAGATTGATCCTGAGACGTTTCGGGGGAAGGTTAGGCTCGCCGGCGGCGGGAATCAGACGCGGCGGCGCTACATGGCCGGCGGCAAGAGCTCACCGGAGACGAGCGAAACTGGAGCTAGAGGTCACCAACTCCACGCGGTTTGATCCTACAGGACCAGGGAAGGATGGCGAGCACATCTGGAGGGCTCAAGACGATGGAGGTGCAGCGGTGGCAGCTGACGACGGCGAGCGGCGGGGGTGAGCGACGGCGAGCAAGGGGAACCGAGCTACGGGTCGCGGGAGCGAGCAGGAAACGGTTCGGGAGGGAGCTGGGGTGGCGGCGAACTCGAACCGGGGGTTCAAGTCGAGGGGGAGGCAGTGTGGGTGGTCCGCGGCGGCGGCCGGCGGGCGGCCATCTCCAGTGAGGCAGAGTGTGCACGACGGGGTGAGATAGGAGGGGAAAGAACAGCTCTGGGGGACCCTTACCACAATGCGAAGCTCACCGAGGCGATGAGAGCGGCGCAGCGGCACCGGGACAAGAGATCGCCGGCGCGGCGGCGAAGCTCCAAGGGCAGCGGCGGCGCGAAGCATGGAGGGGGGAGGCGCTGCGGCTCGGGTGCTCGAGGCGATGATGGGTGAGGGTTAGGGATTGCGGGGAGCGGCTTTTATAGCCTCCAGTGGGCCTTGGCGTGCGGGTCACGCCGAATCGGGGTGCGGTGGGGGCGGAGCTCGGCTTCCCATTCGCCGGGATCAGTTTCCTTATGGGGAACGACGTGAGGAAGGGCGGCGGGGGAAGCTTCTACGAAGCTCTGGAGGACCCACGTTGGGTGCGCGGGGTGGCCTGGGCCTTGGGCCGCGGCGGCGGCGCGAGGCCGAGTCGAGCTCAGCTCGGTGGCGGGAGGAAGGGGATGACAAGGTGGGGCCCGCCTGTCATCGGCTGAGGGAGGGGGAGGCTGCAGCAGGCTGCAAAGCGGGATGAGCCGCGATGCGCATGGGCCGAGCAGATGGGGTAGGCGCGGTGTGGGCCGAGTGCGTGGAGCTGGGCCGAGCAGAGAGATGGCGCGGCTGGGTGGGCCGAGCGGAGGCGGGAGCTGGCCGTTGGGCCGAGCGGCTGGCTGTGGGCCGAGACTAGTTGGGCCGGAGCTGGCTGTGGCGGCCTGCACGGGGAAAGAGCTGGGCCTGGGGGAAAGGGCTGGGCCGCGCTGCGAGGGAAAGAAAGGAGGTGGAAAACAGGCCGAGGAAGAGTTTAGGGAGCAAAGGCAAACTTTGGCCAAAAAAACTATTCTACAACTCAAAACAAATTGATTCAAATTCGAATTTAAATAAATTTAAACTCTCATTTGAACCACAAGCAGTACAAAACTCAATGCAGCAGCATGAATGCAACAAAAAATGTTTCTACACCTTATATTTGATTTTAATTTGTAGAAATTGTTTATTAAATATGAGCATGCCAATAAATAATCAATTAATTACTGAAAATTTTAAATAGGGCTATTTTAGGGTGTTACAAACCTACCCCCTTAAGATGAATCTCGTCCTCGAGATTCGGACGTGGATGCGAAGAGATGCGGGTACTCGGCCTTGAGGTCTTCTTCTCTTTCCCAAGTCGCCTCATCTTCTGAGTGTCGGTTCCACTGTACCTTGCACATCCGAATAACCTTGTTTCTTGTCACCCTCTCGGACTCCTCCAGAATCTTGACTGGATATTCATCATAGGTGAGGTCCTCTTGCACATTCAGCTCATCTATCGGGATCTGCTCTTCAGGCACCCGCAAACATTTCTTTACTTGTGAGACATGGAACACATTGTGCACTCCGGCTAGTTTCTCAGGTCGCTCTAGCCGATATGCCACTTCGCCCATCCGTTCCAATATCTTGAAGGGTCCGATGTAACGAGGCGCCAATTTACTCTTGACATTGAACCTCTTCACACCCCTCATTGGTGACACCTTGAGGTACACAAAGTCATCGACCTCGAAGGTGAGATCCCTCATTCTGACATCAGCATAACTCTTTTGCCGGGATTGTGCCACCTTCAAGTTCTACCTGATCACTTGCACCTGCCTCTCTGCTTCTCTGAGTATCTCAGGCCCAAAAACTTGACTTTCTCCAGTCTGATTCCAGAACAATGGTGTTCTGCACTTCCTGCCATACAAAGCCTCGAATGGCGCCATCTGCAGACTCTTCTGGTAGCTGTTGTTGTACGAGAATTCTGCATAGGGAAGACTCTTGTCTCAACTGACACCATACTACAGAGCACATGCCCTGAATATGTCCTCCAAGATCTGATTGGTGCGTTCTGTCTGTCCATCCGTATGTGGGTGATAAGCTGAACTCAAATGCAGCTTGGTGTCCATGGACTCATGTAACTTCTGCCAGAAGTGCGATGTGAACTGAGTACCCCGATCAGACACTATCCGCTTTGGCACTCCATGCAAGCACACAATTCTCTCCATATACAGCTCTGCTAATCTGGCGCCTGTGTAAGTGGTCTTCATCGGAAGAAAATGTGCCACTTTGGTCAAGCGATCCACAATCACCCAAATGGAGTCAAATCCTCTCTGAGTGCGAGGCAGACCAGTGATGAAGTCCATACCAACTTCTTCCCACTTCCATTCGGGTATCTTCAAGGGCTGGAGCAAACCTGCTGGCCTCTGATGTTCAGCCTTGACTCTCTGACATGTGTCACACAGAGCCACATAGGTTGCCACATCACGCTTCAACCCATACCACCAGAATCTCTCCTTGATGTCTTGGTACATCTTGGTACTGCCTGGGTGGATTGAGTAAGCCGAATCATGTGCTTCCCTCTGGATCGTATCCTTGATCTGAGCCATGTCGGGTACACATATCCTCTTCCCATGCCACAAGGTTATTTGATCATCCACTCGAAAACCAGGGGCCTTTCCTAGAGCAACGTGCTCCACAATCTCTTTGATCTTCTCGTCCCCAAGTTGACCTTTCCGGATCTCCTGTTCCAGAGTCGGTTCTACTGCCATCTCTGTGATGCTAGCCACAAATCCCAGACTCATCCTCTCAAACTCCAAGCTGAGTTCTGCTGGCAGGCACTGACCGATGGTCTTGTTTACATAACTTCTCCTACTCAGAGCATCTGCCACCAAGTTGGCCTTGCCTGGGTGGTAGTGGATCTCCAGATCATAGTCCTTGATCAATTCCAACCATCGGCGTTGCCTCATGTTCAGATCTGACTGAGTGAAGATGTACTTCAAGTAGTGCCTCCAAATCTTCAGAGCATGTACCACAGCTGCCAACTCCAGATCATGCGTTGGGTAGTTCTGCTCATGTTTCCTCAATTGCCTTGATGCATAAGACACAACTCGTCCCTCCTGCATTAGCACACATCCCAGTCCTAGACGAGATGCATCGCAGTAGATAGAGAAGCTCTTGGCTAAGTCAAGCAAAACCAGCACTGAGGCTGTTGTTATTCTCTTCTTCAACTCCTCAAAGCTAGCTTGACATTCCTCTGTCCAGACAAACTTGGCATTTTTCTCCAATAACGCCGTTAGGGGCTTAGCAATCTTGGAGAATCCTTCGATGAACCTTCGATAATATCCGGCCATCCCAAGGAAACTCCTGATTTCGCTCACATCCCGAGGCGGATTCCAGCTTAGCACATCACTGACCTTCTTCGAATCGACTGCCACTCCTCCATTGGACAACACATGACCCAAGAATGCCACTTCCTTCAGCCAGAACCCACACTTGCTCAACTTGGCATACAACTGATGTTCTCGGAGTCTTTGCAGCACCAATCTCAAGTGTTCCTCGTGCTCTTCCTCATTCTTGGAGAAGACCAGAATGTCATCAATGAACACCACCACAAACTTGTCAAGGTAGTCCATGAAGACACTATTCATCAGGTACATGAAGTTTGCAGGAGCGTTGGTCAATCCAAAAGACATGACCAAGAACTCGTACAACCCGTACCGAGTAGTAAAGGCCGTCTTCTGTATGTCTGATGCCCGGATCCTCATCTGGTGATAGCCCAACCGAAGATCTATCTTGGAGAACACACAAGCTCCCCTCAGCTGATCAAACAGGTCATCAATTCTTGGCAATGGGTATTTGTTCTTGATGGTTACCTCATTGAGTGCTCTATAATCCACACACATCCTCTGAGACCCATCCTTTTTATCCACGAACAACACTGGGGCTCCCCATGGTGAAGAACTAGGACGGATGTACCCCTTGGCTAGTAATGCCTCTATTTCCTCCTTGAGTTTTGCCAATTCCTTTGCCCCCATTCTATATGGTCTCTTAGCTATAGGTGCTGTGCCAGGTTTAAGTTCAATAACGAATTCAACTTCACGTTTCGGGGGCATACCTGGCAGGAAAGCATAGACTCTAGGATGGAATCATTTTCTTCTGCTATGAAAAGTCAGCTGAGCTTTAATAAAATGATAGAAACTCAAGTTGCTCAGCTGGCTGCTGCCGTTCCTGTCACTGAATTGGGGAAGATTCCGGGGCAACCCGAACCTTCCATCGAGACAGTAAAAGCGGTCACTACAAGGCAGGGTAAGATGTCTCGTAGTGTGCTCCGTACTAACCACGCAGGGAAGGTCGCACGCATCCAAGTGCTTACGCCAAGATTGACCTACCTGCCAAGAGCTGCAAAAAGGGCGATCGTAAAAACGTCTCTGGAAAGGAAGGACGATCCCGAAGTACCCATCATTCAGTGCGCGATCTGGAATCGTCACATCATGTCTAAGGTATTATTTAAGAAATTATGCTGCCCTATTTTGTCGCCTACTACTGCCCAGGTTCAGCTTGCGGACTCAACCATCCGCTACCCCGAGGGGGTAATCGAGAATGTACCGGTCCAGATCTGGGGACGATATGTCCCTATGACTTCATTGTCCTCGACACGGGGAACGGGCACTCGTTTCCCCTTGTGTCTAGCCGGCCGTTCTTGAACACCGCCCGGGCTAGGATCGATATGGATGTGAGAGAAATCTCGTTCCGTATCGACGGAAGGTTGACCTACTTCAAGTTTCAACCTCGGGAAGAGAAGAAGGCAGAGCCACTCACACCGGAGCAGAGGAGCGCCGAGTGTTTCCTTAAGGCTCTCATCAATGGAGAACTGGAAATACTCAGTGGCGAGCAGCTCAAATGGAACGAGCCGACAAAACCAACAAGTGCAGAAGAAATGGACTTCCTCGTAAAGAAATACGAGGAAGAGCAAGCCCTCTGGAATTCTCCAGAGACGCCGATCCCACCGCCACCGACACCAAAGAAGAAGAACAAGAAGACGTGGTGGAAGAAGGTTGCATCATCTGAGTCGTCCACTCCGGGACCGGACGATGACAAGAGCAAATGAAGACAGGAGAAGTCTCGCTCGCGGACTTAAAAGCTGAGCTCTCACCGCGAGGAAAATTGGTATGTATCTCATATTTTCCTTTCCAATTTTAAATTTTCAATTGCATTTGCATGTTTCCCTTTCCAAAATAAATGAACCACTTGAGTAATTAATTTGAGAGAGAGTAGAAAATTTTGCAAGCTTGGTTAAAAATAATTGGACACATGCTGAAATTTGATAGAGAGGGTGTAATTTGTAACTTTCATCATTTTCAGCCCTTCTAGAACATCTCTATTTATTTACCATCACCACCAACAGCACCAAACATGTCTACCCCACTAAAAATGGCTGCACACTCACCAATTATCACAAACATGGCAGCATGGGGGTGACTCCACTAAATTCCACTTTGGTCATGTCAATTTTCCATCTCACGTACCACTAAATTCCACTCAAATGACCTAAACAATTTTTGGCCACACAAACTTGGCGTGGAAACAAAGCCATGTGAGTGCTGCACTCACATGGGAGTGCCCTGGCCACCAGGCCTGGTTCGGGCGAACCAGGGCCTTCGGCCGAACTGGCCAGGCCACTCCCCTCGGCTTATAAATGCTGGGCAATTCTTGCTAGCTCTGACACACTCATACACTCTGAAAATTTCTGCTAGGAGCTCTCTCTCTCTCTCTCATTTTCTTGCTCTAGTTCTTGACAAGTTCTTCCCAAAGTTCTTGCTCAAGTTTTGGTTCCCTTGCATCACTAGAAAATCTCAAAAAAAAAATATTTTGCCTTTGTTGTGATCTTTGTGCTGAAATTCTGGACGTGTTTGTGGTGGTCTCTGACACCCACAAGAACAACTAACCTTTTGTGGTGGTTCTCATCCCCGCAAGAACGGCTAACTTTCTCGGACGACTGACTTGATTTTTCTGTGCTAACCTTGTATACTCAGTCCTTCAGGCAGTTGTTGTTGCACTAACCTTTTGCAGGAATCATGTCGAAGTTCATCGCTGCACTTCGTCGTTCCACCAGGCTTAGCCGCCGCACGGACGCTGCTGGGAGCTCCCCAGCCCTGTCCCGTGGCTCGAGCCGGATGGATGAGGATGAACAAGAAGAGGCCGGCTCGGGATGGGGCCATGCCACGCCCCCGGCTAGGCAGCTCCTAAGCATTAACGACATCAAGCTCAGGACGGAGCAGGAGCAGAACAACTTCAATGAGCTTCGACTGAAGGAGTTCGAACACACCCGTGTTTTTGAGCAAGACTTGCTCAGGAAAACGGGTATGGACGAGGAGTTCCTAGAGATTTTCCAGGCCATTGGCTTGGAAAGTATCTGGCACATCAACGAGCAAGGTTTGTACTTACTCACCCTCCAATTTCTTTCGACTTTGGTTCCGGAAAATGGGGGATTCGTTTTCGATTTTTTCAACCAAGTGTTCTTTTGCTCTTGGAAGGATTTTAGTTCGGGTCTCGGGTTTTCAAGTCGTTGCTCTTTAGACCCGAGCAAAGCTTTGAAAAGGTTCGATCGGGCTTTATTTTGGAAAAAGATTTTGGGGAATACCAACTGTCATGCACCTCGCACAAACATTATTCATAACCCCACTCTGTGTTTCATGCATCGATGGGTGTCTATGACGGTGTTTCCCCGGGCGGATGTGCGCCCCATAAACACAGTTGAGTTGTAGATTCTTTATGCTATGGTCATGCAAATTCCTTATTCGCCTGTGAAGGATATGGTTAGTCATTGGTTGTCTCACATTTCTTGTGTGGGTAGCATGGCGATGACTTCTTTAGTCACTCGCCTCGCTAACCATCTTGGCGTTCTTCAGGGCGCCCGGCTCACGCACATTGAGACAACGCGTTCCGTCGTGGATGCCGAGCACTTCGTGCAAGCCCACATGATACAGCGGACGCCTGACGCAACGCTGGTTATGATTTACCGTGTCTATACAACCGAAGTGCCTCTGCCTTGTGCAGCACTAAGGTTGTATACCACCCCTAAACTGACACTTTAATTGAGTACCAAGTCGGACGACTCTCCACCTTTGAGGGAGCCCGCTCGGCACAGCGTTGCAGGTGATGGTCCAGTCACGAGGGGACGAGCTAGGCATGACACCGGGCTCGCCACCTCACAGAAGCCAGAGGATGCACCATAGATGCCGCACCGACACACTTTCGCATTCGAGGCCACCTTCGACATGTACACCGGTGCTGGGACATCCGGAGCAGGAGGCTCTGGACAACACTAGGAACTGAACTACTTCACCTCAAGACGTTGGGACTACGACCAGAGCATGGACTCTGAGTGGTCTGGGAGCTGGTATGCAGGGGGGGTACAACAGTGCCTCCAAGCCATACAATCCCGGATACTCACAGTCCGCGCGCTTCGACTACGATCGGGAGCTGTCTTACATCTCCGACTGAGTCGATCTCATCGACGACCGTACTCGAGATATCCAAGACACGCTAGCCCGCCATTCTCAGTATCACCAAGAGAATAGCGGGATGATAGCGTCCATCCAGCCCGACGTCCACGAGCAGGCGGACCAGTTGAGTCAGTACCTTTCAAGGTTTAATCCCTACCAGTGAAGAATCCAAGCTTGGGGGAGGGCCCCCACCAGGTACGTCGCGACTTACCCAGCACTTTGGTCATTCAATTGCATTTCCCTTTCATTTCCTTTCATGTTTTAGTCTGCATTTAAAAAAATGAAAACACCAAAAATATTTCCCTCAAATAAAATAACTCCCAACTATGCATGGAATGAATCATATGCCTCTCACTTTGGAAATGATGAATAGTTGCTCTGTCATTAATTTTGCAAGTACCTTGTTTCAACTAGCTGCTTAATAGTACTTGAGTTAATTGGCATGAGTAAAAATGAACCTGAAAACCTTATGAGAGCACATGCTTTATTCCAAGTCTAAGTTGTTGTGGGGATTGATATAGTGAGAATCTGGTTAAGTTCTATTTCTGCTCTTAGTATGGGGAAAATCTCGGAGATTTATGCTTTCAAAATGAAACAAGTTCCTCATTGGTCAAATTACCCACCAGAGCCATATGATAAGCTTAGTTGAAAATTTCTACTCATGCTGCTTGTTATCTTAGTGAGCTTTGTCAAATTGTTGTGACCTTTGAGTGAAGCTTTCATACTCTTAGAGATCGAGATCCATGTACACACACCACCTCTCTTTCCATCATCCATCCACAAAAATAAAATGCTCCATGTTCTATGATTTCCCTCTCTAAATATTCTTGATAGAGACATGAGCTATGCAAAAAGAAAAGCATGCTAAAGAAGCATGGCAAAAATAAAAAGAAAAAGAAAAGCATGCCAAAGAGCATGGCAAAAAGAGAAAGAGAAAAGCATGCCAAGTGGCATGGCAAAAATATGAGAATAAAATATAGCCCATGTTCTCGAAAATAAATCAAGGAGAGGGAAGTTCATCCCAAAGAGTTCCACCATATTCCATTCCACCATATTCCACTCCATCCATATCCACACACTTACACTTCTCGATCTTAAGATGTGATTTGTTTCCTCAGAGATCCGGTCTTTGACTTAGCAAAATATAAGATGCATGCATGCCTTCATCCCTTGTCTCCGAGCCACACAAAAAGCCATATTATATGTTAGGATGAAAAAGAAGGCACAAGCCTTTGGTGAGGATTCAAATACACTTGAGCGATTGAGTGTGCCAATTGAGGAACAATTTGTAGTTTTCAAAACTTGTGAAAAACTCCTAGATGGGATCCTGAAAGGAGTAGAGTGGAATAAAACTAAGTTAAGCTATTCATCCTTTCAACCGCCCAAGATAAGGAGATTGCTATAAGCCCCATAGGTAAAAAGGTGAATTAAAACTTTGCCTATGATTCAAGTAAAATTTGAGTACTAGTTGTTTATAAAGTTACCTACAAAAGAAATGACATTGTAGCAACTTCTGATCCACTGAGCCTAAGTTTTTATCTTTGCTCGAGGACGAGCAAAGGGCTAAGCTTGGGGGAGCTTGTTGGCGGTCGTTACAACCCAATTTCGACCACCAATACTCGGGAATAAATGGGGCTTTATGCAACATTCCATGTACTTAGGTTTTATTTCTAATAAAGTTCCACGAGTTTTGGTGAGTGTCACTTGTGCAGGTACAATTACGACAAATATGTGCTATTGGGGCCGAAAATGACCGAATCGGCCGAACGACACGTTCTGTGTCGTTCGGCCGGTTACCCCCCTTAGCCGTAAAAGCCACCGAGAGCCGTCCTCATCAACAATGACCGAGCAACCACATCACACGCCACGTGGACGACCACCAACTCATCCCGGACCACTGCCACATCACCTTAGTCCCACACAACTCAAACCCAAGCAACAGAGGCCGGCCCAGGGGGATCCAAGACCGAAGGCGGTGCTGGGGGGGACAGCCATGGGCCAGGCCCGGTTCGGCCGAACCCAGGCCTTCGGCCAAACCGACCCCAGTACAACAACCGCCTCCAGGAGCAGATCTCCACCATTGGGAGCCAAGGCAGTGGATCCAGGGGTACGGCCGAACCGACCTGTTCGGCCGAACCCGGTCCCCTCGCCCGAAGTCCTAGGGGGTACCCCCTTGCTCCCTTGACGGTTACTCCACCATACTGACCCTGGAGCACTATAAATAGAGTGGCATACCTCACTTGTAAACACACACCAAGCCAAGGAGCTCTCTCATTCCACTTGTTCTAGTAGAGTTAGGATAGTTTAGTTGGGAGTTAGAGTTGAGTCGAGCTGTGCCTCGGAGGTTCCGGAGTCATCTTCAGAAGCTCGGGTATAAGCTCTTGTATCTTTTACTTTTCCATTTGTAAGACTTTGAATTATCAATATAGTTATCTTTATCACTTGCCTTTGTCATTTATAGCTTGCTTCTACTTTATTCTAGTTGCATCTATATCTTGTTTAGACTATAGTCAGTTATAGTTCTAGTGCTTCTAGTTCTTGTTTAAGTCTTTGTCTTGGCTGGTTCTTCGATCTTGCTTAATACTGGAGGTGAATTGTCACCAAGAGTATTGTCAAGGTTGCTTGCTCTTGCTAGCAGAGTAAGTAGTTGTTGACTAGTGTAGGAGTGGTTCCTTGACTAGCCAGTGGCCTTAATTTACCCCCGTCACAACGGAGGTGGTAGCCGTAAGGTGGTGACAACCCTTCCGGTCTTCATAGCCCATCACGTTAGTTCCGGTTTGTAGGATCCCCCAGTGAGGAGTTGGTGGCACCCCTTCTCATCCCTTTCTGTGTGCCAGATGTTCCTTTGTCCCGAAGCTAAGACAAAAGATTTAACCCAGACCTTCCAGTGCTGGCTCTTTAGCCGCTGTATCTCTAAGCTAGAGTGACATAGGTAGATAAAGTATCCAGTAGTCCTCTATCTCTTCTCGTTGTCCTCCCAGCTATCTATCTCTTCTCTCCCTTACCAGAGTAACCCTTGAGCTGTGTGTCCGGTATATCCACTCCTATCCAATACCATTATCCCCTGTCTTGTCTAGTCGTGTACCCTTCTCTGATAGTCTCGAATATCTGTTCACTAGTATTCTTACCAAAGCTTCCCTGTGAAAATATAAACTACGATACCTCGGGTTACTCCCAGGTGATGTGCTACAGCGGTGATTCTGTGTGCTTGCAGAATATTTATATATTTTACTAAGCCATAAGGAAAACCACTGAACACTCCTTACCCCAGTACCAGGATTCTCAATTCTGATATTGGATCGTAAGAAGTGCCAACAAAGGTCAGCTTGGAGATGAGAAGATCAAGGAGATCTTGGAGCAGGTTGCACTAGGAAAGACACCTGGATTCAGAGTGGTTGATCAAGGGACGTTGTGGTATGGAAAAAGGATTTGTGTGCCTGACATAGAGCAGATCAAGGATGCAATCCTGAGAGAGGCCCATGAGTCAGCCTACTCGATACACCCAGGGAGTACCAAGATGTATCAAGATATCAAAGAAAGATTCTAGTGGTACGGATTGAAGCGTGATGTTGCCACTTATGTAGCCTTATGTGACACATGCCAGAGAGTCAAAGCTGAGCATCAGAGGCCAGCAGGTTTGCTACAACCCCTGAAGATACCGGAATGGAAGTGGGAAGAAGTTGGTATGGATTTCATCACTGGGTTGCCACGAACTCAGAGAGGGTTCGATTCCATATGGGTAATCGTGGACCGTTTGACTAAGGTGGCACATTTCCTTCCAGTGAAGACCACCTACACAGGGGCTAGACTAGCAAAATTGTACATGGAGAGGATCGTATGTTTGCACGGTGTACCGAAAAGGATAGTGTCAGATCGAGGTACTCAGTTCACATCTCACTTCTAGCAGCAGTTACACGAGTCTATGGACACTAAGCTACAGTTCAGTTCAGCCTACCATCCACAGACAGATGGGCAGACAGAACGCACGAATCAAACCCTGGAAGATATGTTGAGAGCTTGTGCACTACAATATGGTGCTAGTTGGGACAAGAGTTTACCGTATGCGGAATTTTTGTACAACAACAATTATCAGAAGAGTTTGCAGATGGCACCATTCGAGGCATTGTATGGCAGAAAGTGTAGGACACCACTATTCTGGAATCAGAATGGGGAAAGTCAGGTATTTGGACCTAAAATATTAAAAGAGGCAGAGCGACAAGTGTAGATAATCAGACAGAATCTGAAAGTGGCACAATCCAGACAGAAGAGCTATGCAGATATCAGACGGAGGGATCTCAGTTTTGAAGCTGGTGACTTTATGTACCTCAAAGTGTCACCCATGAGAGGAGTGAAAAGGTTCAATGTCAAAGGCAAATTAGCACCCCGTTATATCAGACCTTTCAAGGTGTTGGACCGGAAAGGTGAGGTGGCTTATCAGTTAGAGCTACCTGAGAAGTTGGCAGGAGTACACGATGTGTTTCATGTAGATCCCAATAGATGATCTGAATGTGCAAGAAGATCTCACCTACGCTGAGCATCCTGTCAAGATTTTGGAGGAGTTTGAAAGAGTCACCAGGACTAAAGTAATCCGAATGTGCAAGGTTCAATGGAGTCGTCATACGGAGGATGAAGCTACTTGGGAAAGAGAAGAGGATCTCAGTGCTGAATATCCACAGTTGTTCCCATCCACATCCGAATCTCGAGGACGAGATTCATCTTAAGGGGGGTAGGTTTGTAACAACCTAAATTAGGCCTATTTAAAATTTTAGCAAATAATATGCTTTCCATTAAAGTGCTCATGAATACTATAGGGTAAATAAATTATTTTTGAGAAATAAAATCAAATATAAGGTTAGAAACATTTTTGTTGCATTCATGCTAGCTGCATTGAGTTTTGTTTGTGTGTAGTTCAATTGGAATTTAAACCTAGTTTAAATTCGAATTTGAATTACTTTGTTTGGAGCCCTATAAAAGTTGTTTTGGCCAAAGTTCAGTTTTTCCCCTTGAACTCCTTTTCTCGGCCGAGCTTGCTCCCTTTTTCTTTTCTTCCCAGCAGCCCAGCATCGCCCGTGCCCCTTTAAATGCTGCCGCCCTGCGAGCCCTAGCCGCCACGCGCCGCAGTGCCCTATCGCTGCAGCTGCCGCACCCGCCTGTCACACGACGTGACGCTGCAAGGAGCTCGCTGGAGCCAAGCGCCGCCGCCACGTCGATCCGCGCCACCATCGACGATCCGCCGAGACCGACACCACCGCGAGCCTCACCGTGTCAAGACGAAGCCCCGACACCGGTCCTCGTCACCGGATTGCTGCCAGAGAAGTGCGCCTCCGTGAAGCTCCCGCCGCCGGCCATCTTCTCCTCCTTCGGCCAAAATTCGGCCGCCTCAGTCATCGTCGGCGAAGCTTGGCGCTACCCAAGGTTCCCCGCACCAAGCCACACCTCCATTGCCGGTTTTTGTCGCCGTTTCACCGCCGGAGCGCCTCATCCGCGTGAGCCCCTCTCCGCCGACCGCCCCACCTGCCGCGGGCCGAAATTTGGCCGTCTCCTCGTGCCTTTGCCGCCGGTGAGCGCATCCACTAGTTCCACTCCACATCCTCTATCTACTGCGGTCCTCGCTTAGGGCACCAACCACCGCAATCGCCGGCGAGGCAGCCACCAGTGCCGTCGTCGGCCATGGGAACCAGGTCATGGAGCATTTTGCGGAAAGCCCCTCAAGGATATGTGTAACCTTTATTTTGGTTCATGTGCCTTGCGCAAGTTGTAGAAACCCCCTTAGATAGATCTGTTTGTAGCAATCCAACCCAGCCCCTGAGCCTTTACAGATCTAACCCTAGACTTTGCCGATTTTGCAGGCACTGTTCAGTGTGCCTTGCGAATCTTCTGAGCTAGCCCTTGCCATATAGGGTTAATCGCGAATAGATCCATTCAATGTTGTTCTACACATAAAATCCACCTTTTAGCTTCATTTCGATCCGTTCCTGTTGCGTTAGATCCATATAAACTTGAACTACGTGTTAGCACTGATGTTTACCATGTTATTCATTTATAAATTTTATTTAATATTAATTTTACTAAAGATTATTTAAATGTCTTTTCCCAGTTAAAATATAATTAAGGTTTATACTCGATTTTTCATGTTAAAATTAATTTGATTAATATTTATTCAATGACTTTTATAAATAAAAGTTAACTAGGTTATATCTTGGTTTTTGCAAATTAATGCTAATTTGATTAATGTTTATTTAACTAGCTATTTCTAATTAAGAGAAAATTAGAGTTCACTTCTAGTTTTCATAATTAAATGTTAATTTGATTAATAATAATAGAAATATGTTTAATTAATAATATGACTAGTTCAACTTGAGATATAAAGTTATACGCTTAGATGCCCCCACAAACATTATTTGTTTATTTCAAAATTAAATATTTAACTTGGTATAATTTATATATCAACAATTATAAATAAAATTTGATTAGCTTTTATCTCGGATTTACAAATTCAAATATAATTATTAGGGATAACTTTTACATATGATTTTCTTTAATTAAAATCAATCTAGCATATAGTTGTGATGTTTAATAATTCAAATATTCTTTTCAACCCTAGTTAAGTTTTCAACGTTTCTTGCGCTCGCGTGACCATACAACCAAGCCTTATCCTTTAGCACGCTCTTTTAAAGCCTTTTCTTTTGATTGATGTACTGTTTTGAGTTGTTGTGCTTGTTTGATTGCTTGTGTAGTTGAATGTTTGTGCGATTGCTCGATGATGGCTATGAGAAGAAGGATTGCAGTTTGAGTGCATCGAAGATTAAAAGAGCAAGAGTTGAAGATTCTGAATAGCGATATCTCTATTGGATAAAGGCAAGTATAGCACGAACAATCCTTGCTACCTAAACACCTCTTTTACTTTATTTACTGCATATGTATGTGTCTAAATTGTTTCCCATTAAGGTTGTACCTAGTTTTGTTTATCCTATAGCTTGATTACCCCGGGTTCATGCATATGGGTAGATCTTTGCTATGCGCAGCTACTGTCATCAATTGTTTAATTGTTAATCTTGACTTAATGGTTCACTTCAATGATGATGTAAAAACATGATGTTTAGTAACATGGTTCAGGGAGCTAGGGCGTGTGCTTCGTACATGGCCCTAGTGTCTCTCCGTAAGGCCTGGTTCTTAAAGCGGCAACCTAGGAGCCTGTCGCCACCGCTGGAACTATAATGGCTCTGGTCTTGGATTAGTAACTTGTACGACTCTAGCTTGTCAGTGGTTACCGAAAGGCGCTATGGGAACCGCTCGTGAGAGTATGTCTTGATCCACCAAGGACGGTAGCCCCGTCGGCAGTGTCTCGTTAGACACAGTCCCGTGTTGGGAGACCCTGCAATACGGGAACTCCGCACGTTGCGCTCTTTATTTTTGTTGGCATGCGTTACCCGCGCTCTGGACACCATTGACCCCCTCATTGTTGCGACTCTGAGCGTCAGTCAATCTCGGTGCCTGGACCATACTGCCTGTGTAGTACCATAGTGGCCACTGTCTTGTTAGGGTGTCTTGTGAAAAGCCTCGTAGCGTCCCTATGCAGTCACACCTCGGAAGTGTTGATGTGCGTGGTTGGGTGCAAAGCTCCATGAGCTTTTACGCGACCGGTGGGTAAAGGGTGAAACCTCTGCAGAGTGTACAATCTATCATGATAGCCTTGCTCAGGGTCACGAGCAGCCTGGATTCTTTTTTATTAGAAGTTGATGTTATTTATGATTAATGTTCACTTCTACTTTACTAATTGGGTTTACAACTGGGATTCATTTATTTGTAGTAACTTGGTCAATGATAAAATGAATCAACTAAAAGTGCTAATGCAGTTCAGCCATGTCAAGCCATTCTTTTAAGCCTTCATATACCCGTGTTATACTTGCTAAGTAAGACATTTACTTACGCTTGCTATTATTCAACAAAATCCTGGATGGGTAACAGATGGATCAGTGATACCTCTGAGCTGTGGTCAACCAGTCGGTGTCCCTGTGGACTTGAGGCTCTACCTATCGAGAGAGTTAGACTTCCACTGTGTTTTAGGTAAACTCTAATGTAAAACTATTTTATTCGAGCATATGTACTATGATTTCCATATTTGTAAGCTATATGTGTTCTATGGACATCCTGGACACACATATGACATCATTCGGGTTTCTGTGTAAATCCAGGTGTGACACCAGGTGGTTGATCTTCTGCTGCGCCAGTGCCAGCTCCGCCTTTAGGCTCTCCACAGTGGGCGGCTTCTCCTCCTCTTCTTCGTCGTCCTCATCGGAGAACTCCATGTTCCCAGGCGACCCTTTGATGGCTGGGGGCCGCCTGTGACGCTGAACTCTAGGGTGGTGCCGTGGCGGAGTGGACTGGGATGACTTCGCCAGCCCCAGCTCGTCCCGGTTGAGCGGTGGGATGAGGACCTTGCCATATCCCGTAGCGGTACATTCACCCTTGATGGTGAAATGGAGCGGGACATCCTGCGTGTACTCCGGCGCCTTCCCATCCTCCTCCTTGGGCACCATTAGCGCGAGGTTCGGCACCCTCGAGGAAGACACCGATCTCAGGCGCAACTGCCCTATGTTGGGCCTTGGCGAAGGCGAGCGAGGTGGCTTCTTGATTCCCTTCAATGGAGCAAGGAGCTCCTCCATAGCAGCACGATGCAGGGAGTCGGGACGCGTCGTATTGTTGCGAGTGGGCATCCTCCCGCGCCTCCCCTTGTCCATCTAGTCGACGTCGGAGATGCGGTAGGCTTGCTCATGCCACGAGGATTCGCTATTCTGGCTAGCGGGGCTTGAGCCCCTGGATGAGGATGCACCCTTGGAAAAAGAGGAAGGCATTCTGGCTGTGTGTATGGGCTAGAAGGCTTGTAGATGAGATGAGGAAGTCGACAGAAAGTCTCGACTTTTATCGGCGTTTTCCCTAGATCGAAAAACGGGATTCCCGACATTTCCCTCGCGAGTTTCGGGATAGGCTCAACTGTAGATGAATCCAGAGGCAAATATCCGCCCGGGGGGCCAGGGGACCTGGTTTGGCCGAACCCTAGGCTTCGGGCGAACTGGCCAATTCGCCCGAATTGGCTCAGTTCGGCCGAACTGGTCTCTGGGCCCCCAGGGGTGCGAGCCAAGTTTTATCTCGTGCATTTGGTCATGGATTTTTGAGGTTCAGGAGGTTTTGACCCGGAAGGTTTGGAGATGAAAGATTTGGGCCGGAAATCCGCTGACGGGTTTCAGAGTTCTACAAACTCGACAACATCTAAGTCATCGAGTGGTGGAGGTTCTGGTTCTAGGAAGATCTTCAACCGTTGCCCGTTAACCTTGAAGGCATTTCCATCCTCGTCTGGCAATGTGACGGCCCCATGAGATGCAGCGTTGATTACTGTGAACGAGCCATCCCATTTGCTTCTTAATTTCACGTGATCAAAAAGTTTGACACGGGAATTGAAGACGAGAACCTTGTCTCCCGGCTTGAACGTTTTGACCTTAATCCTGTTGTCATGCCATCTCTTGCTCCGTTCTTTGTATAGCCGGGAGCTATGGTATCCTCTCTCCCTCATCTCATCTAATTCGGCCAGCTGGATCTTCCATTTCAGGCCGGCTGCTGGAAGGTCCATACCCCACTTCCTAATGTCCTAGTGAGCTCTAAACTCCATTTCTACAGGTAAATGGCAGGTCTTGCCATAGACTAGTTGATACGGGGTCATGCCTATGGGTGTCTTATAGGCCGTGCGGTAAGCCCAAAGTGCATCTTGGAGTTTATCCTTCCATTGCTTTCCCATCTCATTTACGGTCTTTTGCAAAATATTTTTGATTTGTTTATTGGAAGTTTCTGCTTGAGCGCTGGTTTGGGGGTGATAGGGTGTAGCTACATTGTGCTGCACCCCCAAACTTGAGAGATACTTACGGAAGGCTGAATCAATGAAGTGGGAGCCGCTGACTATCCTAGGAATGCCAAAACGTGGAAAGATAACCTCATGTAACATTCGTCTCGTGCTCCTAGAGTCAGCAGCTACACAAGGCAAGGCTTCCACCCACTTAGAGACGTAGTCTACCGCCACTAGGATGAATTGACAACCCTCGGAATTTGGGAAGGGACCCATGAAGTCTACTCCCCAGACATCGAAGATGTCTACTTGGAGATTGCTAGTGAGTGGCATTGCGTCTCTAGTGTTGATGTTCCCATGTTTCTGGCAGTGGGGGCACCACAAGATAAATGCTCTCGCATCCTCATACATGCTGGGCCAGTAAAAACCGCACTGCCAGACTTTAGCATTGGTTCGGAATGCACCGTAGTGTCCTCCGCACGGGGCTGCATGGCACCTTTCCAGGATTTTATACGCCTCATGTGCAGGTACGCATCTTCTGAGGAGTCGGTCACTGCATATCCTGAAGAGGTACGGGTCATCCCAAAGGTGGAGTCGGCTCTCATAAGCTAGCCTCTTCCTATTCTCTCCAGGGGGAACATACCCCGTTACCATGTAGTTTACTATGTTGGCATACCACGGATCGCCAGTGGTGACCTTAAAGAGTGTGTCATCCCGCAAATAATCATCAATTGGAAGATCACACGGGACTTGCATTCGAGACAAATGGTCAGCCACTGAGTTCTCTACTCCTTTCTTATCTCTTATCTCAATATCGAACACTTGGAGTAGAAGAACCCAGCGGATGAGTCTCGGTTTCACATCCTTTTTGGTCAGAAGGTACTTCAGAGCAGCATGATCTGAATAGACTATGACCTTGGCCCCAACTAGGTAGGACCGGAATTTGTCTATAGCAAATACAACTGCTAAGAGCTCCTTCTCCGTGGCTGCATAGTTGAGCTGGGGGCCAGTGAGCGTTTTGCTAGCATAAGAGATAGCATAATGCTTCTTGTCCTTGGTGTGGCCCAACACAGCTCCTACGGCATAGTCGCTCGCATCACACATGATTTCAAATGGGATGCTCCAGTCGGGAGGCTGGATGATGGGAGCAGAGATGAGTGCCTTCTTGAGAGTGTGAAAAGCGGCAAAGCACTCCTCATCGAAAATGAAGGGGGCGTCTTTGGCTAAGAGATTGGTCAAGGGTATGTGGGAGAAGTTTTTGATAAAAGAATCCGGCATGGCCAAGGAAGCTATGAATCCTCTTAACGTTTGTGGGAGGCGGAAGTTTCTCGATCACTTCTATCTTCGCTCTGTCTACCTCAATCCCGCGTTCCGACACCCTATGTCCTAGGACGATTCCCTCTCGCACCATAAAATGTCACTTTTCCCAGTTTAAAACAAGGTGTTTCTCTTCACACCTCTAGAGGACCTTGTCCAGATTTTTCAGACATTCGGTAAAGGTCCTTCCGTAAACCGAGAAATCATCCATGAACACTTCCATAATCTCCTCAATCATGTCGGAGAAGATGGACATCATGCAACGTTGGAAAGAGGCAGGTGCGTTACATAACCCGAAGGACATTCGCCGATATCCGTACATCCCATAGGGGCATGTGAACGTGGTTTTACTCTGGTCTTCAGGATGGATTGGGATTTGGTGATATCCTGAGTAACCATCGAGGAAACAGAAGAAGGAGTGTTTGGCTAACCTCTCAAGCATTTCGTCTATGAATGGAAGGGGGAAGTGGTCTTTCTTGGTGGCTTTGTTAAGTTTACGATAATCAATGCACATATGCCAACCAGTGACGGTGCGCTGAGGAATGAGCTCATTCTTGTCATTGCGCACAACCGTCATTCCTCCCTTCTTAGGAACGACTTGGATGGGACTAATCCACTCGTGTTAGGAACTGGATAGATGATCCCAGCGTGAAGGAGCTTGAGAACTTCCTTTTTCACAACCTCTCTCATGGCATTGTTTAGCCTTCGTTGAGGTTCCCGAGACGGGTTTGCTTCGGAATCGATCGGGATGCGATGGGTGCAGAGATTTAGGCTGATCCCTTTTAGGTCTTGGAGAGAATATCCTAAGACCGATCGATTTAGGCTGATCCCTTTTAGGTCTTGGAGAGAAGCAGAGAGGCAGGTGCAAGTGATCAGGCAGAACTTGAAGGTGGCACAATCCCGGCAGAAGAGTTATGCTGATGTCAGAAGGAGGGATCTCACCTTCGAGGTCGATGACTTTGTGTACCTCAAGGTGTCACCAATGAGGGGTGTGAAGAGGTTCAATGTCAAGGGTAAATTGGCGCCTCGTTACATCGGACCCTTCAAGATATTGGAACGGATGGGCGAAGTGGCATATCGGCTAGAGCTACCTGAGAAACTAGCCGGAGTGCACAATGTGTTCCATGTCTCACAACTGAAGAAATGTTTGCGGGTGCCTGAAGAGCAGATCCCGATAGATGAGCTGAATGTGCAAGAGGACCTCACCTATGATGAATATCCAGTCAAGATTCTGGAGGAGTCCGAGAGGGTGACAAGAAACAAGGTTATTTGGATGTGCAAGGTACAGTGGAACCGACACTCAGAAGATGAGGCGACTTGGGAAAGAGAAGAATACCTCAAGGCCGAGTACCCGCATCTCTTCGCATCCACGTCCGAATCTCGAGGACGAGATTCATCTTAAGGGGGGTAGGTTTGTAACACCCTAAAATAGCCCTATTTAAAATTTTCAGTAATTAATTGATTATTTATTGGCATGCTCATATTTAATAAACAATTTCTACAAATTAAAATCAAATATAAGGTGTAGAAACATTTTTTGTTGCATTCATGCTGCTGCATTGAGTTTGTACTGCTTGTGGTTCAAATGAGAGTTTAAATTTATTTAAATTTGAATTTGAATCACTTTATTTTGAGCTGTAGAATAGTTGTTTTGGCCAAAGTTTGCCTTTGCTCCCTAAACTCTTCCTCGGCCTGTTTTCCCCCTCCTTTCTTTCCCTCGCAGCGCGGCCCAGCCCTTTCCCCCAGGCCCAGCTCTTTCCCCGTGCAGGCCGCCACAGCCAGCTCCGGCCCAACTAGTCTCGGCCCACAGCCAGCCGCGCCATCTCTCTGCTCGGCCCAGCTCCACGTGCTCGGCCCACACCGCGCCTCCCCCATCTGCTCGGCCCACGCGCACCACGGCCCATCCCGCTTTGCAGCCTGCTGCAGCCTCCCCCTCCCTCAGCCGATGACAGGCGGGCCCCGCCTTGTCATCCCCTTCCTCCCGCCACCGAGCTGAGCTCGACTCGGCCTCGCGCCGCCGCCGCGGCCCAAGGCCCAGGCCACCCCGCGCACCCCCCGTGGGTCCTCCAGAGCTTCGCGGAAGCTTCCCCCGCTGCTCCCTTCCTTCCTCACGCCGTTCCCCGTAAGGAAACTGATCCCAGCGAATGGAAAGCCGAGCTCCGCCCCCGCCGCACCCCGATTCGGCGTGACCCGCACGCCGAGGCTCCCTGGAGGCTATAAAAGCCGCGCTCGCAATCCCTAACCCTCACCCATCATCGCCTCGAGCACACGAGCTGCAGTGCCTCCCCCCTCCATGCTTCGCGCCGCCGCTGCCCTTGGAGCTTCGCCGCCGCGCCGGCGATCTCTCGTCCCGGTGCCGCTGCGCCGCTCTCGTCGCCTCGGTGAGCTTCGCGTTGTGGTAAGGGTCCCCAGAGCTGTTCTTCCCCCTCCTATCTCATCCCGTCGTGCACACTCCACCTCACCAGAGACGACCGCCCACCGGCCGCCGCCGCGCACAACCCACACTGCCGCCCCCTCGACTTGAACCCCCGGTTCGAGTTCGCCGCCACCCCAGCTCCCTCCCAAACTGTTTCTTGCTCGCTCCTGCGACCCGTAGCTCAGTTCCCCTTGCTCGCCATCGCTCACCCCCGCCGCTCGCCGTCGTCAGCTGCCACCGCTGCACCTCCGTCGTCTTGAGCCCTTCATATGTGCTCGCCATCCTTCCCTGGTCCTTAGGTTCAAACCGCGTGGAGTTGGTGACCTCTAGCTCCAGTTTCGCTCGTCTCCGGCGAGCTCTTGCCGCCGGCCATGTAGCGCCGCCGCGTCCGATTCTCGCCGCTGGGTTGCTGGGTTGCCGCTTTAAGAACCAGTCCTTACGGAGAGACACTAGGGCCAAGCACGAAGCGTACGCCCTAGCTCCCTGATCCATGTTGCTAAAAAGCAAGTTTTACCATTAACATTGAAGTGAACCATTAAGTCAAGATTAACGGTTATACATTGGTGACAGTAGCTGCGCCTAGCAAAGTTCTACCCAAATGCAATAACCCAAGGTAATCAAGGTATAGGGTAAACAAAGCTAGGTATAACCTTAATAGGAACAATTTAGACACATGCATATGCAGTAAATAATGTAAAGGTGTGTTTAGGTAGCAAGGATTGTCCGGACTGTACTTGCCTTCGCCAAACTGCTGCTGTTCCTCCTGCTGCTGCTGTTGGTCCTGCTCCTCATAACCCTCGAACTCAAACGCGTACGGCTCACCGACTGGACTCATACATCAACACACAAGCATCCACACAAGCCAGTACATGCAAAGAATATTAATCTATTAGAACAGTACACCAAACAGTAAAAACAGAACAAAAGAAGGCTTAGAAACTAATCTACGCTTCGCTACGAACACGTGAGCGCGAAAATCACTCAAATCGGAGCTAAAACGAGAAAGATATGACTTTTCTAAGGTTCGGGGGCTTGCTGGCAAAGTTTTAAAAGTTCCAGGGGCTTATTTGCAAAAACTCAGGGGCTAAAACATAATTTTATATAAAAACAGGAGGGCTAAAACGTAAAATAATTTAAACAGGACCTCGGGTGCTATTTTTAAATAAGACAGGGGGTTTTTTGTAAAAATCAGGACCTAATTCTAATTATTTTTGAATAGATTTGGACCGCGGGTTAATTTCCAAAAAGGGCAGGGGCTATTTTGCAAAACGCCACGGTTGACCGGGGATTGACCGGTATTGACTCGGGTTTGAATCGGCCGGGTTCAATCGGGGCCGTCAGATCGAGCACGAGCGGCTGGGATCAGATCCAGGGGAGGGGGAAGTCGGCGGCGGCGCTGTCTGCGGCGGCGCCGAGCGGCGGCTGCGGCGGCGCTTCGCCGGCGAGGCTCGGGAACGAGCTAGGGGGCTCGGTTTGGGGCGGGGATTGGTGCTAAGGGCTCGGGGCGACGCGGCGAGTTCGCTAGAGGGGTTCACGACGGCAGCGGTGCGGCGGAGGTGGCTCGCGACGAGCAGCGGCGGCGCTCGGGTGATGGCGGCGAGCTTGCGACAGAGGGGGAGAAGGAGCAAGGAGGGCCTCGGGAGTAAGCTTACCTGCTAGGGAAGCTTCCCCGGCGGTCAATTTGAATGGAACGGCGGCGAGACGGTAGATCGACGGCGACCGGCGGACAGTGGGCGTCGGGGTGTGCCGGCGATGGTGTTCCGGGGCGCGGGAGGGGTTATGCGGGGGCTTGGCGTGCTCCTGGCGGCCCGGCGGTGCTGCTCCGTGGGTCGGCCGGGGCGGAGGGGTGACGAAGCGGCGAGTCTAACAGCGGCGGCTTGGAAACGGCGGCGGCGATGCGAGCTCGAGCGGGGTTGGCGGCGTGAATTGGGGTAGGGATTAGGGGGCGGCGGCTTAAGTAGGGCGGTTGAGGGCGGCTCGGGTGGGCCTCGGCGTTCGTGCCGTGGCCGTGCCGGACTCCGGCGCGTGTCCGGGTCGGACTCCGTCGGGAGGTAGGGGACGGGTATGACAGGCGGCCCCCACGCGGCAGCGGCAGAGGGTGCGGGGCGCAGCGGCGGGCTGGCTGCTGGCCGCGGCTGCTGGGCCGGACTGGGCCGCAAGTGGGGAGTGCGGGCTGCTGCGGGAGTGGGAGGGTGAGCAGGCCAGGGGGAAGCGGAGCGGGCCGCTGCTGGGCCAAAAGCGGAGCGAGAGAAGCTGGGCCGCTGCGGGTGAGAAGAGAAGGAGGAGCAAAATCGGCCGGGGGAAAAAGTCCAGGGAGGGAAATCAAACTCGGGCTGCTGCAACTTTTCTAGGGCTCCAAACACAACGATTCAAATTCGAATTTAAACAGAATTTATATTCCAATTGAATCGCACACAAACAAAACACAATGCAGACAGCATGAATGCAACAAAAATGTTTCTAACCTTATATTTAATTTTATTTATCATAAATAATTTATTTTCCTTAGATAAATATGAGCATTAAATTAAATAAAAGCAATTTAATTACTAAATTTTAAAATAGGCATTTTTAGGGTGTTACAAACCTACCCCCCTTAAGAGGAATCTCGCCCTCGAGATTCGGATGTGGATGGGAATAACTGTGGATACTCGGCTCTGAGGTCTTCTTCTCTTTCCCAAGTCGCTTCATCCACTGAATGGCGGCTCCACTGAACCTTGCACATCCGGATCACTTTATTTCTGGTGACTCTTTCTGACTCCTCCAAAATCTTGACAGGTTGCTCAGTATAGGTAAGATCTTCCTCCACATTCAGCTCATCAATCGGAATCTGTTCCTCAGGTACTCGCAAGCACTTTTTCAACTGAGACACATGGAACACATCATGTACTCCTGCTAACTTCTCTGGTAGCTCTAACTGATATGCCACCTCACCTTTCCGACCAAGTACCTTGAATGGTCCAATGTATCGAGGTGCTAACTTGCCCTTGATGTTGAACCTCTTCATGCCTCTCATTGGTGACACCTTGAGATACATGAAGTCTCCAACTTCGAAGCTGAGATCTCTTCGTCTGTTATCTGCATAGCTCTTCTGTCTGGATTGTGCCACTTTCAGATTCTATCTGATTATCTGCACTTGTCGCTCTGCCTCTCTTAGTATCTCAGGTCCAAATACCTGACTTTCTCCCGTCTGATTCCAGAATAGTGGGGTCCTACACTTTCTGCCATACAGAGCCTCAATGGTGCCATCTGCAAACTCTTCTGATAGCTGTTGTTGTACGAGAATTCCGCTTACGGTAAACTCCTGTCCCAACTGGCACCATATTATAGAGCACATGCTCTCAACATATCTTCCAATATCTGATTTGTCCGTTCCGACTGCCCATCTGTCTGCGGATGGTAAGTTGAACTGAACTGTAGCTTAGTGTCCATAGACTCATGCAGTCATCGCCAAAAGTGCGATGTGAACTGGGTATCTCGATCTGACACTATTCTTTTCGGTACCCCATGCAAACACACAATCCTCTCCATATACAACTCCGCTAGTTTGGCTCCCGTGTAGGTGGTCTTTACTGGAAGGAAATGCGCCACCTTGGTCAGACGATCCACGATTACCCAGATTGAGTCAAATCCCCTCTGAGTGCGAGGTAAGCCAGTGATGAAATCCATACCGACTTCTTCCCACTTCCATTCAGGTACCTTCAGGGGCTGGAGCAAACCTGCTGGCCTCTGATGTTCAGCCTTGACTCTCTGACATGTATCACATAGAGACACATAGGTTGCCACATCACGCTTCAATCCATACCACCAGAATCTCTCTTTGATATCTTGGTACATCTTGGTACTACCCGGGTGTATCGAATACGCCGATTCATGGGCTTCCCTGAGAATTGCATCCCTGATCTGCACTATATCTGGTACGCAGATCCTCTTCTCATACCACAATGTCCCTTGATCATCCACTCGAAATCCAGGGGCTTTTCCTAATGCCACCAGTTCCATGATCTCCTTGATCTTCTCATCTGTGAGCTGTCCTTTTCGGATCTCTTGTTCCAAGGTCGGTTCTACTGCCATCTCGGTGACGCTGGTCACAAATCCCAAACTCATCCTCTCAAACTCTGAACTGAGTTCCTCCGGTAAGCAATGTCCCATGATCTTATTCACGTAACTCCTTCTACTCAGAGCATCTGCCACCAGGTTGGCCTTCCCGGGATGATAATGAATCTCTAGGTCGTAGTCCTTGATCAATTCTAACCAACGACGTTGCCTCATATTCAGATCCGACTGTGTGAACACATACTTGAGACTCTTGTGGTCAGTGTAAATATCACACTTATGACCAATCAGGTAATGCCTCCAAACCCTCAAAGCATGCACCACGGCTGCTAACTCCAGATCGTGTGTTGGGTAGTTCTGCTCATGTTTCCTCAACTGCCTCGATGCATAAGCTACTACTCTGCCTTCCTGCATGAGCACACATCCCAATCCTAGACGAGATACATCGCAGTAGATAGAGAAGCTCTTGGTTATATCCGGCAACACTAGCACGGGTGCCGTTGTCAACCTCTTCTTCAATTCCTCAAAGCTGACTTGACACTCCTCAGTCCAGACAAACTTGGCATTTTTCTCCAATAACGCCGTCAGGGGTTTAGCAATCTTGGAGAATCCTTCAATGAACCTCCGATAGTATCCAGCCATCCCAAGGAAACTCCTGATTTCACTCACATCCTTAGGCGGATTCCAACTCAACACATCACTAACCTTCGTTGGATCAACGGCCACTCCACCATTGGACAACACGTGTCCCAAAAATGCTACTTCCTTCAACCAAAACTCACACTTGCTCAGCTTGGCATACAACTGATGCTCACGAAGTCTCTACATCGCCAGCCTCAGGTGTTCTTCATGCTCTTCCTCATTCTTGGAGAAAACCAGAATGTCGTCAATGAACACCACTACGAATTTGTCAAGATAGTCCATGAACACACTGTTCATCAAATACATGAAGTATGCCGGTGCATTTGTCAATCCAAAAGACATGACAGTGAACTCATATAGACCATATCGGGTTGTGAAGGCGGTTTTGGGGATGTCAGTCACTCGTATCCTCATCTGATGGTAACCGGATCGAAGATCGATCTTAGAGAACACACACGCTCCTTTCAACTGGTCGAAGAGATCATCAATCCTTGGCAGCGGGTACTTGTTCTTGATGGTCACTTCATTCAAAGCTCGATAATCCACACACAATCTCTAGGTCCCATCTTTCTTATCCACAAACAAAACCGGTGCTCCCCAAGGGGATGAACTAGGACGAATATACCCTTTTGCTAACAACGCCCTTAATTCCTCCTTAAGTTTCTCTAGTTCTTTTACTCCCATTCTATATGGCCTCTTAGCTATAGGTGCACTACCAGGCTTAAGATCAATAACAAATTCAACTTCGCGGTCTGGGGGCATACCTGGTAATTCATCTGGAAACACATCTGGGAATTCGCACACCACTCTGATGTCCTTCAGTGCTACACCCTCGGCTTGGTAGATCTGATTGTGCCCCAAGGGACTAGCTGCTTGATACTCCACTTTCTCATCAGTCTTTGCTGTCAGCTGCACTGTTCTTTTGGAACATTGGATCACCCCATCATATCTGGCTAACCAGCTCATACCCAGAATCAAGTCAAACCCAAGGGTTTCTAGGACTATTGGGTTCACCACAAAGTCTACCCCCCTTATTGTGATGGTGATACAGGGGCAACGTAAAGTGGCACGCTGTTCTCCCCCGGGTGAACTAACTACCATGGGGTTCCCCATAGGTTGCAAGATCATCATATTCTTTTTCACGAAAGCGGCAGATATGAAAGCATGCGAAGCTCCAGTATCAAACAAAACAGTTGCGAGAGTCGAGTTGACAGGGAACGTACCCACAACGACATCCGTTGCTCCTTCTGCGGTTTCCGCACCCATGTGGTTGACCTTGCCTCTCGCTGGGTTCTGCTGCTGATTTCCATTCTGGTTCTGTGGTTGTCCAACCCTCTGATTGTTGTTCTGACCAACGGCGTTCTGAGCCTTGCGAGGACAAGCGCTGGCATAGTGTCCTAGCTCACCACAACCAAAACACCTCGGAGCCATAGGTGCATTGTTGGCCGGGTTGGAGCGTTGGACAGGGCCATTCTGTGGCTGGTTCTGAAGACGCTGCTGAGGTGGTGCTGGGGGGTACTGGGGATGCTGCTAGTTCTGGGGACGTGGCTGATACTAGTTGCGGTTCATCGTATCGAACTGTCCCTGGAAACGCTGTGGAGTCACCATCTGCTGGTTTCCTTGCTGAGGATTGAAGCGGGGGCGAACATTGCTTCCTGACGGTGGGCCTTGAAGCTTCCTCTTCTTTTCCTCCATCTCGCGGCGCTTGTGCTCCAGTAGTAGTGCGCTATCCACCAGTTCTTGAAAAGTGGCGAACCTGGAGCACAGGAGCTGGTACTGGAGTGTATCATGCAGGCCATCTCGGAATCGGGTCTGCTTCTTCCTATCAGTATTCACGTCCTCTGGAGCATATCTGGCCAACTCAATGAACTTGTCACGATAAGCGGTGACACTCATACCTTCCTGCTTCAATGCCAGGAACTCCTTCTTCTTCAGGGTCATCAGCGCTTCCGGCACGTGGTGAGAACGGAAGCTGTCACGAAACTCCTGCCAAGTGATCTGATCACGATTGGGGTGAGCATATTGGTACGCATCCCACCAATCCAAAGCTGCTCCCTGGAGCTGTCCACTTCCATATAGTACCTTCTCCCTGTCATTGCACTGTGCAATGTCCAGCTGTCGTTCCACTGCCTTGAGCTAGTCCTATGCTTGCATTGGGTCACTAGACTTGTTGAAGGTAGGAGGGCGTCCCTTCAAAAACTCGCCCCTTTTATCTCTGGGCTGCACGTAGTGCTGTGGAGGCGGGTTCTGCTGATCCTGTTGCATCAGTGCTATGGTTTGCGCCATCTGCTGTGTCAGCTGGAGTTGCATCTGCATCATCTGCTCCAGGGTGAGTGGGGGTGGTGGAGGTGGTGGGTTCTGATTCTGGTTGCTTCCACTGCCTCCGGGGTTGCCTCTGGTGTTAACCATCTACCATAGCAAGATATCTCTCATCAGTATTCCCGTCAATCGGTAATAGATATCCCATGCTTGCAGATGGTGCATAAGAAGATAGCAGTACTTGGAGGGATATGATTCAGAGGTATAGAGAGTAAGACAAAGAAAATGCAGAGGGGATAGATAACCCAACTATTTATTCACTAATATTCCTTAAACCTTAGTCCTATATCTAGATGGAGATAGACTCGCGTCTATGACCATCACAATCATTACAAAAAATCCAAATCAAACATAAGCATAATAACAGTAAAATCAAGCACCCAGAGACATGATTCACACAAGACTCGACAGCACTGGTTTTGAAAAACGTAACTAAATGATCCGAAACAAAAATCATGGTGGTCTCCTAATGATTTATCAACCATTCTAACTAGGCTGCGTTCCTACAGTCAGCACGGCTCTGATACCAATCTGTCACACCCGGATTTTCACAGAAACCCGAATGCTTCGGTCCACTTAGTAAAATAATCTGTAGCAACCAACACGAAACGATGTCCCTTTGATGACGAAGGATTAATTTGCCCAATAAAATCCAATCCCCAACCTCGGAACGGCCATGGTTTAATAATAGGATGCATCAATGCAGCAGGTACCAATTGTAAATCTCCAAATTTCTGACATTCTTCATACCCTTTATAGTACTTGAAACAATCCGCCATCATAGTAGGCCAATAAAAACTGGCTCGTCTAAGTAACCACTTCATCTTGGGAGCCGATTGATGTGTACCACAAATACCTTCATGAACCTCCCCCATGGCAACTTTGGCCTGATCCGAGTCTAAACATTTCAAAAGCAAATCTTCGGCGGTTTGACTATAAAGTTCATCATCAAGCAATATGTACTTAAATGATAATCGCCGAATATTTCTTTCTGCACCACGACCAGGATCTTTTAAATAAGTAATAATATGTACTCTCCAGTCTTGACCATCAAACTTGGAGCCATGTCACACCCGGATTTTCACAGAAACCCGAATGCTACTATATGTGTGCCCAGGAAGTCCATAGAACACATATAGTTAACAAATATGATAAACAGAATACAGTGCTCAAAATATAAATGGTTTTACATCAGGGTTTGTCTCAAATAATTAAATAACACAGCGGAAGCCTTATTATTAACTCTCTCTAAACGAAACGAAGCCGATCACCATAACCGATAACCCACGGGGACACCGACTGGTTGAGCACAGCTAGTAGAATGGTAGATCATCAGGAAATTCAACAGCAGCAGTACCATCTAATCCATCTGTTACCCATCCGGGATTTTGTTGAATAGCAAGTGTAAGTAAATGTCTTACTTAGCAAATACAACACGGATAATGAAGGCTTAAAAGAAAGGCTTGACACGGTTGTACTGCATTAGCAATTTTAGTTGTTTCATTTTAACTTCATCATAATCTCTACATTTACATGAATCCCAGTTGTAACCCAATTAATTTAGTAGAGGTGAACATTAAACAATAATAAACATCAACTTCTAATCGAAAAGGATCCAGGCCGCTCTTGACCCTGAGCAAGGCTATCATGATAGATCATACTCTCTGCAGAGGTTTCGCCCTTTACCCACCAGTCGCGTAAAAGTTCAAAGGAACTTTGCACCCAACCACGCACATCAACACTTCCGAGGTGTGACTGCATAGGGACGCTACGAGGCTTTTCACAAGATACCCTAACAAAACAGTAGCCATTATGGTACAACCTAGGCAGCATGACCCAAGGCACCGAGATTGACTGACGCTCATGTCGCAACACGAGGGGGTCAATGGCGTCCAAGCGCGGTAATGGATATCAACAACAAAAATAAATAGCGCAACGTGCGGAACACCCGCCATACGGTGGCTCCCAACACGGGACTGTGCCTCACGGGGACATAGCCGATGGATACTCCGTCCTCGGTGGATCAAACCATACTCTCACCCATGCTTCCCATAACGCCGTCGGCCCGTCGGTAACTACTGTCAAGCTAGAGCCGTACATGTTACTTGTCCAAGACCAGAGCCATTATAGTTCCAGCGGTGGCGACAGGTTCCTGGGTTGCCGCTTTAAGAACCAGTCCTTACGGAGAGACACTAGGGCCAAGCACAAAGCGTACGCCCTAGCTCCCTGATCCATGTTGCTAAAAAGCAAGTTTTACCATTAACATTGAAGTGAACCATTAAGTCAAGATTAACGGTTATACATTGGTGACAGTAGCTGCGCCTAGCAAAGTTCTACCCAAATGCAATAACCCAAGGTAATCAAGGTATAGGGTAAACAAAGCTAGGTATAACCTTAATAGGAACAATTTAGACACATGCATATGTAGTAAATAATGTAAAGGTGTGTTTAGGTAGCAAGGATTGTCCGTGCTGTACTTGCCTTCGCCAAACTGCTTCTGTTGCTCCTGCTGCTGCTGTTGGTCCTGCTCCTCGTAACCCTCGAACTCAAACGCGTACGGCTCACCGACTGGACTCATACATCAACACACAAGCATCCACACAAGCCAGTACATGCAAACAATATTAATCTATTAGAACAGTACACCAAATTGTAAAAACAGAAAAAAATAAGGCTTAGAAACTAATCTACGCTTCCCTACGAACACGTGAGCGTGAAAATCACTCAAATCAGAGCTAAAACGAGAAAGATATGGCTTTTCTAAGGTTCGGGGGCTTGCTGGCAAAGTTTTAAAAGTTCTAGGGGCTTATTTGCAAAAACTCAGGGGCTAAAACATAATTTTATATAAAAACAGGAGGGCTAAAACATAAAATAACTTAAACAGGACCTCGGGTGCTATTTTTAAATAAGACAGGGGGTTTTCTGTAAAAATCAGGACCTAATTCTAATTATTTTTGAATAGATTTGGACCGCGGGTTAATTTCCAAAAAGGGCAGGGGCTCTTTTGCAAAACGCCACGGTTGACCGGGGATTGACCGGTATTGACTCGGGTTTGAATCGGCCGGTTTCAATCTGGGCCGTCAGATCGAGCACGAGCGGCTGGGATCAGATCCAGGGGAGGGGGAAGTCGGCGGTGGCGCTGTCTGTGGCGGTGCCGAGCGGCGGCTGCGGCGGCGCTTCGCCGGCGAGGCTCGAGAACGAGCTAGGGGGCTCGGTTTGGGGCGAGGATTGGTGCTACGGGCTCGGGGCGATGCGGCGAGTTCGCTAGAGGGGTTCACGACGGCGGCGGTGCGGTGGAGGTGGCTCGCGACGAGCAGCGGCGGCGGCGCTCGGGTGATGGCGGTGAGCTTGCGACAGAGGGGGAAAAGGAGCAAGGAGGGCCTCGGGAGTAAGCTTACCTGCTAGGGAAGCTTCCCCGGCGGTCAATTTGAACGGAACGGCGGCGAGACGGTAGATCGACGGCGACCGGCGGACAGTGGGCGTCGGGGTGTGCCGGCGATGGTGTTCCGGGGCGCGGGAGGGGTTATGCGGGGGCTTGGCGTGCTCCTGGCGGCTCGGCGGTGCTGCTCCGTGGGTCGGCCGGGGCGGAGGGGTGACGGAGTGGCGAGTCCGATAGCGGTGACTTGGAAACGGCGGCGGCGATGCGAGCTCGAGCGGGGTTGGCGGCGCGAATTGGGGTAGGGATTAGGGGGCGGCGGCTTAAGTAGGGCGGTTGAGGGCGGCTCGGGTGGGCCTCGGCGTTCGTGCCGTGGCCGTGCCGGACTCCGGCGCGTGTCCGGGTCGGACTCCGTCGGGAGGTAGGGGACGGGTATGACAGGCGGCCCCCACGCTGCAGCGGCAGAGGGTGCGGGGCGCAGCGGCGAGTTGGCTGCAGGCCGCGGCTGCTGGGCCGGACTGGGCCGCAAGTGGGGAGCGCGGGCTGCTGCGGGAGTGGGAGGGCGAGCAGGCCGGGGGGAAGCGGAGCAGGCCGCTGCTGGGCCAAAAGCGGAGCGAGAGAAGCTGGGCCGCAGCGGGTGAGAAGAGAAGGAGGAGCAAAATCGACCGGGGGAAAAAGACGAGGGAGGGAAATCAAACTCGGGCTGCTGCAACTTTTCTAGGGCTCCAAACACAACGATTCAAATTCGAATTTAAACAGAATTTAAATTCCAATTGAATCACACACAAACAAAACACAATGCAGACAGCATGAATGCAACAAAAATGTTTCTAACCTTATATTTAATTTTATTTATCATAAATAATTTATTTTCCTTAGATAAATATGAGCATTAAATTAAATAAAAGCAATTTAATTACTAAATTTTAAAATAGGCATTTTTAGGGTGTTACAAGCCATTAACATCATCCAAGACCTTTTTGCCGCTGTCTTGAGACAAAGCGGTCAGACCGGTTTGTGAAACCGGTTGGACCGGTTCGTCCAGAACCTGAATCTCGGCTTTCGATTGCATCGGTTTTTGAAGGTAGAAATATTTCTTTGCAACAACATAACCAGATGCTTTCTGAGCCAGAGTATTAGCCTTGCCATTCTCTTCTCTTGGAATATGTTTGATTCTAAATTCATCAAAAGAAGCTATAATATCAAGGCATCTATCAAGATATGCATTCAACAAACCATTATAGCATTGGCATACCTTAGATACTTGCTGTACTACCAGGAGTGAATCACCAAAAGCCTCAACATGCTTAATTCCCATGTCTTGCAAAAATTCCAATCCGAATAGAAGAGCTTCATATTCAATTTGATTATTGGTACGCTTTTCTTCTAATCGGTTTGAAAACTCAAAAATGGCACCACTTGGAGAGACCAAAACAACACCAATTCCTTGTCCATCATTGCAAACCGATCCATCAAAGTATAACTTCCATGGTGTACAAGCAACATAACCGACGTTGAATTCACAAGTATCATCAATCCGATGCTCAACAATAAAATCAGCTACAATTTGGCCTTTCATAGATTTTAAAGGTTCACAAGCCAAATCATACTCAACTAAGGCATAAGCCCATTTACCGATCCTACCACTTAAAATCGGTTTTTGCAACATATGTTTGATAACATCGGTTTGGCATAACACAATGCTAGTACTAGATAATAAATAATGCCTCAACTGAGTAGAAGCATTATATAATGACAAGCATAACTTCTCAATGAAAGTATATCTCGTTTCTGCATCAATTAAACGTCGGCTTATATAAGTAATCACATATTCTTTAGTATCAATTTCTTGGGTCAAAACAGCTCCAATAACTCTATCTTCAGCTGCCACATAAAGTCTGAACGGAACCCCTCTCTTAGGCGCCCTAAGCACCGGTGGTGAAGACAAGTACTCCTTGATCTTCTCAAAAGCTTCTTGTTGTTTTGCCCCCCAGGTAAAATCGGCTTCATCTTTCAACCGAAGTAAAGGAGTAAAAGCATCTATCTTCCCAGACAAGTTAATTATAAACCTTCTCAAGAAATTTACCTTGCCTAGAAACTTTTGCAAATCCTTTTTGCACGTAGGAGCTTCAACGTTCTTCATAGCTTCAATTCTTTTGGGATCAACTTCTATGCCGTTCTCATGAATAATAAATCCCAAAAACTTCCCAGACGAAACACCAAAAGCACATTTGAGTGGATTCATCTTCAAGCCATACCGTCGCATCCTCTCAAGAGCAAGTTTTAAATCGGCTAAATGAGAATCCAAGCCATCCGATTTAACTACGATATCATCAATATACACTTCTGTCACACCCGGATTTCCACAGCAAACCCGAGATGCGGCCATATGTGTTCCCAGGAAGTCATTACACATATAGCAAACAAATATGATAAAAGAACACAATGCTCGATTAAAATAAAAGGGTTTTACATCAGAGATTGACTCGAACTTAAAGAGAATTACAGCGGAAGACTTTAAACAGAACTCTCTCTAATCCAAACGAAACGAGGCCGAAGTCCACAACTCCACAGGGACACTGACTGGTTGAGCACAGCTAGTAGAAAGGCAGATCTTCAGGAAATTCGACGGCAGCAGCACCTTCTAATCCTTCTGTTACCCATCCGGGATTTTGCCCAAAAATAATAACAACAGCAAGTGTAAGTAACAAAGTTACTTAGCAAATACAACACAGATTATGAAGGCTAAAAAGTAAGGCTTGACTCGGCTGAACTGCATTAGCATTTTTTTTTGTTGGCTGATTTTAGTCTGTTTTGAGGGTCTCTCGAGGGTATTCGAGGGTATCTCGAGGGTACAACATTTATTGTGAATCCCGGTTGTATTTCCCCAATTAATAAAGTAGAAGTAGGCATAAAACAGTAATAATAAACATCATCTTCTAATAAAAAAGGATCCAGGCCGCTCGTGACCCTGAGCAAGGCTATCATGATAGATTGTACACTCTGCAGAGGTTTCGCCCTTTACCCACCAGTCGCGTAAAAGTTCAAAGAACTTTGCACCCAACCACGCGGAGGTGGATCAGACCTCTCAAACCACACTTCCGAGGTGTGATCGCATAGGGACGCTACGAGGCTTTTCACAAGACACTTTAACAAAACAGCAGCCGTTATGGTACAACCTAGGCAGCATGACCCGAGGCACCGAGACTGACTTACGCCCGTGCCGCAGCACGAGGGGGTCAATGGCGTCCAATCGCAGAAAAGTAATGCAAAAGCAGAATTAAATAGCGCAACGTGTAGAACCTCCGCCAAACGGAAGCTCCCAACACGGGACTGTGCCTCACGAGGGCATAGCCAACGGCTATTCCGTCCTCGGTGGATCAAACCATACTCTCACCCATGCTTCCCATAACGCCGGTGGCCCCTCGGTAACCACTGTTGAATTAAAGCCGTACAAGTTACTTGTCCAAGACCAGAGCCATTATAGTTCCGGCGGTGGCGACAGGCTCCTGGGTTGCCGCTTTAAGAACCAGTTCTTACGGAGAGACACTAGGGCCAGGCTCGAAGCATACGCCCTAGCTCCCTGATCCAAGTTGCTAAAAAGTAGATTTTAACATTATCATTGAAGTGAACCATTAAGTCAAGATTAACAGTTAAACTTTGGTGACGGTAGCTGCGCTTAGCAAAATTCTACCCAAATGCAATATCCCAGGGTAATCAAGGTATAGGGTAAACAAAACTAGGAATAACCTTAATGGAAACAATTTAGACACATGCATATGCAGTAATTAATGTAAGGTGTGTTTAGGTAGCAAGGATTGTCCGTGCTGTACTTGCCTTCCACAAACTGCTGCTGCTGTTGCTGATACTGCTGGTCCTGGTACCCCTCGAACTCGAGCGCGCACTGCTCACCAACTGGACTCTCGAAGAAGCACACAAGCAACCAAGCAAACCAGTACATGCAAACAATATTAATCTATTGGAACAGTACACCAAACAATAAAGAACAGAAGAAAGAAAGCTTCGAAACTAATCTACGCTTTGCTACGAACACAAGAACGCGAAAATCACTCAAATCGGAGCTAAAACAGAGAAGCTATGGTGTTTCTACGGTTCGGAGCTAAACTGCGAAAGTTTCGAGGGTCAAAACAAAATTTTATTTGAAGATTCGAGGGTTTTCCTGTTAAAAGATAAAACCGAGCCTCGGGCGCAACTTTAAAAACTTGCAGGGGTTAAAACAAAAGAAAATGACTTATTTGAAAATACTTTTGAACTAGATTGGACTGCGGGTTGGTTTTGAAAAACGTGAAGGCTTGTTTTGCAAAACAGTCAGCTTCGAGGGTACCTCCGGTTCGACCAGGGCCTCGAGTTGACGCGGCAGCATTGGATCTAGATCTAATGGTTCAAAACAAAACAACTTTTCGAGGGGTATGCTGGCTTCGAGGCTTGACGCTAGCGACGCTCGAACACAGCGGCGGAGAACTACTGGGACGACGGCGGATCAAAATTGGCGTAGAGTACGGCAAGAATCGGAGCAAGAACGCTATGGAGAGCTTCGGGTTTTCAAGGCGAACCTCCTGGAGTGCTTTCCGACGAGTGCGAAGCTCCGACGGCGAAGATCGAGGGTGGGTCTCGAGCGAGGCGGAACTTCTTCCGACGAGAACGGTCTCGAGCGAAACGGAACTTCTCGGCGAGAACGGTAGCTAGGGTTGTGGCTCGATTGGAAAGATTGAAAGAAAGATCAAGACGGCGACTATAAATAGAACAAAGACCGGCCTCAGGTCCAAGTCTTGGCGTTCGTGTCAAGGAAGGATTCGGCGACTGCGACAGCGTCGGAGTCGGTCTCGAGACAGAGTCCTAGTCGAAGTCGAGGGTCTAGGAAGGAAACAGCTCGGCGCCAGAAAAGGAAATAGAGGGCAAAGCCTAAAAGCGAAATCTGAATTGGATTTTAAAATTCGATTAGAACTTCAAACAAACAAAACTCAATGCAGCCAGCATGAATGCATCAAAATGTGTCTAGCCTTATCTTTGATTTTATTTCTCATAAATAATTTGTTTTCCTTAGATTCATATGAGCACAATTTAAATAAAAGCGATTTAATTACTAAATTTTTAAAATAGGCATTTTTAGGGTGTTACAAACCTACCCCCCTTAAGATGAATCTCGCCCTCGAGATTCGGGTGTGGATTGGAATAACTGTGGATATTCAGCTCTGAGGTCTTCCTCTCTTTCCCAAGTTGCTTCATCCACTGAATGACGACTCCACTGAACCTTGCACATCCGGATCACTTTATTTCTGGTGACTCTCTCTGACTCTTCCAAAATTCTGACAGGATGCTCAGAATAGGTAAGATCTTCCTCCACATTTAGTTCATCAATCGGAATCTGTTCCTCAGGTACTCGCAAGCACTTTTTCAACTGAGACACATGGAACACATCATGTACTCCCGCTAACTTCTCTGGTAGCTCTAACTGATATGCTACCTCACCTTTCCGACCAAGTACCTTGAACGGTCCAATGTATCGAGGTGCTAACTTGCCCTTGACGTTGAACCTCTTCACGCCTCTCATGGGTGACACCTTGAGATACACGAAGTCTCCAACTTCGAAGCTAAGATCCCTCCGTCGGTTATCTGCATAGCTCTTCTGTCTGGATTGTGCCACTTTCAGATTCTGTCTGATTATCTGCACTTGTTGCTCTGCTTCTCTTAGTATCTCAGGTCCAAATACCTGACTTTCTCCTGTCTGATTCCAGAATAGTGGTGTCCTACACTTTCTGCCATACAAAGCCTCGAATGGGGCCATCTGCAGACTCTTCTGATAGCTGTTGTTGTATGAGAATTCCGCGTATGGTAAACTCTTGTCCCAACTGGCACCGTATTGTAGAGCACATGCTCTCAACATATCCTCCAATATCTGGTTCGTCCGTTCTGTCTGCCCATCGGTCTGCGGATGGTATGCTGAACTGAACTGTAGCTTAGTGTCCATAGACTCATGCAATTGTCGCCAAAAGTGTGATGTGAACTGGGTACCTCGATCAGACACTATTCTTTTCGGTACCCCATGCAGGCACACAATTCTCTCCATATACAGCTCTGCTAGTCGGGCTCCCGAATAAGTGGTCTTCACTGGTAGGAAATGCGCCACCTTGGTCAGACGATCCACGATTACCCAGATTGAGTCAAATCCCCTCTGAGTGCGAGGTAAGCCAGTGATGAAATCCATACCGACTTCTTCCCACTTCCATTCAGGTACCTTCAGGGGCTGGAGCAAACCTGCTGGCCTCTGATGTTCAGCCTTGACTCTCTGACATGTATCACATAGAGACACATAGGTTGCCACATCACGCTTCAATCCATACCACCAGAATCTCTCTTTGATATCTTGGTACATCTTGGTACTACCCGGGTGTATCGAATACGCCGATTCATGGGCTTCCCTGAGAATTGCATCCCTGATCTGCACTATATCTGGTACGCAGATCCTCTTCTCATACCACAATGTCCCTTGATCATCCACTCGAAATCCAGGGGCTTTTCCTAATGCCACCAGTTCCATGATCTCCTTGATCTTCTCATCTGTGAGCTGTCCTTTTCGGATCTCTTGTTCCAAGGTCGGTTCTACTGCCATCTCGGTGACGCTGGTCACAAATCCCAAACTCATCCTCTCAAACTCTGAACTGAGTTCCTCCGGTAAGCAATGTCCCATGATCTTATTCACGTAACTCCTTCTACTCAGAGCATCTGCCACCAGGTTGGCCTTCCCGGGATGATAATGAATCTCTAGGTCGTAATCCTTGATCAACTCTAACCAACGACGTTGCCTCATATTCAGGTCTGACTGTGTGAACACATACTTGAGACTCTTGTGGTCAGTGTAAATATCACACTTATGTCCAATCAAGTAATGCCTCCAAATTTTCAAAGCATGTACTACAGCTGCTAACTCCAGATCGTGTGTCGGGTAGTTCTGCTCATGTTTCCTCAACTGCCTCGATGCATATGCTACTACTCTGCCTTCCTGCATGAGCACACATCCCAATCCTAAACGAGATGCATTGCAGTAGATAGAGAAGCTCTTGGTTATATCCGGCAACACTAGCACAGGTGCCGTTGTCAATCTCTTCTTCAATTCCTCAAAGCTGACTTGACATTCTTCAGTCCAGACAAACTTAGCATTTTTCTCCTATAACGCCGTCAGGGGTTTAGCAATCTTGGAGAATCCTTCAATAAACCTCCGATAATATCCAGCCATTCCAAGGAAACTTCTGATTTCACTTACATCCTTAGGCGGATTCCAACTCAACACATCACTAACCTTCTTCGGATCAACTGCCACTCCACCATTGGACAGTACGTGACCCAAGAACGCTACTTCCTTCAACCAAAACTCACACTTGCTCAGCTTGGCATACAACTGATGCTCACAAAGTCTCTGCATCACCAACCTCAGATGTTCTTCATGCTCTTCCTCATTCTTGGAGAAAACCAGAATGTCGTCAATGAACACTACCACGAACTTGTCAAGATAGTCCATGAACACACTGTTCATCAAATACATGAAGTATGCCGGTGCATTTGTCAAACCAAAAGACATAACTGTGAACTCGTATAAACCATATCGGGTTGTGAAGGCGGTTTTGGAGATGTCAGTCACTCGTATCCTCATCTGATGGTATCCAGATCGGAGATCGATCTTAGAGAACACACATGCTCCTTTTAACTGGTCGAAGAGATCATCAATCCTTGGCAGCGGGTACTTGTTCTTGATGGTCACTTCATTCAAAGCTCGATAATCCACACACAATCTCTGGGTCCCATCTTTCTTATCCACAAACAAAACTGGTGCTCCCCAAGGGGACGAACTAGGACGGATATACCCTTTTGCTAACAATGCCCTTAATTCCTCCTTAAGTTTCTCTAGTTCTTTTACTCCCATTCTATATGGCCTCTTAGCTATAGGTGCAGTACCAGGCTTAAGATCAATAACAAATTCAACTTCGCGGTCTGGGGGCATACCTGGTAACTCATCTGGAAACACGTCTGGGAATTCGCACACCACTCTGATGTCTTCCAGTGCCACACCTTCGGCTTGGTAGATCTGATTGCGTCCCACGGGACTAGCTGCTTGGTACTCCACTTTCTCACCAGTCTTTGCTGTCAGCTGCACTATTCTCTTGGAACATTGAATCACCCCATCGTATCTGGCTAACCAACTCATACCCAAAATCAAGTCAAACCCAAGGGTTTCTAGGACTATTGGGTTCACTACAAAGTCTACCCCCCTTATTGTGACGGTGATACAGGGGCAACGTAAAGTGGCTCGCTGTTCTCCCCCAGGTGAACTAACTACCATGGGGTTTCCCATAGGTTGCAAGATCATCATGTTCTTTTTCACGAAAGCAGCAGATATGAAAGCATGCGAAGCTCCAGTGTCAAATAAAACAGTTGCGAGAGTCGAGTTGATAGGGAACGTACCCACAACGACATATGTGGCTCCTTCGAGGGTCTCAGCTCCCATGTGGTTGACCTTGCCCCTCGCTGGATTCTGCTGCTGATTTCCAATCTGGTTCTGCGGTTGTCCAACCCTCGAATTACTGTTCTGTTCGACGGTGTTCTGAGCCTTTCGAGGGCAGGCGCTGGCATAGTGTCCCAGATCTCCACATCCGAAACACCTTGGTGCTGTAGGTGTATTGCCGGCCGGATTGGGGCGTTGAACAGGACCATTCTGTGGCTGGTTCGAGGGTCGCTGCTGAGGTGGTGCTGGTAGGTACAGGGGACGTGGCTGGTACTGGGGTCGTTGCTGATACTGGTTGCGGTTCATCAAACCGGACTGTCCTTGGAAACGCTGTGGCGTCACCATCTGCTGGTTTCCTTGCTGAGGATTGAAGCGAGGGCGAACGTTGCTTCCTGACGGTGTGCCTTGAAGCTTCCTCTTCTTTTCCTCCATCTCACGGCGCTTGTGCTCCAGCAGTAGTGCGCTATCCACCAGTTCCTGAAAAGTGGCGAACTTGGAACACAGGA
The DNA here is from genome assembly GCA_033239725.1 of Echinochloa phyllopogon. NCBI lineage: Eukaryota > Viridiplantae > Streptophyta > Magnoliopsida > Poales > Poaceae > Echinochloa > Echinochloa phyllopogon. Next base: position 33,271,660 of record BTCW01000005.1, on the reverse strand, counting down.
GCTGGTACTGGAGTGTATCATGCAGGCCATCACGGAATCGGGTCTGCTTCTTCTTGTCCGTATTCACGTCCTCTGGAGCATAACGGGCCAACTCAATGAACTTGTCACGATAAGCGGTGACACTCATACCTTCCTGCTTCAAAGCCAGGAACTCCTTCTTCTTCAAGGTCATCAGCGCTTCCGGCACGTGGTGAGAACGGAAACTGTCGCGGAACTCCTGCCAAGTGATCTGATCACGATTGGGGTGAGCATACTGGTATGCATCCCACCAATCCAAAGCTGCTCCCTGGAGCTGTCCACCTCCATATAGCACCTTCTCCCGGTCGTTGCACTGTGCGATGTCCAGCTGTCGTTCCACTGCCTTGAGCCAGTCCTCTGCTTGCATTGGGTCGCTAGACTTGTTGAAGGTAGGAGGGCGTCCTTTCATAAACTCGCCCCTTTTATCTCTGGGTTGCACGTAGTGCTGTTGGGGCGGGTTCTGCTGATTCTGCTGCATCAGTGCTATGGTTTGCGCCATCTGCTGTGTCAGCTGGAGTTGCATCTGCATCATCTGCTCCATGGTGAGTGGCGGTGGTGGAGGTGGTGGGTTCTGGTTCTGGATGCTTCCACTGCCTCCGGGGTTGCCTCTGGTGTTAACCATCTATCATAGCAAGAGATCTCCCATCAGTATTCCCGCCAACCGGTATTAGATAACCCATGCTTGCAGATGGTGCATAAGAAGATAGCAGTACTTGGAAAGATATGATTCAGAGGTATAGAGAGTAAGACAGAGGAAGTGCAAAGGGGATAGCTAACCCAACTATTTATTCACTAATATTCCTTAAACCTTAGTCCTATATCTAGATGGAGATAGACTCGCGTCTATGACCATCACAATCATTACAAAAATCCAAATCAAACATAAGCATAATAACAGCAAAATCAAGCACCCAAAGGCATGACTCACAGAAGACTCGACAACACTGGTTTTGAATATCGTAACTAAATGATCTGAAACAAAATCATGGTGGTCTCCTAGTGATTTTTCAACCGTTCTAACTAGGCTGCGTTCCTACAGTCAGCACGGCTCTGATACCAATCTGTCACACCCGGATTTCCACAGCAAACCCGAGATGCGGCCATATGTGTTCCCAGGAAGTCATTACACATATAGCAAACAAATATGATAAAAGAACACAATGCTCGATTAAAATAAAAGGGTTTTACATCAGAGATTGACTCGAACTTAAAGAGAATTACAGCGGAAGACTTTAAACAGAACTCTCTCTAATCCAAACGAAACGAGGCCGAAGTCCACAACTCCACAGGGACACTGACTGGTTGAGCACAGCTAGTAGAAAGGCAGATCTTCAGGAAATTCGACGGCAGCAGCACCTTCTAATCCTTCTGTTACCCATCCGGGATTTTGCCCAAAAATAATAACAACAGCAAGTGTAAGTAACAAAGTTACTTAGCAAATACAACACAGATTATGAAGGCTAAAAAGTAAGGCTTGACTCGGCTGAACTGCATTAGCATTTTTTTTTTGTTGGCTGATTTTAGTCTGTTTTGAGGGTCTCTCGAGGGTATTCGAGGGTATCTCGAGGGTACAACATTTATTGTGAATCCCGGTTGTATTTCCCCAATTAATAAAGTAGAAGTAGGCATAAAACAGTAATAATAAACATCATCTTCTAATAAAAAAGGATCCAGGCCGCTCGTGACCCTGAGCAAGGCTATCATGATAGATTGTACACTCTGCAGAGGTTTCGCCCTTTACCCACCAGTCGCGTAAAAGTTCAAAGAACTTTGCACCCAACCACGCGGAGGTGGATCAGACCTCTCAAACCACACTTCCGAGGTGTGATCGCATAGGGACGCTACGAGGCTTTTCACAAGACACTTTAACAAAACAGCAGCCGTTATGGTACAACCTAGGCAGCATGACCCGAGGCACCGAGACTGACTTACGCCCGTGCCGCAGCACGAGGGGGTCAATGGCGTCCAATCGCAGAAAAGTAATGCAAAAGCAGAATTAAATAGCGCAACGTGTAGAACCTCCGCCAAACGGAAGCTCCCAACACGGGACTGTGCCTCACGAGGGCATAGCCAACGGCTATTCCGTCCTCGGTGGATCAAACCATACTCTCACCCATGCTTCCCATAACGCCGGTGGCCCCTCGGTAACCACTGTTGAATTAAAGCCGTACAAGTTACTTGTCCAAGACCAGAGCCATTATAGTTCCGGCGGTGGCGACAGGCTCCTGGGTTGCCGCTTTAAGAACCAGTTCTTACGGAGAGACACTAGGGCCAGGCTCGAAGCATACGCCCTAGCTCCCTGATCCAAGTTGCTAAAAAGTAGATTTTAACATTATCATTGAAGTGAACCATTAAGTCAAGATTAACAGTTAAACTTTGGTGACGGTAGCTGCGCTTAGCAAAATTCTACCCAAATGCAATATCCCAGGGTAATCAAGGTATAGGGTAAACAAAACTAGGAATAACCTTAATGGAAACAATTTAGACACATGCATATGCAGTAATTAATGTAAGGTGTGTTTAGGTAGCAAGGATTGTCCGTGCTGTACTTGCCTTCCACAAACTGCTGCTGCTGTTGCTGATACTGCTGGTCCTGGTACCCCTCGAACTCGAGCGCGCACTGCTCACCAACTGGACTCTCGAAGAAGCACACAAGCAACCAAGCAAACCAGTACATGCAAACAATATTAATCTATTGGAACAGTACACCAAACAATAAAGAACAGAAGAAAGAAAGCTTCGAAACTAATCTACGCTTTGCTACGAACACAAGAACGCGAAAATCACTCAAATCGGAGCTAAAACAGAGAAGCTATGGTGTTTCTACGGTTCGGAGCTAAACTGCGAAAGTTTCGAGGGTCAAAACAAAATTTTATTTGAAGATTCGAGGGTTTTCCTGTTAAAAGATAAAACCGAGCCTCGGGCGCAACTTTAAAAACTTGCAGGGGTTAAAACAAAAGAAAATGACTTATTTGAAAATACTTTTGAACTAGATTGGACTGCGGGTTGGTTTTGAAAAACGTGAAGGCTTGTTTTGCAAAACAGTCAGCTTCGAGGGTACCTCCGGTTCGACCAGGGCCTCGAGTTGACGCGGCAGCATTGGATCTAGATCTAATGGTTCAAAACAAAACAACTTTTCGAGGGGTATGCTGGCTTCGAGGCTTGACGCTAGCGACGCTCGAACACAGCGGCGGAGAACTACTGGGACGACGGCGGATCAAAATTGGCGTAGAGTACGGCAAGAATCGGAGCAAGAACGCTATGGAGAGCTTCGGGTTTTCAAGGCGAACCTCCTGGAGTGCTTTCCGACGAGTGCGAAGCTCCGACGGCGAAGATCGAGGGTGGGTCTCGAGCGAGGCGGAACTTCTTCCGACGAGAACGGTCTCGAGCGAAACGGAACTTCTCGGCGAGAACGGTAGCTAGGGTTGTGGCTCGATTGGAAAGATTGAAAGAAAGATCAAGACGGCGACTATAAATAGAACAAAGACCGGCCTCAGGTCCAAGTCTTGGCGTTCGTGTCAAGGAAGGATTCGGCGACTGCGACAGCGTCGGAGTCGGTCTCGAGACAGAGTCCTAGTCGAAGTCGAGGGTCTAGGAAGGAAACAGCTCGGCGCCAGAAAAGGAAATAGAGGGCAAAGCCTAAAAGCGAAATCTGAATTGGATTTTAAAATTCGATTAGAACTTCAAACAAACAAAACTCAATGCAGCCAGCATGAATGCATCAAAATGTGTCTAGCCTTATCTTTGATTTTATTTCTCATAAATAATTTGTTTTCCTTAGATTCATATGAGCACAATTTAAATAAAAGCGATTTAATTACTAAATTTTTAAAATAGGCATTTTTAGGGTGTTACAAACCTACCCCCCTTAAGATGAATCTCGCCCTCGAGATTCGGGTGTGGATTGGAATAACTGTGGATATTCAGCTCTGAGGTTTAACCGATTCTCCATCGGCTTTAATGTAGCAGCAACGAAACCATCTTTAGTGCAACTGATCAACTGATCAGCTCATAATCGGTCAAATCTAAGCCCGATAAACACTTAATATTTTCATTTGCACTAATAAAATCAGAATCGGCCGTTGCAACGAAGGAAGAAGTATCACCATGTACAACTTCAACTTCATCACCGATCCACTGAATAAGATATTGATGCAAGGTAGAAGGTACGCATTGATTTGCATGAATCCAATCATGACCAAGAATTACACTAAAGTTACCTTGCACTTCTGAGACGAAGAAAGCCGTAGCGACGGTCTTGCTTCCAATGGTCAACTCCATAGAAGCCACAGCCTTGGCGCCAATAGGATCACCGCCACCAACTCCACTGACCGTCATGTTTGTCTTGATCAATTCTTCGTCTTTTCCACCAATCTTCTTGTAGAGAGAATAGGGCATAAGATTCACAATTGCCCCACCATCAACCAACATTCGCGAGATTGGCTTCCCATTGATATGACCTCTCATGTATAAAGCCTTCAAGTGATTGTTTGGTTCTTGCGGCTTCTGAAATATAGCATCACGAGGTCCAAGCTGAAGATGAGATATTTCCTCCTCCGGCACCACTGAGTATTCTAATGATAAATAGACAGTATTAACTTCCATGTTGCCATGCTCTGGAGAAGCCTCAAAATCAACCATCTCCTCATCTTCAACCACTGGAGGATTTTCTGGCGTAGTAGTTTCATTTATAATAGGAACAAATGTACTTTTCGCTTCTGGTTCCAAACCGGTCTGACCGGTTCCAGAAACCGGTCGGACCACTTCTGTCGTGCCCAAACCGGTTTGACTGGATTCTGAAACCGGTCTGACCGGTTGTGCTACTAGTTGCACAACTGACCTGGCTTGCCAAATCTTCTTCTGAGGAATCATTGGCCTATATCTGTTGAAATGTTCATCTCTTAACTTCTCAGATTCCTGTTCCCTTTTTTCTTTATTTCGCAAGCGCTGCAACTTCCTTTTTTGTGTATGAGTCAAACCAGAAGGACATCATCTTGGTTGAAACACTTTCTTCACAACCTTGCTACTCCCAGCTTCATGATCATTAGCCATGACAGGTTTTTCAACAGCCGAATTTCCAATAACTATCGACTTTTTACCCAACTCTCGCATAGCCACTGGAACATCACCAATTTTAACAAACCCATCAATCTTGGCTTGCTTTGAGTCCTCTGTAAGCTTCACTTCCTCCTTCTTTTCCTTGACACGATATTCTTGCTGAGGAGGAGCATATTGCTTTTGTTCAGACCGAACCGATCTGACCGGTTTGAAAACCGGTCTGACCGCTTTGCTTGTTAGCGCCGGACTTGATTGATATGAGCTCAATCGGTCGTATACTGGTATCCTAGGACCATTGCTCATGTAATCTTGAGGTGGTTGTGGCATGGGGAAGCACTGCATCCAGATTCCTTGGTCCCATGTTGGATATGGAGAATTTGACGCCGGAGGTGCCCATGGCATAGTAGCATACATCTTCTGCGGAGGAAACACAGTAGTAACATCACCACGATGTTTGTTATTATCTGAAGAATCATCCCAACGTAGTGGTGATCTTGTTCTCTTTTTTGTTGGCCGATTGACTTGAGCGGCCTTTGTGTACTTGTTCAGGAGTTGATTAAAAGTAGGTCCTTGCTTCAGAACCATACCTTCGACTTTAGGTTCATTCACCTTCCAAGTACCCACTTCCGGGTGTCTAGGCTTGAAAGTTCTTGGTCGGTCCAGTAGCAAACCGGTCTGACCGGTTTGGGAAACCGGTCTGACCGGTTTCGCCTGATCAGCGGACCGAGTCTCAATTGATGAACTTTCTTGCTCCCCGGGCCTTGATGTGTTAATTGTAATCTTCAGAGATTCTTTACCATCCAGGGTCTGTTCAAGCATCACTTTTCTGACCGGAATTTGATCATCAATTTTTTCCGGCCTTGGCTCTCTGACTATCATATTCTTCCCCTTAGCTCCTTCGGCTTGTTCCAGCCGAATCAGCACCTTAGTATTCAAATTAAGGGTATGCACAGGGAAGGGAGTCTTGTCAACTTGCATCTCAGCTAATACCAATTGCTTTATTAATAGCCGATTGTATCTGTCGTCGGAAAGCATTGCAATCATTAGTAGCATGTGAAAAAGAATTATGCCACTTACAATAAGCATGATTTTTCAATTGATCGGCTGGTGGAATTGCATGAGAAAGTTTAATGAAACCATTTTTAAGCAATTCATCAAAAATATGGTCACACTTGGCAACATCAAAAGTAAATTTAACTTCCTCTCGCCGATTTTTCTGAACCGGCTTCAACGAAGGACAAGAACAAGGCTTAGCCTTTGATGGCCAAACAAATTCAGCAGCATAAACTTCATTATCCTCATCATCCGAGCTATCAGAATCATTATCAAGCATATGAACATTGGAACGATGAGGTTTAGCATTTTCTTTAACATGTTTTAACTTTAATTCAAGACTCATGACCTTAATTTGCAAGTGATTAATAGAAAGAAAATCAAAATCTTCTAATTTCTCTTTCAAATAAGATCGCAAGCCCGCAAAAGCTAAATCTGCTAAATCTTTTTCAGAAATTGACAAATTAAAACATCTATTTTTTGTATCCCTAAATCTTCTGAAATAATCTATAACCGATTCCTCTCGGCTTTGCCTAATAGATGTTAAATCAGTTAATTTAGTTTCATTTTGTCCGCTAAAAAAGTGCTCATGAAACTTACGCTCCAATTGAGACCAACTTTGAATAGAATTAGGAGCAAGCGAAGAAAACCAAGAGAAAGCAGTTCCAGTCAAAGTTAATGAAAACAAGCGAACACGTAATGGCTCATAGAAGGCTGCTTCTCCTAGCTGCAAAATATATTGACTAACATGCTCCCAAGTAGTACGATTATCTTCACCATTGAATATAACAAACTCAGGAACACGCCAACCATTAGGATATGTAACTAGATCAAATTCAGGAGGATATGGTTTTTGATATAAACGTGAGTTACTCATATCTATCTCAAGCTTTGTTCTAATTGTATTAGCAAGATCCTCCTTGAACTTAGAGAAATCGGCTTGATAATTTGCACTAGTTGTATTCTGAAAACGAGGAGCACCATACACGGTATTATGAGTAGTATTTGGAATCGGTCCAAAAGGAACACTAGATCCCATAGGTGCACTTCCTACAACAGTAGTGTAAGGGGATGTAAAAACAGGACCAGAAGTAACTGTATTGGGTAAAACCATCGCATTTGTTGCACTTACACCCATAGAACCGGTTTGTCCAACTGAATTGGGCAAACCGGTCTGACCGGTTGGGAAAACCGGTCTGACCGGTTCTTGGACTGAACTAGGATGAGGTGGCTGGCCTTGATAGAAATTCATCGGCATACTCAAATTATGATCTATAATATTTTCTGGTACACCTGATGTGCTAGCATTAATTTTAGGGCATGCATTAGGATCTTCTAAAGTATTTTTACCCTTATTAAATGCCTCAAAATTACTAGCCATATTAACAATTAACTCACTAGTAACAGTTTGTGCAGCATGCAACTTTTCATCCATCATGCGAGTTATTTGTTGCATTAAATCAGAGGGTTCACCGGTTACCTTAGAAAGCTCCTCAACTTGATCATTAGCCAACTTAAAAGCTGGCATGACGAACTCTTCAACTCTCTTGACGAAGCCTCCACGATCCTTATTGAAGCCCTTCAAAAATTGTGCCTTGAAGTGTTCCTCAGCAATCAGGTACCGCTTCCGCTCCTCGTCCGTGAGTTCTTCCATCGTAGCGATGATGATATTGTTCTTGTCGAGCTCACTGGTTGCACCCGACATCTTTGAGGTAGATTAGATCGGTCTTGGAACCAGATTAATCTTTTCCCCAGCAGAGTCACCAAAAAGTATGTTGACACAAAGATGCGGCAACACACTCGAGATTGCAGCACGGCCGTCACCACGGCCAACACCCGGCCTCCCTCAGGCAAACTGGTCAGACCGGTTCCTAGAACCGGCCAGACCGCTTTCTGGCAGGAGGTCGTAAGGACCTAGAAACTCAAGCTCGGGAGGGACCCCATCGGAGCTCAAGCAATCTAGGGTTGCTCTAGGGTTGGCAGGCCACCTAGAACGCCTTAGTACGTCGCGGAGACGAGCAAATGACAGCAATTAGGGTTGGAAAAGGGATTAGGGTTTGGAGATAAAATGTAAAGGATAAATATGTTGAATCGATTGGGATTCACTCTCAATCGGCCTTGGCCTTCATATATATAGGCCGGGGAAGTCATACCCCTTCCAATTCGGTTACAATACGGGATCAAACTCGGAATCCTAAACCTACTCGAATTACAGAACTCAAACCGGTCTGACCGGTTTGTCCGGGTGACTGCCAATTTTGGCTGTCAACACCTACTCACCTGTAATAAATTATTACATTCATGCATGTGTCTAATTTGATGTACCTTTAAGGTTGTACCTAGCTTTTGTTTATCCTATCGTTATTTACCTTGGGTTTATGCATATGGGTAGAACTTTGCTATGCGCAGCTACTGTGACCTTTACTTATTTGCTAATTTTGACTTAATGGTCCACTTCAACTTTAATGTTAAAACTTGCTTTTTAGCAACATGGATCAGGGAGCTAGGGCATGTGCTGTGTACTTTACTCTAGTGTCTCTCCCTAAGGACTGGATCTTAAAGCGGCAACCCAGGAGCCTGTCGCCACCGCCAGAACTATAATGGCTCTGGTCTTGGTCAAGTAGCTTGTACGGCTCTAGCTTGATAGTGGTTGCCGACGGGCCGACAGCGCTATGAGAACCACTCGTGAGTGTATGGTTTGATCCACCGAGGACGGGAGATCCGTCGGCTATGTCCCTGTGAGGCACAGTCCCGTGTTGGGAGTCCTCGCGTTGAAACTCCGCACGTTGCGCATTGTTGGGTGGATACCCGCGCATTGGACGCCATTGACCCCCCTATGGTGATCTCCGTAGGCGTACGTCATTCTCGGTGCCTTGGGCCATACTACCTGTGTTGTACCATAGCGGCCACTGTCTTGTTAGGGTGTCTTGTGAAAAGCCTCGTAGCGTCCCTATGCGATCACACCTCGGAAGTGTGGTTTAAGAGGTTTGGCCACCTTGGCATGGTTGGGTTTAAAGTTCATTTGAGCTTTTACGCGACTGGTGGGTAAAGGGAGAAACCTCTGCAGAGTGTAAATCTATCATGGTAGCCTTGCTCAGGGTCACGAGCGGCCTGGATCCTTTTTGATTAGAAGATGATGTTTATTTATGCTTAATGTCACGTTCAATCTATTAATTGGGTTGCAACTTGGATTCATACAGTTGTAGTAACTTGGACAATGCTAAAACGAATCAACTAAAAGTGCTAATGCAGTTAAGCTATGTCTAGCCTTTTTGAGCCTTCATAACCCGTGCTATACTTGCTAAGTAATTATGTTACTTACACTTGCTATTTATTCAATAAAATCCCGGACGGGTAACAGATTGGGCTGTGCATGAGACTATTGCTGAGTTTCCAGAAGATCTGCCATACTACTGAGTTACGTTCTCGCAGTCAGAGTCCCTGTGGAGTGCGGCTTCATTTAGAGAGAGCTTTTAGACTTCCGCTGTATTGGTTAGTTTATTTATGATGCACTCTGATGCAAAACTCTATTTATTCGAGTATTTGTTCAGCATATTTTTTTTGTTTACCATATTTGTTTGCTATATGTGTACTGACTTCCTGGGCACACATATGGCTACATTCGGGTTTCTGTGTAAATCCGGGTGTGACAGATTGGTATCAGAGCCGTGCTGACTGTAGGATCGCAGTTTAGTTAGAACGATTGATGGAAGCTTAGCTGGCCACCATGATTTTGTGCTACGAATCATTTAGTTGCATTTTTCAAAAACCAGTGCTGTCGAGTCTTGTGTGAATCATGTCTCTAGGTGCTTGATTTTGTTGTCATTATGCTTATGTTTGATTTGGATTTTTGTAATGGTTGTGATGGGCATAGACGTGAGTCTATCTCAATCTAGATATAGGACTAAGGTTTAAGGATATTAGTGTTTACATAGAGGGGGTGTTTATTTCTCTTTATCTATCCAAACCACCAAGCCACACGGTTATGTTTAATGGAGTTCTGATGAGAATTACTTGCTGATGATAGATGGTGAACACAAGGAGGAACGCTGGTGCAGGTGGAAGCAACTAGAACCCGAACCTGAACCCACCACCTCCACCACCGCCACCCACCATGGAGCAGATGATGCAGATGCAGCTTCAGCTGACGCAGCAGATGGCCCAGACTATAGCCTTGCTGCAACAGCAACAGCAGAACCCTCCTCACCAGCCTCACGTGCCGCCAAGAGACAAGAGGGGCGAATTTCTGAAAGGACACCCTCCTACCTTCACCAAGGCCAGTGACCCTCTGCAGGCAGATGATTGGCTCAAGGCGGTGGAGAGACAGCTCGACATCGCGCAGTGCAACGACTGGGAGAAGGTGTTGTACGCAGGAGGACAGCTTCAGGGACCAGCGTTGGACTGGTGGGACTCATACGAGTACGCTCACCCTAACCGTGCTCAGATCACCTGGTAGGAGTTTCATGACAGCTTCCACTCTCACCATGTGCCGGAGGCTTTGATGACTTTGAAGAAGAAGGAGTTCCTGGCGCGGAAGCAGGAAGGGATGAGTGTCACCGCCTACTGTGACAAGTTCATTGAGTTGGCCCATTACGCTCCAGAGGACGTGGCCACTGACCAGAAGAAGCAGACCAGGTTCCATGATGGTTTGCAGGATGCTCTGCAGTACCAGCTGATGTGCACCAAGTTCCCCAACTTTCAGGAACTGGTGGATGGCGCCTTGATGCTGGAACACAAGTGTCGTGAGATGGAGGAGAAGAAGAGGAAGTTCCAGGGCCAGCAGATAGGGAGCAGCAGTCGTCCCCGCTTCGCTCCTCCACAGGGGAATCAACAGATGGGGAGCCAGCAGCGCTTCCAGGGCCAGCCTAGCTTGCTGAGTCATGGCCAGTACCAGCAGCACCCCCATAACCCCCAGGCGCCACAACAGCAGTGTTTCAAGAATGAGCTGCAGAATGGCCCAGTCCAGCGCAACCACGTGCAGCCAAGTCCAGTTCAGCGCATCAGTCCAGTCAACACTACACCAATGGGTCCAAGGGCGTGTTACCGCTGTGGAGAGCAGGGGCACTTCGCCAATGTGTGCCCCAAGAAGGCTCAGAACGGTGCAGGACAGAACCAGCAAGCCGGGAAGCAGCAGGCACAGGGAAGCCGAGGACCGCAGAACCCCGCGAGAGGCAAGATTAACCACATGGGCGCAGAGACTGCAGAGGTGGCTACTGACGTGGTTGTGGGTACGTTCCTTGTCAATTCAGCCCCTGCAACTGTTTTATTCGATTCTGGAGCTTCGCATGCTTTCATCTCTGCTGCATTTGTTCAAAAGAACATGTTGACTCTGCGACCAATGGGGAATCCCATGGTAGTTAGTTCCCTAGGAGGGGAACAACGAGCCAGTTTACGCTGCTCCAGAACTATCATTTCAATAAGGGGGGTAGATTTTGATGTATACCCCGTAGTCCTGAATTCTATTGGGTTCGACTTGATTCTGGGAATGAGATGGTTGGCCAGATATGATGCGGTGATCCAGTGCGCCAGAACGGCGGTACAACTGACAGCAAGGTCCGGAGAGAAGGTGGAGTACCAGGCAGTCAGTTCCTCAGAACAGTGTCAAGTCAACCAAGCTGAGGGTGCAACTCTTGAAGACATCAGAGTAGTGAGTGAGTTCCCGGATGTGTTCCCAGATGAATTTTATCTTTAGCAGCAAGCTTTTTATTGATGTTTTCAGTTATTTTCATCTGGCCAAACACAGGATCTCTAAGAGACGGTTGATTATTGAAATTATTGGAATTGTAATTGTTACCTTGTTGAGGCCTCTCAAACGAGAAGTTTGGGTGTGAATTCCAGCCTTGATTGCCGTAGTTGTTCGGTCGGTACCCATTGTTGTTGGTGTTGTTGACGTAGTGGGCATCTCCTCGCATTTCGGGGCAATCATTCCCCGAATGGCCAGTGTTGCCACAGACTTCGCAGGTCATGCGAGCGTCCATGGCTTGCACCGTTTCTTGAGCAGGGGCCTCCAATTTCTTCATCAGGAGGTCCATCTTGGCAGCGAGCATGTCCAGATCTTCAACTTGGTGAACTCCACGGGTCTTCGGTTGAGTCCGGTCGTCGGACCAACCTTGGTTCTCGACCATCTTCTCTATGAGGGCCTTCGCACGACTCTCCTTAAGAGAGAAGAACGAGCCTCCAGCAGCAGCATCCAGGTACTCATGGGCAGAATTCCTCAGCTCGTGATAGAAGGTTTGGGTTATGAACCAACTCTGCATACCATGGTGAGGACAAGCAGAAATATCGTCCTGGAGGCGATCCCATGCCTCCGGGACTGTTTCATCTTTTAACTGCTGGAAACTAGCTATTTTATTCTGGAGGGCGTTGGTTTTCCCAACCAGAAAGAATTTTAGAAAGAAAGCGCTAGTGCATTTGTCCCAAGTGTCTATAGTTTCGCGGTTAGCTAAAAACAATTGTTTTGCCTTGCCTAATAATGAGAATGGAAATAAACGAAGGCGAATGACATCGATACTTACTCCTCGTATGGTGAAGGTATTGCAAATCTCAGGAAATGCTGGAGATGAGCATTGGCGTCTTCGTGTGACTTGCCGCAGAACGGGCTAGCCTGCACTATGTTGATGAGGGCTGGCTTCAGCTCCAATCTACCATCTCCGACTGGCGGAGCTGGTCCGGTATGCACATTCTCGCTTGATGGAGCGGAGAACTCACGGATCATCTTGTCGGCCATCCTTGATGAAGCTGGGTTCACGACGGGAAGGAATGGGTTCGTCGGAGTGAGCTGCTTCTGAGGAGGTACAACACGGGGTCGCACTTTCCTCACAAGAGACTCAGGATTTTCTTGGAAATTTGACGGTAGCTGGAAACCAGTCATGCACTACTCTGTTCCACAAAGGCCAACGAACAGAGCAAGGATAAACCTGCTTGAGTAGCGGTACTCAACTAAGATAGCTCAAGATGAAAATTCAAAAGTAATCTAGCCAAATGCTTCCCCGGCAACGGCGCCAAAAATGCTTGTTGGCACTTCTTACGATCCAATATCAGAATTGAGAATTCTGGTGCTGGGGTAAGGAGTGTTCATTGGTTTTCCTTATGGCTTAGTAAAATATATAAATATTCTGCAAGCGCACAGAATCACCGCTATAGCACTTCACCTGGGAGTAACCCGAGGTATCGTAATTTATATTTCCGCAGGGAAGCTTTGGCAAGAATACTAGTGAACAGATATTCGAGACTATCAGAGAAGGGTACACGACTAGACAAGACAGGGGATAACGGTATTGGATAGGAGTGCATATACCGTACACACAGCTCAAGGGATACTCTGGTAAGGAAGAGAAGAGATAGATAGCTAGGAGGACAACGATAAGAGATAGAGGACTCCTGGATACTTTATCTACCTATGTCACTCAAGCTTAGAGATACAGCGGCTAAAGAGCCAGCACTGGAATGTTTGGGTTAAATCTATTGTCTTAGCTTCGGGACAAAGGAACCTATGGCACGCAGAAAGGGATGAGAAGGGGTGCCACCAACTCCTCATTGGGGGATCCTACAAACCAGAACTAACGTGATGGGCTACGAAGACCGGAAGGGCTGTCACCACCTTACGGCTACCACCTCCGTTGCGACAGGGGTAAACTAAGGCCACTGGCTAGTCTAGGAACCACTCCTACACTAGTCAACAACTACTTACTCTGCTAGCAAGAGCAAACAACCTTGTCAATACTCTTGGTGACAATTCACCTCCAGTATTAAGCAAGATCGAAGAACCAGCCAAGACAAAGACTTAAACAAGAACTAGAAGCACTAGAACTATAACTGACTATAGTCTAAACAAGATATAGATGCAACTAGAATAAAGTAGAAGCAAGCTATAAATGACAAAGGCAAGTGATAAAGATAACTATATTGATAACTCAAAGTCTTACAAAAGGAAAAGTAAAAGATACAAGAGCTTATACCAGAGCTTCTGAAGACGACTCCGGAACCTCCGAGGCACAGCTCGACTCAACTCTAACTCCCAACTAAGCTATCCTAACTCTACTAGAACAAGTGGAATGAGAGAACTCCTTGGCTTGGTGTGTTTACAAGTGAGGTATGCCACTCTATTTATAGTGCTCCAGGGTCGGTTTGATTGAGCAACCGTCAGCCAGGGGGGTACCCCTGAGACTTCGGGCGAGGGGACCGGGTTCGGCCGAACAGGTCGGTTCGGTCGTACCCCTGGATCCACCGCCTTGGCTCCCAATGGTTGAGATCTGCTCCTGGAGGCGGTTGTTGTACTGGGGTCGGTTCGGCCGAAGGCCTGGGTTTGGCCGAACCGGGCTTGGCCCATGGGTGGCCCCGCCAGCACCGCCTTCGGTCTTGGGTCCCCCTAGGCTGGCCTCTGTTGCTTGGGTTTGAGTTGTGTGGGCCCAGGGTGATGTGGCAGTGGTTCAGGATGAGTTGGCGGTCATCCACGTGGCGTGTGATGTGGTTGCTCGGTCATTGTTGGCGAGGACGGCTCCCGGTGGCTTGTACGGCTAAGGGGGGTAACCGGCCGAACGTGTCGTTCGGCCGATTCGGTCATTCTCGGCTCCAATAGCACGTATTTGTCGTAATTGTACCTGCACAAGTGACACTCACCAAAACTCATGGAACTTTATTAGAAATAAAACCTAAGTACATGGAATGTTGCATAAAGCCTCATTTATTCCTGAGTATTGGTGGTCGAAATTGGGTTGTAACGACCACCAACAACCTTTTCGAATTTCCCGTTCCAGGGTTGGTTCTACTTTCATATCCGTGATGCTGGCAACAAAACCTAGACTCATCCTTTCAAACTCCAGGCTGAGTTCCTCTGGTAGACAATGTCCAGTGATCTTATTCAGATAACTCCTCCTACTTAGAGCATCTGCCACCAAGTTAGCCTTTCCTGGGTGATAGTGAATCTCCAGGTCATAATCCTTGATCAATTCTAACCATCGACGTTGTCTCATGTTCAGATCCGACTGAGTGAAAACATACTTGAGACTCTTATGGTCAGTGTAGATGTCACACTTGTGCCCAATCAGGTAATGCCTCCAAATTTTCAAGGCATGTACCACTGCTGCCAACTCCAAATCATGAGTTGGGTAGTTCTGCTCATGTTTTCTCAACTGTCTCGACGCATAGGCCACAACTCTGCCTTCTTACATAAGCACACACCCCAAACCTTGGCGAGAAGCATCACAATAGATAGAGAAACTCTTGGTTATATCTGGCAATACTAGCACAAGCGTTGTAGTTAACCTCATCTTCAACTCCTTGAAGCTGGTCTGATACTCTGCTGTCCAGACAAACTTGGCATTCTTCTCTAGTAAAGCTGTCATGGGCTTGGCAATCTTGGAAAACTCTTCAATGAATCGTATGTAGTATCCTGCCATTCCAAGGAAACTTCTGATCTCACTTACATCTTTCGGTGGGTTCCAACTCAACACATCCTGAACCTTCTTCGGGTCGACTGCCACTCCACCACTAGACAACACATGACCCAAGAATGCTACTTCCTTCAACCAGAACTCACACTTGCTCAGCTTGACATACATCTTATGTTCCCTCAATCTCTGCATCACCAACCTCAGATGCTCCTCATGCTCTTCCTCATTCTTGGAGAAAACCAAAATATCATCAATGAACACCACAACAAACTTGTCAAGGTAGTCCACGAAGACACTATTCATCAGATACATGAAGTATGTAGGAGCGTTGGTCAATCCAAAAGACATGACTACGAACTCATACAACCCGTACCGAGTAGTGAAGGCCGTCTTCTGTATGTCTGATGCCTGAATCCTCATCTGGTGATAGCCCGACCGAAGATCTATCTTAGATAACACACAAGCTCCCCTCAACTGATCGAACAGGTCGTCAATCCTTGGCAAAGGGTACTTATTCTTGATGGTTACCTCATTGTGTGCTCTGTAGTCCACACACATCCTCTGAGACCCATCCTTTTTATCTACGAACAGCACTGGGGCTCCCCATGGTGAAGAACTAGGATGAATATACCCCTTGGCTAGCAGTGCCTCTATTTCCTCCTTAAGTTTAGCCAATTCTTTTACTCCCATTCTATATGGTCTCTTAGCTATGGGTGCAGTTTCAGGTTTTAGTAAAATAACAAATTCAACTTCGCGTTCTGGGGGCATACCTGGCAATTCATCCGGGAACACATCCGGGAATTCACACACCACTCTGATGTCTTCTAGTGCTACACCTTTAGCTTGATTAACTTGACTGTGCTCTGGGGAACTACCTGATACTCCACATTCTCACCAGTCTTGGCTGTCAGCTGCACTGCTCTCTTGGAACATTGGATCACTGCGTCATATCTACCTAACCAGCTCATGCCCAAAATCAAGTTGAACCCAAGGGTTTCTAGCACGATCGGGTACACATCGAAGTCTACCCCACTTATTGTGATGGTGACATGGGTACAACGTAAAGTGCCTCATTGTTCCCACCTAGTGAGCTAACTAGCATGGTGTTTGACATAGGTCATAGTGACATCATGTTCTTTTTCACAAAAGCAGCAGATATGAAAGCATGCGAAGCTCTGGAATCGAATAAAACTGTTGTAGGAGTTGAGTTGACAGGGAACGTACCCACGATCATGTCCCCTAGCCAGGTTCTGCTGTCCATGGTTCGTTTGGCCTTGTTGTTGATTCCCATTCTGGTTCTGCGGTTGCCCAGTCCTCTGGTTGTTGTTCTGGCCAACAGCATTTTGGCCCCTACGGGGACAAGCGTTGGCATAGTGTCCCAGCTCACCGCAGCCAAAACACCTTGGACCCGTAGGTGCATTACTGGCTTGGTTGGGGCGCTGGACTAGCATACTCCGTGGTTGATTCTGAAGACGCTGCTGAGGTGGCACCTGGGGTTGCAGGGGTCGCTGCTGATACTGGGGCCACTTCTGGTACTGGTTGCGGATCAGCAGATTGGTCTGTCCCTGGAAGCGCTGCTGGTTCATCACTTGTTGATTCCCTTGTTGAGGGTTGAAGCGGGGGTGAACGTTGTTTCCTAACTGCTGACCTTGCAGCTTCCGCTTCTTATCCTCCATCTCACGACGCTTGTTCTCCAGCATCAGGGCACCATTTACTAGCTCATGGAAGTTGGGGAAGGTGATACACATCAACATGTACTGTAGTGCATCCTGTAATCCATCACAAAACCTAGACTGCTTCTTCTTGTCAGTTGACACATCCTCTGGAGCATAGCGGGCGAGCTCAATGAACTTGTCACGGTAAGCAGTGACACTCATCCCTTCCTATTTTAGTGCTAAGAATTCCTTCTTCTTCAGGATCATCAGGGCTTCCGGTACATGGTGTGAGCGGAAGTTGTCACAGAACTCCTGCCAGGTAATCTAGGTGCGGTCGGGGTGAGCATACTGGTAAGCATCCCACCAATCCAATGCTGCTCCTCGAAGCTGTCCTCCTCCATACAACACCTTCTCCCTATCGTTGCACTGGGCGATGTCGAGTTCTCTCTCCACTACCTTGAGCCAGTCATCTGCTTGTAGAGGGTCGATGGCTTGGTTGAAGGTAGGAGGTCGTCCCTTCAGAAATTCGCCCCTTTTGTCCCTAGGTGGCATGTGAGGCTGATGAGGCGGGTTCTGCTGGTTAGGCTGCATCAATGCTATAGTTTGAGCCATTTGCTGCGTCAGCTGGATCTGCATTTGCATCATTTGTTCCATGGTGGGTGGTGACTGGTTCTGGTTGCTTGCACTGCCAGTTGTGGTCCTCCTTGTCTCCACCATCTATTATCAACAAATAATTCTCATCGGTACTCCATCAATCAGAAACAAGTAACCCAGTTTATTGGGTAGTAGAAACTTGAGAAGGTTACCGAACTGACCGGATATGGACCATGAATATTGAGAGCTAGATAGTTTAAGTGCCAGAGAGGTAAGTAACACAACTATTTATTCATTAAGTTCCTTAAACCTTAATCCAATACTAGATGGTGGTAGACTTGCGTCTACGCCCATCACAATCATTACAAAGAATCCAAATCACTCATAAGCATAAGAACGGGCATTACAAGCACACTCAACCAAAGTTAAACACACAAGCATACGAGCGATTCTAAATGTTGTCAATAATTTCAAGGGAAATCCTCCTATGCAAGGTTATCTCTTTAGTCTTCTTCACCCTATCATCTTCAAAACTTGTCTGGAGTGGTGCCCAACTTCTTGGTTGTAGCGGTAGTGAGGGTGACGTCGTCTTGTACTCTAAAAGTGGATCAAGCTTGAACTTCTTGATGTAGACTAACATCTTCATTCTTTAAGTGACTTGGGAATGATACGGACAATCTAAGTGTTTTAGAATAAAGGAATAGCAGAAAAGACACTTTGAGATTAAAGCCAAGGAAAGAATCCAAAGTGATAATACTTGAACAACAAGGAGTGAAATGGGAATAGTGTCAAGGAACGACTCAGTAAAAGGGATACTCACATCAGTAATACAATTTCAAGGTGAGAAATAAAATATTAAAGGTTAAGCAATGAACAAGGACGAGTTAAATTGAGAAGACTCGGACATCAGCAAGATATAAAAACAAGGTGGAGGTAAATAATCAGAGGTCAATGGTGAGAAGTAATTATCAAGGAGATGATAGAACTTCCAAGGATATATTGACCAAGAGATAAATTTATCAAGATGGGGGAAAACGCTCAAGGGTAGCATTTATTTAGCGATGAAATTTCAAGGATAGTGAATGCAAGAATTATATGGCAAAATAAACCTTAAGGAATGAGCAGTACTATCTAGGCTGTTGTCCTACAGTCAGCACAGCTCTGATACCAATCTGTCACAACCGGATTTACACAGAAACACGAATGCTTCCATATGTGTGCCCAGGATGTCCACAGAACACATATAGCTTACAAATATGGAAATCAGAGTACATATGCTCGAATAAAATAGTTTTACATCAGAGTTTACCTAAAACACAGCGGAAGTCTAACTCTCTCGATAGGTAGAGCCTCAAGTCCACAGGGACCGACTGGTTGACCATAGCTCAGAGGTATCACTGATCCATCTGTTACCCATCCGGGATTTTGTTGAATAATAGCAAGCGTAAGTAAATGTCTTACTTAGCAAGTATAACACGGGTATATGAAGGCTTAAAAGAAAGGCTTGACACGGCTGAACTGCATTAGCACTTTTAGTTGATTCATTTTATCATTGACCAAGTTGCTACAAATAAATGAATCCCAGTTGTAAAGCCAATTAGTAAAGTAGTAGTGAACATTAATCATAAATAACATCAAATTCTAATAAAAAAGGATCCAAGCCGCTCGTGACCCTGAGTAAGGCTATCATGATAGATTGTACACTCTGCAGAGGTTTCACCCTTTACCCACCGGTCGCGTAAAAGATCATGGAGCTTTGCACCCAACCACGCACATCAACACTTCCGAGGTGTGACTGCGTAGGGACGCTACGAGGCTTTTCACAAGACACCCTAACAAGACAGTGGCCACTATGGTACTACACAGGCAGTATGGCCCAGGCACCGAGATTGACTGACGCTCAGAGTCGCAACAATGAGGGGGTCAATGGCGTCCAGATCGCGGGTAACGCATGCCAACAAAAATAAAGAGCGCAATGTGCGGAGTTCCCGTACTCCAGGGACTCCCAACACGGGACTGTGTCTAACGAGACACTGCCGACGGGGCTACCATCCTTGTTGGATCAAGACATACTCTCACAAGCGGTTCCCATAGCGCCTTTCGGTAACCACTGACAAGCTAGAGACGTACAAGTTACTAATCCAAGACCAGAGCCATTATAGTTCCAGCGGTGGCGACAAGCTCCTGGGTTGCCGCTTTAAGACACTAGGGCCATGTACGAAGCACACGCCCTAGCTCCCTGAACCATGTTACTAAAAAGCAAGTTTTTACATCATCATTGAAGTGAACCATTAAGTCAAGATTAACAATTAAAAAATTGATGACAGTAGCTGCGCATAGCAAAGATCTACCCATATGAATGAACCTAGGGTAATCAAGGTATAGGATAAACAAAACTAGGTACAACCTTAATGGGAAACAATTTAGACACATGCATATGCAGTAAATAAAGTAAAAGAGGTGTTTAGGTAGCAAGGATTGTCCGTGCTATACTTGCCTTTCTCCAACAGAGATATCGCTATTCAGAATCTTCAACTCTTGCTCTTTTAATCTTCGATGCACTCAAATCCGAGATAAAAGCTAATCAAATTTTATTTATAATTGTTGATATATAAATTATACCAAGTTAAATATTTAATTTTGAAATAAAAAAAATAATGTTTGTGGGGGCATCTAAGCGTATAACTTTATATCTCGAGTTGAACTAGTCATATTATTAATTAAAACATATTTCTATTATTATTAATCAAATTAACATTTAATTATGAAAACTAGAATTGAACACTAATTTGCTTTTAATTAGAAATAGCTAATTAAATAAACATTAATCAAATTAGCATTAATTTGCAAAAACCGAGATATAACCTAGTTAACTTTTATTTATAAAAGTCATTGAATAAATATTAATCAAATTAATTTTAACATGAAAAACCGAGTATAAACCTTAATTATATTTTAACTGGAAAGACATTTCAATAATCTTTAGTCAAATTAATATTAAATAAAATTTATAAATGAATAATGTTGGGGACAACAATAAGGGTCCCCTAACCAATGGGCTAAACACCCTGAAAAAAGCCAAAGATAAACCCATGGCCAAACCATTTCTAGGCCCAAAAGCAATGCTAACCCCACCGGGTCAGAAAGGCCGAGCAGGCCCGGTCCACAAAAAAGTTCTCCACCGAAAGAGCGCGGGGCTCGTAACCAATCCCCGCCTTGCTCGAGGGCCGCCCGCCCCAGCACTGTACAATCTCCGCCTCGCTTGAGGGTCGCGAACCCCTCGAGCAAACACTTTAGTTTCTGCCTCGCTCGAGGGTATCTGCCCCCTTGAGCTAACCCCACGATACCTCTGCCTCGCTCGAGGCCTCTCCCTGTCGCTCCAACCGACAGCGGCATTTAATGCCCGCTCCATCAACCGAGCGCCTAAGTCAAAAGACGATCCACGCCCACACCACGCCGCTGACACCATCCGGCCCACTATTCCACCTGCTCCGGTCACTGCTCGAACTCTCCGCCATTGTATAGACGTGCGCGGTGCTATGCAAGGTCCTGTGTGGACTTGCGGTCGTTGTTCCGCCGCACTGTTCTACCTGCTCCCGTCCTCTCCCCGCGGCGCAGCCCTCGAAACGGGCATGGGAGACCCTCGAAGGAAGTACGGGTAGCTACTGGGTGGGAACTCCGGTCGGATGCGCCTGTACAGATGACGCGGGCCAGGTCAAATCTGCCAACCACCAGCCATCCCCCGATGGAACGGGCATGCCGCACACTGTGCTGAACAGCAAGCACCACGCCGGCGCCTGTGCTTCTAACTTCCATCCTTCCTCCGTAGCAAGGCCCTCGAACGACAGGGCGGCACCCTCGAATCAGCAGGAGAACGACGACCAAGCGTTAACCAAGGCCACGTCGCCCCTCGAGATCACTCCAAGAGAAGTACAGGAGCCGCCGCGACGCCCGCAAAGGCCGGAACTCGCCATAAAACCCTCGCCAAGAGCAAGGATGACAGCACACCCGGCGCGGCGGCTCACTCCTGTAGGCTACACCGTGTTTGTACTTTTAGGCCCCCTTCCCTTGGTCTATAAAAGGAGGAGGGGGATGCCCTTCCAGGGCGACCAGACCCAGAACACACGAACACGCACACGATCACCAACACTCACGATATTGGCACTCTGCCTCAATCACTCCACATCCCGGGACTTGGAGACTCCTTCTCCTCTCCCACCTTGCTTGTAGCCCCCCACTGCAAGCACCCCGGTGCAAGATAGTACAGTGCCACGAGCACGCTGTGCTGGACGTACGGCCTTGCCGTCGGAACCAGGATAAACCCTTTGTGTCATCGTGCTAGCTCTTGCATCAACCGTCAAGGGACGGGACAACGCATTCTGTGCGGTGTTGAGGTTGGGCGGCCAATCTCAACACCGACAGTGGCGCGCCAGGTAGGGGAGCGCTGTGATCAACTCTCTTCACCCATCAACTCCCTTGACAGCAAGCCACGACAAGGCCATGCTGCCGCGAGCTGTCGCGGGATCCTCTGGTCCGCTTCCACGCGGGCACCGGATCACGTTCGGGACCCTGGAGTTCGAAGCGACCGGTGAGTGCTTCCGCATGCTGCTGGTCTCCAGGACGCCCAACGCGAGAGCCACTGTTCCGACACCACCAACACCGTCTCAGCTTAGGAGCCGCTGGAGGCTGCATGACCTGTGTATCCGTGTAGAGCGGCGCAACGCCCCTCGCGTCGTCCTTCCCGACTGGGACGCGCACTTGCTGACACAACCAGCTACTGCGGCGCGGGAGAGCGCACCCCCGCTGGCATCTCCCGTGGAGGGAGCACGCCAGGAGAATGCGGTCGGGCTAGCGCAGTTCCCTTATGGGATGCGCAACGCCGCCACAAGCCACTCCGCGGTGGTCAGCACCAGCCTGAACGCGTACGAGGACTTGCCAGGAGACCAGCTGGTCTCGATCCGCAACCTCATTATCTCCACGCCAGATGGCTCCTACCCCGAGTCGGGCGACGAGGGGAACGTACGCGGCCAGGAACACCCAAGCCTGGACTACACCGGGCTACGTGACTGCGAGGCCTTTACGTCATTTCAGGCCACCGCGGACTTTTGCCTTACTTGCTCCGACGACTCCAGCGACGGGGAATATGACCCCACGCGAGAGTGATTCGTCCTCGGCGGAGAAGTCGGGTCTGCGAGTGGGAGTGGCGACGCGAGCAATGCGGACAACCCCAATAGGCAGCTTGCGAGCGCGGAAGCCGATCATGATGGGCCACCGGCGAACGCACAAGCGGCGACACCTCTAGGAGACGCCGCACTCGCGCCGATGCAGCTGGCGCAAATCCAGGAGCTGCAAGCGCAACTCCAGTGGGAATGCCAGCAGCTACAAGAATTACGGGCCACAATCGAATCCCAGCAGCCCGTGCGCGCTGAACGCGCAAGGGCAGCGGGACGCATTGCCCAGGCACGCATCATGAACGACGGCAACATCGTCAGCCCAGCCATGCTACCAAGGGCGAGCCAGAAACTCATCGCCGCAGCGACTCTGACTTGGGCCATGCCTGAACCTTTGACACCAGAGGCGCGCGACATGCGATGCCAAGTACAGGCCCTTGTCGAAGAAGCGGCTGTTCAACAGGCCGAGAGCTCCGCCTCCCGCATGCGCCACCAGGCCAGCTCAAAGGCCGAAGAGTATAGGCGGGATAGGGAGGAGTCCGTCCACACCCCGCCCCGGAGCAGGTGGGCGCCAAACCGTCCAACG
Source organism: Echinochloa phyllopogon (assembly GCA_033239725.1). NCBI lineage: Eukaryota > Viridiplantae > Streptophyta > Magnoliopsida > Poales > Poaceae > Echinochloa > Echinochloa phyllopogon. The sequence goes on along the minus strand of BTCW01000005.1, from coordinate 33,248,133 downwards.
AACGATGGAAAGACGCTTGTGGCTGGCGACCACGATGTGAGAAGGTCTGCGAAGGACCGGCTTGTGGACACGCGAGGCACCGCCAACGATGGCGACGCCCGCAATGTCTTGAACAGGAAAAGGCAAGACGCGTCGCTCCCTTGCAGTAGGCACCCCCGACAGGGGGGGGGTCGCTACGGTGTTCAGCCGGAAGATCCGATTGGCCGCCATCCCGCCGCGCTTTCGTCAGCCTACAACCATCACCAAGTACTCGGGTGAGACGAACCCCGAGACGTGGCTTAACGACTACCGCCTGGCCTGCCAGCTGGGCGGAGCCACCGACGATGCCATGATCATCCGCAACCTTCCGCTTCATCTCCCGGACTCGGCACGAACATGGCTCGAGCACCTACGTGCGAACCAGATCCACGATTGGGACGACCTGGTCAGAACATTCGTGGGCAACTTCCAGGGCACGTACGTACGCCCTGAAAACTCCTGGGACCTGCGTGGGTGCCGACAAACCCATAAGAGACTTCATCCGTCGCTTCTCCAAGCGCTACACCGACCTCCCGAGTGTGGGTGACTCCGAAATCATCCATGCCTTCCTCGAAGGCACGACGTGCCGAGAGCTGGTGCGCGAGCTGGGGCGGAACCACCCCTCAAGCGTCAATGAGCTGTTCGGCATCACAACCAACTTTGCCTCCAGGGAGGAGGCCGTTGGGGCCATTTTCGACGGAAGGACCAAGGGGAAGCGCACGGAGGAGCCGCCCGCGGAGGGCAGCAAGTCCAAAGGGAAAACCAAAAAGCAGAAACGGGGCGGCAAGGGCAAGAAGCCCAAGCGAGCCGCGCGGCAGCAGCAGCCGCAGGACGTGGACTCTGACGAGGCCCTCGCGGTCAAACGAGGCCGCAAGGGCCCTCGAGGCCCGCCCCAGGGCGGAGGCTTGTTCGACGACATGCTGAAGAAGCCGTGCCCGTACCACAAGGGCCCCCGTCAGCCACACCCTCGAGCAATGCGAGATGATCGAGGGCTACTACAAGCGCGCCTCCGCGAAAGAGGACGGCGCGAAGAAAGACACGGGTGATGGTGGCGATGGCGGGTTCCCCCATGCTGAGAACGTGTTCTTCATTGCGGGGGGGCCCACGACGAACATGACGTCACGTGAGCGAAGGCGTGAACGTCGAGAGGTCTTTTCCGTCCACCCTGCAATGCCAACCTACCTCGCTTGGTCAGACGAGACCATGTCCTTCGGCCGCGAGGACCACCCGGACTACATCCCGAATCCGGGGCATTACCCGCTCGTTGTCGACCCAGTCATCGGTAACACGCGGTTCTCCAAGGTGCTGATGGATGGGGGCAATAGCCTCAACATCTTGTACTCTCGTACCTTGGAGCTGATGGGCATCAGCATGGACAAGCTAAGACCCAGCAAGTCGCCATTCCACGGCATCGCGCCGGGCAAGCGGGTCCAACCTCTCGGGTAGATCGATCTGCCCGTCTGCTTCGGCACTCCTAGCAACTTCCGTAGGGAGATCCTCACCTTCGATGTGGTGGGGTTCCCAGGAGCTTACCATGCCATTCTCGGGTGACCGTGCTACGCCAAGTTTATGGCGGTCCCGAACTACACCTACCTGAAGATGAAGATGCCGGGGCCAAAGGGCATCATCATCGTAGGATCGTCGTACGAGCACGCCTACACGTGCGATGTCGAGTGCGTCGAGGGCGTGGAAGCGCTCTTTTACAGCGAAACTTTGATAGCGGATCTAGAGAAGATGGCGAATGATGTTGTCGACTCCAGCAAGAAGCATGCAGGCACTTTCGAGGCTGCAGAGCATACCAAGGCGGTGCCCCTCGACCCTGCTGCCCCCGAAGGCAAGGCGTTGAGGGTCAGGACCACCCTCGACCCCAAATAGGAAGCAGTGCTCGTCGACTTCCTCCGCGCCAACACCGACATCTTCACGTGGAGCCCCTCGGACGTGCCAGGCATTCCGAGGGAAGTCGCCGAGCACTCCCTTGACATCTAGCCTCACTCCAAGCCGGTGGTACAACGGCTGCGGCGGTTCGACGAAGAAAAGCGTCGCGCCATCGGGGAGGAAGTGCACAAGCTTTTGAAGGCCAGATTCATCAAGGAGGTATTTCACCCAACATGGCTTGCTAATCCTGTTTTAGTTAGGAAGAAAAATGGAAAACATCGTATTTGTGTAGATTATACTGGTCTAAATAAAGCATGCCCTAAGGTTCCATTTCCTTTGCCACGAATAGATCAGATAGTAGATTCTACTACTAGGTGTGAATTGTTATGCTTTCTTGATGCTTATTCCGGATATCACCAAATCAAGATGAAAGAGTCCGACCAGCTCACGACCTCTTTTATCACACCATTTGGGATGTTTTTCTATATCAATATGCCATTTGGGCTCTGAAACGCTGGGGCTACATATCAACAATGTATGCAACACGTTTTTAGAGAACACATCGGGCGGACCGTTGAGGCATATGTGGACGACATCATTGTAAAATCCAGAAAGGCGGACGATCTGGTAAACGATTTGCAGATCACGTTCGATCGCCTTCGAGCAAACGGGGTAAAACTAAACCCGGAGAAATGCGTATTCGGGGTGGCGCGAGGCATGTTGTTGGGCTTCATTGTCTCCCAGAGAAGCCTCGAACCCAACCCCGAAAAAATCTCGGCCCTGGAACGAATGGGGCCGATTCAGGACCTCAAGGGGGTACAAAAGGTATTAGGCTGTCTCGCAGCTCTCAGCCGTTTCATCTCACGACTTGGTGCAAAAGGCTTACCTCTGTGCCTGCTCGTGAAAAGCACGAACGCTTTTCATGGACCCCCGAAGCTCAAAAAGCCCTCGACGGGCTAAAGGCATCACTCGCGCGTGCACCGATCCTCACACCGCCACAGGATGGTGAACCCCTCTATCTCTATGTGGCCGCTACGACCCAAGTAGTCAGCGCCGTCATCATTTTTGAGAGAACGGAGGAGGGACATGCCCTGCCGGTTCAGAGGCCGGTGTACTATGTCAGCGAGGTACTAACCAAAATCAAGGCGCGCTATCCACAGATCCAGAAGCTAATCTACGCCGTAGTGCTCGCGAGACGAAAGCTGCGACACTACTTCGAGGCTCATCCGGTCACCGTGGTTTCATCCTTCCCCTTGGGAGAGAGAGTCCGCAATCCGGATGTCTCAGGTAGAATAGCAAAATGGTCGATAGAGCTCTTAGGGGAAGCACTCTCCTATGCGCCCCGAAAGGCAATAAAATCACAAATCTTGGTAGATTTTGTAGCTGAATGGATGGATGTCCAATTTCCTCCACCACAGATCCAAGCCGAGTGCTGGACTATGTACTTTGATGGGTCGGTGTTGAAAGCCAGGGCAGGCGCGGGCCACCTCTTTGTCTCACCCCTCGGAGAACATATCCGGTACGTGGTCCGCTTCCACTTTCCGGCATCTAACAACATGGCGGAATATGAAGCCCTCCTCGCTGGGCTCCGTATCGCCATCGAGCTTGGCGTCAAGCGCCTCGATATCCGAGGGGATGCCCAGTTGGTCATGGACCAAGTGATGAAGAATGCGAGATGCCGCGACGAGAAGATGGAGGCGTACTGCAATGAGGTCCGTCGCCTCGAGGATAAAATCTATGGCCTTGAGCTGAACCACATTGTGCGCAAGTATAACGAGGAAGCGGACCAATTGGCCAAGATCGCGTCGGAACGGATCACCGTCCCACCAAATGTCTTCGCCCACGACCTCGACAAGCCCTCCATCGACCTCGACCAAAAACCCGAGACGCCAAAAGCACCCTCGAAGGCTCCGGGGGCTGATCCCATGGATGAGAATTCCTCGATAGAGGGGCTTGAGGCCCATGACCTCGAGACCTCCTTGGCCGACGAGGCCGAGGCCATGGAGATCGACACGGATGCACGCCCGCGAGATTGGCGCGACCCATACCTCGCATGGATCGATCACGGAGAGCTGCCCTCGGATCGAACCGAGGCACGCCGCATTGCCAGAAGGGCCAAGACCTTCGTCTCGGTCGGTGGCGAGTTGTACAAGTGCAGCGCCTCAGGGATCCTGCAGCACTGCATCCCCATCCCCGAGGGGAGGCAGTTGATCCACGACATCCATGCCGGTGTGTGCGGACGTCACGCGGCACCGCGAACCCTCATGAGCAATGCGTTCCGGCAAGGTTTCTACTGGCCTACCGCCGTGGCCGACGCAAACGAGGTCGTGCATACGTGTGAAGGATGCCAATTCTATGCACGCAAAACGCATCTCCCAGCGCACGTGTCACACCCGGATTTACACAGAAATCCGAATGCTGCTATATGTGTGCCCAGGAAGTCCACAGAACACATACAGCTAACAAATATGATAAACAGAGAACATATGCTCGAATAAAAATAGTTTTGCATCAGAGTTTACCTAACACACAACGGAAGTCTAACTCTCTCAATAGGTAGAGCCTGAAGTCCACAGGGACACCGACTGGTTGACCACAGCTCAGAAGTATGGAAGATCCTCAATAAACTCAGTAGTTGTCTCTTTCACTTCATCTGTTACCCATCTGGGATTTTGTTGAATAATAGCAAGCGTAAGTAAATGTCTTACTTAGCAAGTATAGCACGGGTGTATGAAGGCTCAAAAAGGCTAGACACGGCTTAACTGCATTAGCACTTTTAGTTGGTTCATTTTAACATTATCCAATTTACTACAAGTGTATGAAATCCCAGTTGCAACCCAACTAATAAAGTGAAAGTGACATTAAGCATAAATAAACATCATCTTCTAATAAAAAAGGATCCAGGCTGCTCGTGACCCTGAGCAAGGCTATCATGATAGATTTACACTCTGTAGAGGTTTCGCCCTTTACCAACCAGTCGCGTAAAAGCTCAAACGAACTTTAAACCCAACCATGCCGAGGTGGCCAAACCTCTTAAACCACACTTCCGAGGTGTGATCGCATAGGTACGCTACGAGGCTTTTCACAAGACACCCTAACAAGACAGTGGCCGCTATGGTACAACACAGGTAGTATGGCCCAAGGCACCGAGAATGACGTACGCCTACGGAGTCCACCATAGGGGGGTCAATGGCGTCCAACGCGCGGGTATCCACCCAACAATGCGCAACTTGCGGAGTTCCAATGCGAGGACTCCCAACACAGGACTGTGCCTCACAGGGACATAGCCGACGGATCTCTCGTCCTCGGTGGATCAAACCATACACTCACGAGTGGTTCTCATAGCGCCGTCGGCCCATCGGTAACCACTATCAAGCTAGAGCCGTACAAGCTACTTGACCAAGACCAGAGCCATTATTGTTCTAGCGGTGGCGACAGGCTCCTGGGTTGCCACTTTAAGAACCAGTCCTTAGGGAGAGACACTAGAACAAAGCACGAAGCACATGCTCTAGCTCCCTGATCCATGTTGCTAAAAAGCAAGTTTTAATTAAAGTTGAAGTGGACCATTAAGTCAAAATTAAAAAATAAGTAAAGGTGACAGTAGCTGCGCATAGCAAAGTTCTACCCATATGCATAAACCCAAGGTAATCAAAGACATGGTAGACAAAAGCAAGATACAACCTTAAAGGTACATCAAATTAGACACATGCATGAATGTAATAATTTATTACAAGTGAGTAGGTAGCAAGGATTGTTTGTGCTATAGCTTGCCTCAAATCTATTATACAGCTACTCAGACTCTTCATTTCTTGATCTTGAATCTCTTGATGGCGTTCCTCTACTCGCAGCAAAACATCGAGCACAACAAGTTGCTAAACAAGCAAACAAACAAGAATAACTAAGAACAATACACCAAACAGTAAAAACAGAACAAACGAAGGCTTTAGAAATGATCTACACTTCACTATGAACACGTGAGCGTAAGAATCACACTAATTGGAGCTAAAACGGGGAAGTTATGACGTTTATAAGGTTCAGGGACATGCTGGCGAAGTTTAAAAGTTTCCAGGGGCTTATTTGTGAAAAACCCAGGACCTATACGTAATTACGGTTTAAAACTCGAGGGCTACCGTGTAAAATTAACAGAGCAGGACGGCGCGCACTAATATTTAAAAGCTCAGGGGGCTATTTGGATAAAACTGGACCTATTCGCAATTACTTTTGAACTAGGCCGGATGGCAGATTGATTTAGGGAAAATAGGAGGGCTCTTTAGCAAATGTTACCGGCGCTGGCGGTACGCTGCTGGTTTGACCTGGGGTCGGTTGGATCTGGGCCATTGGCTTTGGATCGGACGGCTGTGCTTTAACGGGGAAGTGTGGTCGCCGGCAGGGAAGAAAACACGGCGGCGCCGCTCACACCACAGCGGAGTCATCACTAGAAGTGGTGTCCTCTACCACATCCACTTCTTCAATCTGCTACTCAACTGCTCTCTTTGGCCTCCTAGGCCTCAAATTTCTGCTACTGCCCACTTGCGAGCTACTGCCAACGGATGGATCATGACGCCCCATTTTGATCCGATCGGCACGGGGTCCCTTTGGCATCTTCTACCGTCTTTCCTGGGTTCACAGGAGATATAATACATAGTATAAATAGCCAGGACATGATTGATCAAAAGATTGAATTGATAGAGTGCATCCAAAAGTTTTGGGTCAGCTCAGAGCCAAACCGGTCAAACCGCTTTTGCCTGAGCTGTGTTGTGATATGATCCAAATTCACCGACGGAGTGAAGCGGAGGCCGATCACCAGAGGTTTGGGCCGGAGCAAAGGGGTACTGTGTTTTTTCTCTCATAAGCGCACAATTTAGTCTCACATTGGCAACGCAACCAAGCACGGTCATGTGAGCTGCCTATATAATAGAGCTTTGCCCTTGATGAATGATCATCCTCTTGTAAGCCGCCAATAGGCGTTGTAAACACACACCTGATATAGTAAAGTGTTGCTGGCTAGCGCCCGTGGTTTTTCGCTTCTACATTGGAAGGGTTTTCCATGTTAAATATCGTGTCTCCTGCGGTTTAATTCCTTTACTTCTTGTCGTTTATTCGCCATCTTTTATAACAAGTGGTACCAGAGCCGGTTTCAGATTCGGTGTTCTTGATGTCGACGACGATGAAGTTTGATCTACTGTTGTTGGATTACAAGACGGGGTTCGCGCTATGGCAAGTCAAGATGTGGGCTGTTCTAGCGCAAACTCATGATCTTGATGAGGCGATGGATAAGTTTGGTGGCAAGTCGTCCAACGAATGGTCTGACGAGGAGAAGCGAAAGGATCGTAAGGCTCTATCTTTAATTCAGCTTTATCTGTCTAATGATATTCTGCAAGAATGTCTGCAGGAACAGACCGCTGCAGCACTCTGGTTGAAACTAGAATCGATCTGTATGTCTAAGGATCTAACCAGTAAGATGCGCATGAAGTTGAAGTTGTTCACGCTCAAGATGAAGGAGGGTGATTCAGTGATGAGCCATATATGTGTGTTCAAGGAGATCGTTTCTGACCTAGCGTCGATGGAGGTTAAGTATGATGATGAGGACTTAGGCCTTCTATTGTTATGTTGTCTGCCAAACTCTTTTGCAAATTTCCGTGACACCTTGTTGATTAGCCGTGATGAACTAACCATTTCGGAAGTTTATGAGGCACTCCAATCAAGGGAAAAGATGAAAGGCATGATGCAGTCCGACGGATCGTCGTCGTCCAAGGGTGATGCTTTGCAAGTGAGAGGCAGACCAGAGCAGAGATCTTCCAATGAAAGTAATGATCGTTACAAGAGCCAAGAAAGTAGAGGTCGTTCTAAGTCTAGACCACCTAAGAAGTTCTGTAAGTATTGCAAGAAGAAATCACATTTTATTGAGGAGTGTTGGAAGCTTAAGAACAAAGAGAACAGGAAAAATAATTCTGATGGTAAGGCCTCTGTTGTTTCTGATGCTGGGAGTACTTCTGATTCAGGAGATTGTCTGGTTGTTCTTGCTGGTTGTGTTTTTGGTCATGATGAATGGATACTTGATTCTGCATGTTCGTTTCATATCTGCACTAACAGAGATTGGTTTAGTTCATTTAAGCCTGTGCAGAAAGGAGATGTTGTGCGTATGGGAGACGATAATCTGTGTGACATTGTGGGGATCGGTTCAGTTCAGATCAAGGCACATTATGGCATGACACGCACGCTACAGAATGTGAGATACATACCACGGATGACCAGAAATCTGATTTCGCTCAGCACACTTGATGCAGAAGGATTCAAGTACTCCGGTTCAGGCGGAGTTTTAAAGGTATCAAAAGGTTCTCTTGTTTGTTTGGTAGGTGATCTGAATTCTGCAAAGTTATATGTCCTAAGAGGAAGTACTTTACATGGTTCTATTTCTGCTGCTGCTGTTACTAATGCTGAACCTAGTAAGACTAACCTTTGGCATATGTGTCTTGGACATATGAGTGAACTTGGTATGATAGAATTGATGAAGAGAAACCTACTGGATGACTATATTTTGAGTAGCAAGAAGTTTTGTGAGCATTGTATTTTCGGGAAGCATAAAAGGGTAAAGTTCAACACTGTTGTTCATACCACCAAATGTACTCTTGATTATGTACATGCTGACTTATGGGGTCCTTCTCGTAAGCCTTCTTATGGTGGTGCTCGTTACATGCTTACTATTATTGATGACTACTCTAGAAAAGTATGGCCTTATTTTCTGAAAAATAAAGATGATACTTTTGATGCTTTTAAAGATTGGAAAGTGATGATAGAAAGGCAAACTGATAGGAAGGTGAAGGAGCTTCGTACTGATAATGGTGGAGAATTTTGTTCTGCTGCGTTTAATAATTATTGCAGGCAGGAAGGCATTGTCAGACACCACACCATACCATATACTCCACAGCAAAACGGTGTGGCTGAGCGCATGAACATGACCATCATCTCAAAGGCTCGTTGCATGTTGTCCAATGCACGGATGAGCAGGCGTTTTTGGGCTGAAGCAGCTAACACCGCATGCTACTTGATAAACAGGTCGCCTTCTATTCTACTTAATAAGAAAACACCTATTGAGGTATGGTCTGGCACACCCGCTGATTATTCATAGTTGAAAGTTTTTGGCTGCACTGCTTATGCTCATGTTGATAATGGACAATTAGAGCCTAGAGCTATTAAATGTCTTTTTCTTGGTTACGGTTCGGGGGTTAAAGGATATAAGTTGTGGAATCCCGAAACTAAAAAGACTTTCATGAGCAGGAGTGTTGTTTTCAATGAATCTGTGATGTTTAATGACAGTTTGTCCTCAGATCATGTTCCAGATAATTTTGATAAAGGGCTGCAGCATATGAGCGTGCAGGTGGAGCATGTGGGTGATGAGAAAGGTGTGCATGTTCAGCAACATGTGCATGATGATACAGGTGAGCAGGTGGAGCCGCATGTGGATGATCAGGAAAATCAGGCTGTTGATAATGAGGCTCATGATGATGTTCAACACTTACCAACTGATTTGCAGCTAGAAGAGGATTTACCTATTGCTCAGCGCAAGTCAAAGAGAAATTGTGGACCTCCTAAACATCTCATTGATGAGTGTAATCTAACCCATTATGCTTTGAGTTGTGCTGAACAGGTGGAGAATTCACATGAGCCGGCCACATATGTTGAGGCCATTGATTGTGCTGATAAAGAGAAGTGTATTTCTGCTATGTATGAGGAGATGCAGTCACTTGCAAAGAATCACACATGGGATATTGTACCATTGCCAAAGAAGAAGAAGACAGTCCGCTGCAAGTGGATCTTTAAGCGAAAGGAGGGTTTATCTCCAAGCGAGCCTCCAAGGTATAAGGCAAGGTTAGTAGCGAAAGGCTACAGTCAAATTCCTGGTATTGATTATAATGATGTTTTCTCTCCTGTGGTAAAGCATAGTTCCATTCGAACATTCTTTAGTATTGTTGCTGCACATGATCTTGAGCTTGAGCAGTTAGATGTGAAGACTGCATTTCTGCATGGTGAACTTGAGGAGGATATATACATGGACCAGCCAGAAGGGTTCATAGTGCCAGGCAAGGAGAATTTTGTGTGCAAGTTGAAGAGATCCTTGTATGGTTTGAAACAGTCCCCTCGTCAGTGGAATAAAAGGTTTGATTCATTTATGTTGTCGCACGGCTTTAAGAGGTCTAAATTTGATAGCTGTGTCTACATCATGCATGTTAATGGATCACCTATTTATTTGCTCATTTATGTTGATGATATGTTGATTGCTGCCAAGAGTAAAGTCGAAATTGCTAAGTTGAAGAAAGTATTGAGTAGCGAATTTGACATGAAAGATCTTGGTGCTACTAAGAAAATTTTGGGCATGGAAATTACTAGAGATAGAAAATCTGGTGTGCTATTTCTTAGTCAGCAGAATTATATTCAGAAAATTCTTCAGCGTTTCAACATGGATGATGCTAAGCCTGTCAGTACTCCTATTGCACCTCATTTTAAATTGTCAGCTACTCAGTGTGCTAGTACAGATCAGGTCCAGAGTTCCTTATTCTAGTGCTGTTGGTTCTTTGATGTATGCCATGGTCTGTTCTCGTCCGGATTTATCTTATGCTATGAGTCTGGTTAGTAGATATATGACTAATCCTGGTAAAGAACATTGGAAGGCAGTTCAGTGGATTTTCAAGTACCTTAGAGGCACTGTAGATTCTTGTCTGAAGTTTGGCAGAACTGAAAAGGGACTTATTGGCTATGTTGATTCAGATTTTGCTGCTGATGTTGATAGGCGAAGGTCGCTCACAGGTTATGTGTTCACTATTGGCAGTTGTGCTGTGAGCTGGAAGGCTACTTTGCAGTCTGTTGTGGCTTTGTCTACTACTGAGGCAGAATATATGGCTATTGCTGAGGCGAGCAAGGAATTAATTTGGCTTAGCGGATTGTACTCTGAGCTGGTTGGGGCTGATTCTTGCATTGATTTATATTGTGATAGTCAAAGTGCTATTTACCTTACCAAAGATCAGATGTTCCATGAGAGGACAAAGCATATTGACATCAAGTATCATTATGTACGAGATGTGGTTGAGGAAGGTAAGCTGAAGGTATGCAAGATCAACACTCATGATAATCCAGCTAATATGATGACTAAACCTGTTCATATTGCTAAGTTTGAGTTGTGCTCAAGCTTAGTTGGTTTAGTTAAATAGCCCAAGAGGCTATTTGGCGCCAGTTGTATTTTCTTCGTGATGATTCAGGATGAAGTGAAGATGCTGCAAGAGAATTTGTCTCAAGGTGGAGTTTGTTGTGATATGATCCAAATTCACCGACGGAGCGAAGCGGAGGCCCATCACCAGGGGTTTGGGCCGGAGCAAAGGGGTACTATGTTTTTTCTCTCATAAGCGCACAGTTTAGTCCCACATCGGCAACACAACCAAGCACGGTCACGTGAGCTGCCTATATAATAGAGCTTTGCCCTTGATGAATGATCATCCTCTTGTAAGCCGCCAATAGGCGTTGTAAACACACACCTGATATAGTAAAGTGTTTCTGGCCGGCGCCCGTGGTTTTTCCCTTTTACATTGGAAGGGTTTTCCACGTTAAATCTCGTGTCTCCTGCGGTTTGATTCCTTTACTTCTTGTCGTTTATTCGCCATCTTTTATAACAAGCTGAGCCAAAACGAGTTGGGATCAGTATGGACTGATTTGGATCATGACTATTGCAGAGATATTACAATACACGACATCCCTAGTCCATATGTAGACCAACACGCTGCAAAACAAGGACTTGTGCCTTCACTGCCCAAACCGGTCAGACCGGTTTACCAAACCGGTCATACCGCTTTTGGTAGTGAAGATGCAAATCGTCGATTCGCAAAATATAGCCCACCAAATTGAATGATCTCTTAGGGATATATTCCTAGACATGCCAGAAGGTGTTCTACCAAAAGGTTTCAAAAGATTTACACTGAGTGAGTAGATCGGGCGATGGGAAGATTTGAATACATTGGGAGCCTTGAGAACGAGAGAAGATGAAGATTCGAAACAAAAACTTGATGGGGATCTGGTCTAGCAGCCTTGTACCACTCCAATGCCAAGGAGAAATCAACTTTTCCTTCATTGAATCTTCAAATCGCCATTTGGAGCCTTTCTCGTGGTGAGGAACAGATGAGAGAGAGGGAGGCATGGTGAATGGACATGGGATGAGAGAGAGAATCACGACGAGGGCAGTAAATCCATGTGGGCCAGCTCCCTGGGCCAAATCGGTCAGACCGGTCAGTCCGGTTTGGGAAACCGGTCAAACCGGTTTCTCCCAGGTTGCTGAGACAGATCTGATCTGAGAGGATTTTGTTCTCCACAGCTTGCTCACTTGAGAATGTACATGTTGATCATGATATCCAAAATCTCAAGATTGTCCATAAAAGAGATAAGATTTCTGATTAATCCATTTTCTTTCGTTTCTTCCGAAAGATATGGGAAAGGATGGATAGATAAGGATTTATAGACTTGAGAGAAAATCTCACTATTTGTGACTAGCCATCAAACAAGAAAGGTTAACTACAGTCATAAATGGATCGACAATGGTCAAAAGACCAAAAACTCAAATATTTTTAAAATCACACACCACCTATCATGCTAGTTGGAGTTTTCAAAAATCTATCATATAACATATAAACAACACGCACATATATTGAGTCAGGGACCATGTTAGCATATTTGGCTTACACCTTTCATTATTTGAACAATACTTGACACCGAGTCAATATTAAGAGGATGTCAACCAAATATCTAATAGGTACACACAACTCAACATATTTGCATGCAAATGCACACACTAGCATGATATAAAGCCTAGATGCACAAGGTAAGTACTTAGTCGAAGAAAACATACCTTTGCCTCTAGCTCAGCGTGTTGTGCAATATAAATAATTTTTGTCCATATGCCCTCTTTTGATGATGTATGCCAAATTTTGGACAAAAGAGAGAAAACATATTTAATTGCACAACAACTAGTCTCATAATCAATGACCCTCACAATCAATGACCCTTGTATGTGGAAGGAAAATGGGTCATGAATTGGGAGACCTCACAATATAGACAAAATTTCTTTTTCTAGTGCACATGTGATGAAATGTGTATGGGAAGCTCACATGCACAAGGTTTGAATCATGAAGATCAAATAAGAAATTTAGACTATATTATGGTGAGTTGTCAAAACACATATTATGAGCAAAATCCAAGGTATATAGTGACATAATTTTACCGCTTTGGATCAAAGATTGAATTGACAACTTGAATTGAGAGAAATGATCTCTCACCATTGAGACTACAAATTCACTAAAAGAAATGTTAGTCTCAAGGACGCATATATCGAAGTAACCTCCCCCTAAATATGTGCATCATGCATGGACTGCATGTGACATGCACATTACCTTGTTAAGGACTTGGGAGGATTAGGCCAACATTTGGTCAATGGCACAAAATAAATTTCTCATATTGAAATGTGCCAAGAAAACTTACTACCACATAGGTACAAGTTGACATACATATGCCAAGAGTAATATCCCACATAATTAACTCAAATATATCTCCATCTCGCACTTGATGGTTCAAGTTGCAACATTTTGGGTCAAACCGGTCCGGTTTGGCAAACCGGTCAGACCGGTTTTGCCAGAACTTGCTTCTCGTCGGAAATTTCCGGTCTTGAGTCCGATTTCTGACAAATGCGACGGAAATATCTGGTAGTTTGGCAGAAATTTCCGGTGGAACATAGCTTTATGGTCATATTTGAGTTCCGAGACTCTAGGGATAGATTCTCTGCAATTTTGACACAATATTGCTCTACTAGAGAGCCATTAAAAGCACCACATGGCATATGTTGATTAAAACATAAGAAAGTTGTCTAGGTCACTATCAAGTGTCACAAGAGTTGAAGCTTAGAGACATTAGTGACCGAAACTTAATCAAATTGAGCTCAACGTTACCGAGATGACATTGGGTATAGACTATGAAGCGGAAGCAATTTTTCTTGTTTTGCTACTTGATCACATGATTGTTGTTCAATCCAATGCATCTCTAGGTTCCTAGCACCTCATCAAGCATGCTTTGGTACCCAACTCATGTTGGGTCCGACAATGTTAGTCACAAGTTGCTTAGGAACTCAAATAGCTCTTGTGCCAATCTTTGGTGACTTAACCACCTTAGATGTACAAGAAACATTTGAAATGTTCCCAAGCTTCACATGAGTAGAATGAACACGGCCGGGTTTAGGAATTTTACCATTAGGACAATCTTTACCAAGATGTGCTTTTTCCCAACATGAGAAGCATGTCTTATGCTTGATGTTTGTTGCCTTCTTCTTGGGTTGCTTGGTAGCCAATTCTTCCTTGTACTTTGCTTGTGCCTTGAGAAAGCCTTTGTTGTGCTTGATGTGAGGCTTGGCGGTTGACACCGGAATATCTGGTTTTGAATTCCCGGATTCCCTTAGATGAGACCTCACATTGCTTGGACATGATGCAATCTCATGTCCTTTCTCAAGACAACCAAAGCATCTCTTTTTCTCAATATTTCTTTTTCTTTTGGAGAGTTTTGTCTTGCCTTCTTCCTTGATAGAACTCTTGATGTGAGCTTGCTTTTTCTTTTTGGCTTGATCTTGGCTTGTATTGGACTTGACTTGATTTTTGCAAGAGCTTTGCACGGTTGATCCCTTCTCAAGCTTCTTCACCATGATCTCACGGTTATCTTGAGAAGGTTGCGCATTGCTCTTGCCCTTGAGTGTTGTCAGGTCCTTTGTGAGCCTTTCCACCTCTTGCTTGAGTTCTTCATTTTCTTTTGCAATGAGGTCATCACACGACTCTACAGGCACTTCATCATATCAAGAGCGTTTTGCTTGAGAGCAACATGGGTTAGCACATGATAAATTATATTGAATTTGAGAGCATGTGCAATTGTGAGATTGAGGTTCAAATGATTTTACCGATGTTACTATGACCTCATGAGCTATCTCTAGCATAGCATGTTATTCTACAAACTTTTCATGTGAACACAGGAGTTCTTCATGCTTTGCTTGTAGTTTCTCATGCTTCCTAGCTATCAAACCAAGTTGTTGCTTGAGCACTTGGTTTTCCTTCTCCAATGAAGCTACACATGAAAGAGAGTCAGCTGCAAAAGCATAATCTTCAACCACGGCTTCATACTTACAAACCAAGGAAGCATTGATGAACTTGACTTTGTTAAGCTCTTCGGTGAGAGCTTGGATAGTTGCATCCTTTGAATTTTCGGCTTCCTTGACATCTTTGGCCATGAAGCATTGAGACACCTCATCATGGCAGGATGTCACTTCTTTTGAGCTTGAGATTTTGCTTGCGCGGCGTCGGCCACCCTTCTTGTTGCCAGCTGCACCTCTTCTGCCCAAACCGGTCAGACCGGTTTCAGAAATTGGTTGGACCAGTTTTGGCAGAGAGTTGCTAGCTGAGCCATCTTGACCTTGTGGCTCCATGGTGGTGGTCTCATGAGGCTCGGTGCATGTTTTTGCTGATGTAGAACACTCCTCATGAGACATGGCTCTTGTTTGTACTTGGTTGTCGCTTTTGGTGTTGGCAAATAAATCCTCAATTCGAGCCCAAACGAGATGAGCATCGAATAAAGTTGATGCATCTTCTAGGATTATATCTTTCACTTCATTACTCACAACACCAAATAAGAAGTTAGCGACATGAGCGTTGAGTTGTAGGCAATCCATTTCATCTTCGGTTGGATTGGACACATTCCAATCAACACTAGGACGATGAATGCCTTCAACAACAACCCTCTCAAGAAGGACCCATGGCCCTAATATCATCAAGTACATGAGCTGACCAAGATACATAATTCGAGCCGTCGCTAGCTAGTGGCTCAAAAGTTACCTCACACGAATTTGACATCTTTCCTCACGGCGGTTAAGCTTGGATGTGAGGCCAAGCTCTGATACCAATTGAAAGGACCTTGATGTCACCTAGAGGGGGGTGAATAGGTGAATCTGCAATTTAACAAACTTTTTCCACTGTCAGCACTGAAACCGGTCAGACCGGTTTCCCAAACCGGTCACACCGGTTTCTGGCAGAGAAACCAAACAATGTAAATAACCCCCTCTACGAGTTTTAGCACAAACCAAACATGGTGATCAGCTTCTATAGATGACTTCTGGCAAGTTCACTAAGCACCTGCACACATGTAAAGCACAACCAAGTAGATCGAAGCGGAAGTAAATGTTAATGCTAGAATTGAACTTGTGAGGCAAACCAAATGAGAGACGCGATGATTTGTTACCCGAAGTTCGGATTCACCGCTGCCACTAAGGCTGCCACCAAGGCACGATGAACCCTACGTCTCCGTTGAGGGCCTACGAAAGGCGGGCTTATCCACTCCAAGCCGCTTTCCTCGATTCCACTAACTTGTGACCCTTTCCCACGAAGGAGGCAAGGCCAGCCTTTACAAACAATCTGTGGCTCACCACAAACACGGCAGCTCACCGGCGACGCCTAGCCGTCTAGGAGGCTTCACCTCCAAGAGTAACAAATGCTTCAAAGGTTGCAAGACTTCACCGGAAGTGCTCAAGCTATGGATTCACTCTTGATGGCTGCAACAAGCTCACTCAATCTTTCTATTGCTCACACACAATACATCCCTCAACCCAAATCCAAAGATATGATCAAAATCAATCAACTCTCACAAAGAGAGGTTTGGGGAAGTCTTGGGACGCACAATGAAGGCAAATGAACCAGCAGCCCTCAAAGGAGAGGGCCAAGGGGTATAAATACCCCAATCCCAAAAATTAGCCATTATGGACAGAGGCAAACCGGTCAGACCGGTTTTTCAAACCAACTAGCCGCTACACCTGTCAGAGCCCCAAACCGGTCAGACCGGTTTGGGTTGATTCAGCACACTTGGTCCCCAAAGAACTCCTCTCACAAGGCTATCTCACATGGGTTGACCTATGAGCACTTTTGGTGTTGTCAAAAAACCTAATTGTTGCATCCCTTTTGATAGTATGGCATTCCTATACTCAAGAAAATAAATAGCAAATAAATCTTCCACTTGAGCTTCAACTTCTCCATTTATGCCATACTTTGTCAATTTCAACTTTGAGGGTAAACAATCTTCGTTTCTTGCTGAGCAAATCCGATCTTGAGCTAAAGGCTTAGAATTCCCAAGTGTATGGACCAATTCATAAGCCATTCCAATATATGATCAATAATGATTAGATGCATTGCATAGCTTCACTCAATAAGCCTTGATTAGTGCATAGAGACCAAACCATGATGCTAGTCTTCACCCTAGCAAAGTTCCTCGGTTACAAGACCAACTTGCCCTTCTCTTTGTCTGGTACCTGGACACTGCCATCTAGCTTAATACCTTTCACTATGTCTAGCCACTTTGAGTTCCACTTTGTATTGCATCATCATGAATACTTCATTTAAGTCCATGTCTTCAACTAACTTAAGATATATCCAATATTATCTTCTGTGTTGTCTTTGGTAAATAACTTGTCCATAAGCTTCCATGCACTTGAGACCATATATTAACCATAGAATCATGTCTCATTTTGATTGTAACCATTGCCATGGATCAAGTCCAAAGAAATCCCAATTTCTTCAATTACATTGTCCCAAAAACCTTTGACAAGTATCCTATGGATGAGACCAACCAATTTGCATAAAATCACATCTCATTTATTATTTTCATTCACTTGTCATTGTATTGCTTAGATGCATGGGATCACCACCACTTGTTTGCTTTCATGTCATTTACACCAACAATGAGCTCATATTCTTCCACAAATGTATTTCATGAATATCCATAAGAATAAAACCCTGCTCATGTGCTTAGGCAAACAAGTTAAATTATTAATCATGTTGTCATCCAAAATCACCAAAACATATAAGTGCCTAGATGCACTTTCAAGGTGCCCTAGGCCGCCTTATATAGGGTGACGGGCTAGGGTTTACAAGTCAGTTTCTATCTAAACCTACTTGATTACGGCAAGGACTCTTATCCGAGTCGGTTACAACGGAATGTCCCGGAATATCCGGACGAGCCGCCCGCTGGGTCTTCATCAACCTTGTCTGCCAAGTCGGGGATCCCTTGTGGGCCGTCTAGGCTTCGGCCCACAACCTTGTCAGGCGTGGACTCAGGTCAGCGCCATCTCCTCTGACAGTGGGCCCAGGGGTGCCCACCTCCCACAACTAATTTCCCTATTAATTATATAAAGCTTCAAAAATAATAAAAATTGCAAAAATCATTGTATTAATTATGCTAACAAATCACATCCCAAAATCCAAAAACTTTTGGGGTGTGACAGCAGGGGCCTCCAGCTTCTTCATCAAGATGTCCATCTTGGTAGCGAGCATGTCTAGAGCTTCAACCTGGTGAACTCCTCGGGTCCGTGGTTGGACAAGATCGTCAGTCCAACCCTGAGTCTCAACCATCTTCTCGATGAGGGCCTTTGCACGGCTCTACGCAAATGAGAAGAACGCACCTACAGCAGTAGCATCCAAATACTCACGGGCAAAGCTCTAAAGCCCGTGGTAAACGGTTTGGATGATGAACCAATTATACATACCATGGTGAGGACAAGTAGAAATATAATCCTAGAGATAATCTCATGCCTCCGGGACTGTTTCATCTTTTAATTCTAGAAGCTAGCTATTTTGTTTCGGAGGCCTTGGTTTTTCCGATCGAAAAGAATTTCAGCAATATTGCGCCAGTGCACTTATCTCATGAATCCATGGCTTCGCGGGTAGCATAAAACCATTGTTTTGCCTTGCCTAAGAGTAAAAATGGGAATTAACGAAGGCGAATGATATCGATACTTACCCCGCATAAGGTGAAGGTTGCAGATCTCCAGGAAATGTTGAAGATGTGTATTGCCATCTTCGTGTGGCTTGCCGCAAAATGGGCTAGCCTGCACCATGAGATGAGGGCTATCTTAATCTCACATCCGGTGTTAGAAAACAAACCAAGTGTACACTGTATGTGTGCCAGGATCAAGTTTCACACATATAGTAAGCCAGTAGTGAATAAAAGATGCAGTATCATGTAAATAAACTATAAAAATGACTTACAAGTCTATCAGAGTAACAGCGTATCCTGGAAACGATGGCTCCAACTTCACAGGCAATCGACTGGGGGTTGCGTACGCCTAGAACTCAGCACCATCTTCATTAGCTTCACACAAATTCTTCCTCTGAGCAGCGATTAGCAAGGATGAGTACACTCATGGTTGATACTCCCTAATGAGGTCTAGGCGATTAGCGATTAGCAAGAAATAACCAAAGAACAATTTAATATCATCTTTAAGTAAATTAATCATGCGAGGGTCTAGGCCGCTCTTGATCGTGAGCACGGCTGATAATATCAGTTTTACACTCTGCAGAGGTTGTACACTTTCACCATAAGTCGTGCAAAAGTTTAAAAGAACTCTAAACCCAACCATGCTGTGCGGATCAGGCACGCAGCACACTTCCGAGGTGTGACTGCATAGGGACGCTACGGGGCCTTTACAAAGATTCTCTAATAAGTGCAGCCCGCTAAGGTTTCAATATCCGCATAGCATGACCCTCCCTAATGAGGTCTGTCTCTTAGCAAAGCTCACAGCTCAAGAGGACCGGGCTATACCTTGTCGAAGTCTCCCCATCTTGCCCTTTCGGTAAGACATGCGCATACTAGAGTTTATAATTATTCAGCCAAGGCCAGAGCCCGTTGATCTTATGGTTGTACTGTTTTCCTGGGTGGTCACTCCATGTTCCAATTCAATGCATCATGATATTGCAATTAAAGCATAGGTAGAAAGATGGTTAGGGACACTTGCCTTTCTCCAAATATTAGCTTTCTCAGAATCTTTATAATTTGTCTTGCAATCTCTCAAACCACAATCGTTCTACTCGCAGCAATCAACCAAAGCATCCACAACAAGCATACAAACAAACATATAAAATAAATTAAAACAGTACACTAATAAAAAAAGAGCGTACTAAAGGATAGGGCTTGATGCTAAGGTGATGCAAGCGCAAGAATCGTTGAGAACGAAGCTAAGGTTGACAAGGTACAACTATCGAAAGAATTTGGATTATAAAACAACACAACTATATGCTTGATTAATTTTAACTAAAAAACATTATTATGTAATTATTATTTCTAAGAATTACATTTAAATTTGTAAAACCGAGGTAAAACTTAATTACATTTTATTTATAACTATTTATGTATAAATTATATCAAATTAAACATTAATTTGAAATAAAACATGTAAGAGCATCTAATCGAAACATATTATATGTCATGTTTCATCTAATCGGTTATAACTCTGCATGAAACTGTTCATGAGATACATAGGAAAAACCTTAATGGGGTAATTTTTAAAATCGACTTCGAAAAGGCATATGACAAAGTTAAATGGGACTTTATGATACATACACTTCGGTTAAAGGGTTTCTCGGCCAAATGGATCGAGTGGATAAAATCCTTTATCTCAGGTGGAAGTGTCGCTATCAATGTTAATGATGAAATAGGGCCGTTTTTCCAGACAAAAAAGGGGCTAAGACAGGGAGACCCGTTATCCCCTATCCTATTCAACATTGTTGCAGATATGCTCACTCTCCTGGTTAACAGAGCAAAATCAGACAACCAGATACACGGTGTGGTGCCCCGTCTGATTGATGGAGGCCTCTCCATCCTACAGTATGCTGATGATACCATTCTGTTTTTAGATCACAACCTGAAACAAGCTCAGAACATGAAGAATATCCTCTGTGCCTTTGAGCAGTTATCAGGGCTTAAGATTAATTTCCATAAGAGTGAAATATTCTGTTTTTGCGAAGCCAAAACCTTTGAAGAACAATATAAAGAACTATTTGGTTGCAACCATGGAACTTTCCCGATCCGATATCTAGGCATTCCAATTCACTTTCAGAAATTGTATAATAACGATTGGTTGAGGGTCCAGGAACGCTTTGAAAGCCGCCTTAGCAGCTGGAAAGGGAAAAATCTTTCATATGGAGGGCGCCTGACGTTAATCAATTCAGTTCTTAGTAGTCTACCGATGTATATGATGTCCTTCTTCCAAATCCCAGTAGGGGTTCGTAAGAAGTTGGATTATTATCAGTCTAGATTTTTCTGGCAGAGTGACAATCATAAACAAAAATATAGACTTGCTCACTGGAATATACTATGCTTACCAAAGGAGCAAGGGGGACTAGGAATACACAACCTAGAACTCAAAAACACAGCTTTGCTCCGGAAATGGCTGTATCGTCTGTTGAAATCAGACGGTACCTGGCAACAGATCTTACGCAACAAATATCTAGGGACCAAGCCGCTGGTTCAGGTCCATTGGAAAAGCGGGGATTCTCACTTCTGGGCTAGCTTGATGAAGGTTAAAAATGATTTCTTAAAGTTCGGATCCTTCATTATAAGAGATGGGTCTCAGATAAGATTCTGGGAAGATAAATGGCTGGGAAATAGGCCTCTTCGTGATCAATACCCACAACTATATAACATAGCTCGTAAAAAATAGGATACGGTGGCGGATGTGCTTAGCACAACGATCCCTGATATATCCTGGCGTCGAGATTTGATTGGTCCTAAATTGGTAATGTGGAATAACCTAGTGGCACGATTAGGACACGTAGAACTCACAGAAGATAGGGATGATTTTCTATGGAGTCTGGATCAGAAAGGTGTTTTCTCGGTTAAAACACATTATCTGGCTCTAATCCATCAAAACATCCCAAGAACAAATACAAGGTTATGGAAATCAAAAATCCTACTAAAAGTCAAAATCTTTATGTGGTTTCTCAGAAGAGGAGTTATACTTACTAAAGATAACCTTGCCAAGCGTAATTGGAATGGTAGTAAAAAATGTTGTTTCTGCCACGAAAATGAGACTATACAACATTTGTTTTTCGATTGCAGATTCACACGTATGGTATGGGCTTCGGTTTATGCGGCTTGGGGCTTACCTAAACCAATTAGTGTGAATAATATGTTTAATGGATGGCTTAACCTAGTTCCATCAAATTATAAACCACTGGTGTTTGTGGGCGCGTCGGCCTTATGTTGGGCGGTCTGGCGATATCGAAACGCAGCAGTTTTTGATAATAAAACTCCAATTTTTTTGCAGGTCATATTCACAACGTCGCATTGGCTCCATTCGTGGGCCATCCTACAACCGCCATCGTTGAAGGACACTCTTGCAGCGGTGTCGCTCTTCTTGGTTCAAGTGGCCAAGGTTTTTTTTTTGGCCGGGCGTTTGGATGGCAGTCTAGTCGTAGAATTGGCTGCTAGTAGTGTTCTGGCTATGTTTTAATCTTGTATTGGGCTGTGTGCTGTAATGGCAGAGGCCGAAAACTTGTTTTCAGGTGGATGTATCACCTCGATGTATTCAACTGAAAATTAATAAAGCATCCCTTTTCCAAAAAAAATGATTAAAATGTATTTATGTTAATATTAATCATTGTTAATATTTATTTATGAAAAATCAAAGTTTAACTCTAATCATCTTTTAATTAGAAAGCTAGTTTAATTGACATTAAGCGATTAGTTTAGAAAAAGCCGAGATATGACGTAATTATATTTTATTCAGAAATAAATTGAATAATTTATTAATAAATTTAACATTTCATATAAAAAGCCGAGTATAAACCTTAATTGGATTTTAATTATAAAACAAATTTAAATAATCTTTAGTCAAATTCGTATTAAATAAAATTCAGAAACAAATTAGATGTCAATTAACAGTGCTAACGGGTAGTTCATGTCAATATGAATCTAAAGCAATGAGAACGGATTAAATTGGAGCTAAAACGCGGAATCTGTGCTTAAAACATGGCTGCAGGGACCTAATCGCGATTAAACGTAGATCTCAGGGGCTAGCTTGTAAGATTCATGAGACACACCGAACAGTGCCCGCAAAATCGGCAAAGGCTGGGGTTAGATCTGAAAAAGTGCTCAGGTTGGGCTTATGTGCTAGCATCTATTATTTCTAAGGGGTTTTGTGCAAAATCTCCGAGGCACATGAATGGGAGCTAAAGGTTACAAGATTCTCCAAGGGCTAAAATGCAAAAGATCCATCCCTTTCCTCTGAACACACAGGGGAGTTCGCCGGCGCTCCTAGGCACTAATGTCACCGGCGATTCGGTGGCCTAGGGTGGCGGTGGACTAGCGGAACGAAGAGAGGAGGCTGTGGGGATCGCATGGAGGTCCTTACCACGGGTGGAGGTGGACCGAAATGACGGGGATTCGGCAGGAGGCGGTGAAGTCGGCCGGCGGCGAGGCGCTCTCGCAGGGAAGCTCCTCCAGCGGGTTCCTGACGACGAAGTTCGGCGGCGAAGCTACGGCTTGTCGTGGGGAAGCTCAAGGTGGCACTCTCCTTCGTCGATGGCACCCGCTAGTGGTGAATCGGCAGCAATGGCGGGCGGCGGTGCTAGAGCTCGGGAGATCGACGGCGGAGCTCATGCTTGCAGCTTGCAGCTTGCGGCGGTGGTGAGATGAGGATGGGAGACGGCGGAGGGGGCGACAACTTAATTAGGGCCGATGGGGTGCGGGCGGAGCTCGATCGGCGATACGGCACAAACGCCGAGACTGGCAGCGGCGGCGCGCAGCCCCTGCGGCACAGGGCGAACAAGGCTGGGCCGCCTGGGCCGCGAGTGCTGGTTGGGCCGCGGAAAAAAGGATGGGCCGGCGCGCTGGCTTGGGCCCAAACGGAGGCGGGAAGAAGAGCGGGGCCGGAGTTGGGGGGGGTGGCTCGGGAGAGGAGTAGAGGGAACGGAAACAGACCCAGGGAAAGCTCAGGGGGCGGAAACGAACTCTAGGGCAAACAACTATTCTAGAGCTCCAAACTAAGCAATTCAAACTCGAACTTAATTTGAAATTAAATTCTTATTTGAACCACTAGCAACCAACACTCAATGCAGCAGCACGAATGCAAGGCACTCAACAATAAACCTATGTTATTTTAATTTAATTCAGAAAACAAAAAATTTCTCTACTAAATTCCCTGAAAATTATATGAATGATGGAAAAATTTTAGAAATTCAGGAAAATTATTGCATTAATTATGCTTATTGTTCACATCCTAAAATAACGAAATTTTATGGTGTGACACTTGAGCTTGAAGTTGCCATCTCTGACTGGCGAAGATGGTCCGACTCGCACGTTCTCGCTCGATGGAGTAGAGAACTCGCAGATCGTCTTACTTGCCATCCTCGATGAAGCCGTGTCAACAACGGGAAAGACTGGGCTCGTCGGAATGAGTTGCTTATGAGGAGATACAACACGGGGTCGCACTTTCCTCGCAAGAGACTCATGATTTTCTTGGAAGTTTGACGATAGTTTGAAACCAGTCAAGCACTACTCTGCTTCACAAGACCAACAAAACAGAGCAAGGATAAACCCACTTAAGTATCAGTATACTCAACTATGATAGCTCGAGATAAAAGTTTCATAGTATCCTAGCCAATTGCTTCCACGGCAACGGCGCCATAAATGCTTGTTGCCAATAACCGCCAGTCAGTTATAACGTCGGGAAGCATAACCCTTAACACGAAGAAAGGGATGAGAAGGGGTGTTGCCAATAACCACTGGAGGCTCCTGCAGGCTGAGTCGGACGTGATGGGCTACGTAAGCCGTATAGGGCCGTCACCACCTAACAGCTACCTCCTTCGTAAACTCAGAGACAAACTAAGGCCGAGTCTAGTCTAGGTACCACACCTACACTATCCAACAACTGCTTACTCTGCTACCAAGAGAAAGTAACCCGTTAATACTCTCAGTGATAATTCACCTCAAGTATTAAGCAGGATCGAAGAACCAATCAAGACAAATACTTAAACAAGAACAAGAAGATCTAGAACTACAATTCACTATAGTCTAAACGCGAAATACTTGCAACTAAAAGAAACTGGAGGCAAGGTATAAATAACTCAGACAAGATGACAAAGATAACTATATTGATTGTTCAAAGTCTTACAGAAAGAAAAGGAAAAGATACAGGAGCTAATACTAGAGTTTCTAAAGACGACCCCGGAACCTCTAAGGGACCGCTTGACTCAACTCGAACTGCCAACTAAACTATCCTAACTCTACTAGAACAAAGTGGAGATGAGCTCCTTGGCTTGAGTGTGTGTTGATCAGGCTTGGACACTTGTATTTATAGTGTCTCATGGCGGTTGAGCTTGGATAACCGCCAAGACACCGAGTGGATGCTCCCTGCTGATTCGGGCGTACCCCACATGGGACCGGAAGAGCAGGACAGCTACGAGAAGGGCCCGCGATGCACGATGGACTGGCTGGTGCGCTCTCCCAAGGGGGTCGCAATAGCTGTGGCTGGGTCGCTCGGAGGTAGGTTTGGCCGCCGCTAGAGTTAGAACTCAGTGAAATTTATTTGGAAGGGAAGGAGGTAGATAAGGCGAGGATGGGTAAAATCGTCATGTGGAACAATGATCGACCAACTTTTGACGTCGGTACGATGCATTCCCTATTAAAACTAACGTCAATGGCACACAAGGAACGAAAAAACATAAGCAATGGCACACAAAAAATGTTCTAATTTTTAATGACATAGAGGAGATACAATATATTTTAGCTTACACGAGGAATTTGCCGTTTTTAGGCAGGACTAGGATCGTGCCTGTGTGTTACTACGGGCAACAAAATATTTATAGCAAATAATAGGAAATATGCCCGCTCGTTGCAACCGGTTGAAAAGCCAGAACGAGATGGTATGGAGCACGTGGAATGCCACCATACTCAAACAAACACCAAATGTGAGAAAGGAGTATATGAGCGATACATTAATATCTATGCACATAAATAGTTAATTCCAACGAGACAATAGTTTTTTTAACAAATGATATGTAAACACTGTGATATCAACAGGAACTATACATAGCGCGATAATCACACCACATGGAAAATTTATACTTGCAGTTCGCAGTTTTAAAATCACACGAGCTTTGTGTTGTTCCTTTCAAAAGACATTTCATGGCCTTTCTTGATGATATCCTCCCTCTTTTCAGCACATATCTCACGACACTTTTTTGTTGTTCTCCTGCTTCATAACCTCTTAAACATCTTACGATGGAAAATCAGGTGTATTTTGAATTCCTAAGATTGAATTGGCAGAGCAAAAATTACTATATTTATCAGTGCCCAAGCCGTAAGTTTAATTACCTCGATTTGTATTGTCGGAGAGGTCTCCAAAGGAGATATTCCACATTTTTTTCTTGCTGAATCCATTTGTGTGTTTCTGCACACGACACAACCTGCAAACAAGAAAAACAAGCTCCATTTTATAAGTCACAGGGTGAAAACAGTCAACATTTGGCCTCAGACTAGGTAAGTGCCCGTGCGTTGCTACGGGTATGATACATGAAGCAAAGATAAATAGATCGCATGAAAAATTCAATTTTAACGGCTATAGGGTTGCACCGAAATCCATAGAAGATAGTACTTTTGTTTTTCATTTTCACAAAGGCATGGATGGTGGGCTATAACTCGTGGTTGATTGTGTTGCATAAGCTATGACTCTCTATTAATTTATATACAATGCAAGCTATTAATTAAACAGTAATGTTGCTACGGTAGATACATGAAGCACACTGATAAAAAAATCTTGCAGGTAACAAAATTTTATAATTAAAGGTGAGTCCATGACTACCGGTAAATGAATGGCTTTATGAATTAATCAAAACAAATGGTACGAAAGGGCAGCACGGCTGGGAGCCGACGGTGCGGGTGCGACCCGATGGAGGGGGCGGCGCGGGTGGGAGCCGGCAGAGGAAATGGAGAGGGAGGGGTGGTGCAGAGGAAGAGGTAGAGGGAGGGGTGCCAATCTAAAGCATGACTGGTTTTGGACTTTCAGTAATAAGCCAAACTGAATTCCATGACAGATCCAAATTTTGATGCCAATCTACAGTTGCAACACAAATTCACCATGTTCTTGCATGTGCATAAGCTGGTCGTGAGGCACCCATGGTCGGCGAGCTGGACCAACCAGCCAGTCGTGGTGTCCTGGCACCTCCGAGTACCACCTAGAGCTATATACAAAAGAGACGATCAAGTAGTATGAAACTCAAACTAAGAATCCATATAAACGTTAGATGCAAATTGGACATTGTGCAATTTTGAAAATCGTCATTGCCAGAGATCAAGTAGCTTAAGATGCAACATTCCCAACATCTGTATTTATCAAGCCATAGCAGCGCCTGGCACCAAAGAAATAGATTACCATGCAGCACTATAAGGTAAAATTTAATGAATAGATTTCTACCATAGATAAACTATAAAATAACACCATGACCAAGCCATCCATAAGTTATGGAAAAAATATCTCAGCATAAGCATGGCGTGGCAGACATAGGTAGACAATCTAGGAAATATATATATTTTCTCTGGTTATTGCCCCTTATATATCCTATGTAAATTGTTGTTGTTCCATGTCCATGACAGAAGCAAGTGATACGTGAATAACTCACACTGCATCTTCGCTTTTATCTATGATTGTTATGATAATCCACCTCAGTTATTCCACGAGTTCAACTGTGTAAAAAACTACATTGATCAAAAGCCAGTACTCTGACCTCCCAGTCATGTGTATCTTTTTCACTTGCTCTTGCTCTCGGAAAAAAAAACAGAATTTACTTTTCTGAAATATCATCATCTTTGACGCATTCCGGTATAGCTTTAATCATTTAAACAACATTGTTCTTAAAATAGGTTGAAGGAGGAGTAACCATTTCGGTCAGACAAAATCTTCAAAAAATAAACTCTTTACCTAATCCAGTGTTGGTAATGTTTGTAGCTGACAACGTGTCAACATTTTCTATGACCTGTGATTCCTGCTTCCTTTTTTTTTACAGTTTTCAATACGCTTCATGTTGACTTCCAACCTCTTGTCATCAGTGTATGCACCTCGGCGTGCTCCAACAGAGTCAACTACATATAGAGGAATTACACAACCCATCAGACTTCACAGTGTTTAATAAATTCAGAGTCCCAAACATTACCTTTGTTTTATTGACTCCTCTCACGACGCCTCTTGTTGATTTCACTCTTTTGTTCATCAAGTAAGGATGCATAACGGGCCTTCTCCCTCTGTCTCTTTCTTTCTTTGGGGTCATTAACTTGGTTCGCGGGACTGCCTGTTACAAAAACAAATGTATAAGCATATTGTTTGGAGTACACTTAAAACTTTTCAGGTTAGCGGGATAGTCTGTTACAAAACAACAGTAATTATGTATAAGCATACTGTTTGGCATACACTAAAAACTCTGGTTTCATTTGAGAGCTCACCTCCTCTGTTGCTGTTAGTGAGATCACCAAAGATACTTCTGGCAGGTCCTCCCTTTTCTGGTTCCATGGTTATCTCTCCTGTCAATTAAACTGCAAAGCCAAAGGAACCTTACTTTCATATCAGAAATAATGAATCATAAAAGTGTGCAATTTCAAAATAAAACAAGGCTGCAACACTATCAGTAATCCACAAGTGTGTGAAATTTGAGGAGGCAAAATGTGCTGGAATTTTGTGCATTCCATCAATAACAGTTTTTTAATCAAAGGCAAAGCAGTCCAATACTGTAAGCTTGAACACTGTGTACTAAGCACTTATCAATAAACTGAAGCCTAACATTGCTCATTGTTGTATGTAAAAAATCCACAAAGAGGCGTGCTATCACCAATTGGTAGTAGGCTTACTCAAGTCAATATGATCGTGCTTCGCAGCAGGTGCTTATCACCACAAAGGTAATAGGCTCACCGACGATGTGATGGTGGGTTGCTAGAGGAACCAACAACGATCTGGCCACCTCAACTGACCTATCAACAATATATCCGTTAAGCGACCAGTTAACAAATTATGACACAAAGAAACTGGCGAGAAGCATACACATATGGATGACAAGTCACGGATGGTATAATAAAAAACTGGATGTTCTCAATGCCATTTTTTGTACTATGGAAGATCCAAAAAATATATTTAATTCATCATTTGGATAAATTTGCAATAAACCAATAGTAAGCTGGCTCTCTGTCCAGAAACAAAATAGTAGTTTGGCTTAACTGAATCTTATTTTTCACACAAAAAATCTCTAAAAAACTCACAAACTGAATCTTAACTGAGGAAGAAAAATTAAATGACTCAAAGTCTAAGACATCATCCAAGGTTCTATCTAGGTCTGATACAATTTCCACTGTGTTCATTCAACACAAGTGTTGAGCCACATCTCACCTCTGAATTTTTACAGAGACATCTCTCTCTTCATCACAGTCCACAACTCACCTCTGAATTTTTACAGAGACGAAGAGTTACCAAGCTAATGACAGAAGAATCTATCTAGTCTGTATTGACTTGTCTATAATTATGCTTGTGCAGAGGATATTCTTTTACCTGTTCAGTATATGGACTTCACATGAACCATAGGCCAAGGTAGATTAGTCCAACATGCAAAGAATCTGATGTAATTGTGCTCCAGAATACAGGGAAGGTTGGATAACTGCTGTTAGACTCTCACTTTTTACTGTGCATTACTTTATATTCTGGAACTTCAGAGTATATTGCAGTAAACATTGATTAGAACAGTGACATACTTGAAATTAAGGTCTTTGGCGTAAGAGGAGATCAGCAAGAAGGTCCCTAATCCAAACACCAAGGCAGATTTTGACACATCTTTCCACATTACCAAATTCACTGGGAAAAGAAGAACCATCAATACTTGAGAATTTTTTATATTGGTTGTGCATGATCGCCGGCAAAGATTTCTTCTAGAGTAAATCAGGAATGTGCATAACTGAAACTAAAATAATTTGGAAACTGTTCAATTACAACTGGACTGATGTTATATGCTCTTATTGTTTTTGAATCATAGTTACCTGGAGAAGGTTTTGCTGTCTCGAAATTGGTCATGCGGTGAACAACAATGGGTGCTGTCTTCTTCTCCACTGCGTTTTGTTTTTTTTACGGGAGCAGTGGGTCGGGGCATTTTTTACGCGGGGGCCGGAATAGGGTTCAGGCGGACGGGTGTCGCCGATCCTGCCGTCAAAATTACAATCGACGTCTGAGGGATCGCAGGTGGGGATAAGATGGCAGACGGAAGGATGGGGCGGTCGCGGTTCCCCAGTACAGTGACCTTGTAGTCTACATCCTGATAGAAGCAGAGAAGAAAGTGCATCACATACATCTTCACATATCACTTAAGCAATAAATTGTATATCTCGGCTAGTAATCTCCTCTCCTCTCCTCATGAAAGTCCTCAACATGGAGAGTGTAAATGAATGAAAAAAGACGCTTGCGAGTGCTCAATTAAAGAGACTGTACATTAGAATTTGTTTCTTTTGCAGTGTCAAGGTCCACATGACAGGTAAAGCTTGATGGAAATAAAGGTTATGAAATTAAATAATCCTCTGAATGGTTAGCACAATCAATCGTCCTCAGAATGATTAATAATACAACAAGAGTCGTTTTACAGTAGTTGAAGAAAAATCGGATGGCTCACGTCGCTCGATCCGACGGCTGTAAGCGGAGGAGGTACCTAGAGGAACCCAAAAGAGAGGTACCTAGTATGTACCCGGTACCTCTATTTTGGTGGGCCAGTATGTACCTCTCTTTTGGTGGGGCCCGCACAAAAAAAGAGGGTGGGGTACAGCCGTGGCAATGGTCATTCCGGGATTATGTTTTTGCATCAAGGGTAGAATAGTCAATCCACAAAGATTGGGATAACGTTTTTGTAGTATAGTTTAGATTGAATGGTTGATCTAATATAGTTCGAGCCCATTGATCGGATCGCAAGGTCGGGCCTAGGTTTCGTGGCGGACCTAGGGTTCCTGCCAACGAGGGGGCGTACGGGAGGGAGGCTGCCGCCATGGCGTCGTCAACGTCGCGCTCGCCACGGTGGTCCGCATCGTCGTCGAAAGGAAGAGGAGGCGGGGAGATGGAGATGTTGACGGCGCCGGTGCTGTGCCGAGTAGGTCTGTATGACTACTCACCTCCCGTGAAGTCCAATAGGACGGCGCCTCCCTGGACACGAAGGAGCGACGACAACCCTGGCAGGAGGTACTTCAGATGCCCTTGACGATTGGTAAGCCTTTCTTTTGGTTTTCCATTGGATTTGGTCCATTCTGCGATTGATTTTCTGATTCGCTGTTCGATTTTAGTACAGACGCTCGGGGATTGCGGCTAATATGTGTGGATTGATCGTGAGGCCACCCAGTATGAGCGGATTTTGCTGTGTGATCTTCGTGATGGTGTTTGGCAGATGAAGAGGAAGAAAGCATAGGAGCAGAAGTAATTTCAGATGGCTCAGGAGGGAAATGCAGATCTCAGGCAGTGCAACTGGATACTGAGAAGGAATCAACCATGTTGCTGAGAGATAATGCAGAAGATGAGTCCCGGCAAAAATCCTACATCCGTGAACCTGCATGCGGGTGCATCCAACAACCTGTGTTAGTGGACTGACATGTCTGTTGACCAACATTACGTCCGTGACAAAAGTGATCTGACCACTGCCGGCCATCGTGCACATGCCGATGTTTAGCATAATGAGCACGCAAAATTCTTTCAGCCTCCTGACGAGTGCTCCAGTAGTAGTAGCATATGGGGAGAAGAGCACAAGGGTATGTGCTACTAGTGCTAGAAGAAACCTTGCAAGCGGCGAAGTAGATGAAGGGCGAGAGCAGCATTAGGATTTTTGGCAGAAGGCCGGGACTGAGATCGACAATGGCAGGACAGAGGTCGATCATTGCGAACCGGGCCAAGTGTCGGCGCCAAGGGTAACCTGAATGCTGCTCCTCACCTCCTCTTCATCCGCCTCAGAATCTTCACTTGGCATGATGGTACAAGAAAACTTGCGACCAGTTCATGTTGACATAGCTGGTAGAACTTGTAGCATACCATGCCTTTGTACCTTTGTTCTTGTATACGGCTAATGGCCAACTATAATTTGTTACCGTAAGCTTTCAAATATTGTAAGTGTATGAACTGTAATGCATCTTGTACTTAGCCTCGGCTGCTGTGCTTGTTGTTGCACTCCTAGAGTTAAGTTGCTGCCACGCTAGTAGTTCATGTTAGCATTCAAAGGTGAGACCGTGAGATCACAGGATAGAGCATCAGGTTCGTCCCGTGATACACTGCCCGGTGAGACCGTTGTGATCAACTATTAGAGCCTCAAATCCGTATGGTGATACAATGTCCGGTGACTCCGTCGATACGGGCCCTAACCCGTCCCATCGGCCCGCTCAAACGAAAGGCCCAGAAGACCTCACCTCATAAGGCGCCTGACGCTTCGTCGGTCGTGGGCAGGTGACCCCGGGGTCCCGTTGTTGGCGGTCATTACGGCACGTTTTCGA
This sequence comes from Echinochloa phyllopogon, assembly GCA_033239725.1. Taxonomy (NCBI): domain Eukaryota; kingdom Viridiplantae; phylum Streptophyta; class Magnoliopsida; order Poales; family Poaceae; genus Echinochloa; species Echinochloa phyllopogon. Next base: position 33,215,868 of record BTCW01000005.1, on the reverse strand, counting down.
CCACCAATACTCAGGAATAATTGAGGTCATATGCAACATTCCATGTACTTAGGTTTTATTTCTAATAAAGTTCCACGAGTTTTGGTGAATGTCACTTGTGTAGGTACAATTACGACAAATACGTGCTATAGGGGTTGGAATTGACCGATTCGGCCGGTTACCTCCCTTAGCCGTACGAGTCACCGGGAGCCATCCACGTCAATGATGATCGAGCAACCACAACTCACGACACGTGGACGACCGCCAACTCATCCCGGAGCACCGCCATGTCAACCTGGGCCCACATATCATGAAGAGAACCACCAGAAGGCAGCCCAGAGTAGGACTAGCAGCAGAGGCGGTGCAGGGGGCAGGCCTGGGCCTCCAGGCCCGTTCGGCCGAGCAGGCCCGTTTGGCCAAACCGCCCCCACTGCACCACCGACCCCAGGGAGCAAATCCAAGCCCCCCAGAGTAAAGTCGGCAAATCTGAATCGACCCTCTTCAACCGAATCAGGGAGGGATATTCCCTGGGTGCCTTGGCAGTTACCCTGCCTACAACCACCATCAACTGCTATAAATTGGACAGCCCAAGCCCTCATTCAACACACCAAGCCAAGGAGCTCATTTCCACTTCCATTCTAGTAGAGTTAGGATAGTTGAGTTTGGAGTTAGAGTTGAGTCGAGCTGTGCCTCGGAGGTTCCGGAGTCGTTCAGAAGCTCTGGTATAAGCTCTTGTATCTTTTCCTTTTCCTTTTGTAAGACTTGAGTTATCAATATAGTTATCTTTATCACTTTGCCTTTGTCATTTATAGCTTGCTTCTATTTTATTCTAGTTGCATCTATATCAGGTTTAGACTATAGTTGGTTCTAGTTCCAGTACTTCTAGATCTCATTTAAGTCTTTGTCTTAGCTAGTTCTTCGATCTTGCTTGATATTGGAGGTGAATTGTTACCAAGAGTATTGACAAGGTTACTTGCTCTTGCTACTGGAGTAAGTAGTTGTTGACTAATGTAGGAGTGGTTCCTAGACTAGCCAGTGGCCTTAGTTTACCCCCGCCGCAACGGAGGTGGTAGCCGTAAGGTGGTGACAGCCCTTCCGGTCTTTGTAGCCCAACATGTTAGTTCCGGCCTGTATGACCCCTAGTGTGGAGTTGGTGGCACCCCTTCTCATCCCTTTCTGCGTGTCATAGGTTCCATTGCCCCGAAGCTAAGACAGTAGAGTTAACCCAGACCTTCTAGTGTTGGCTCTCTAGCCGTTGTATCTCTAACCCGAGTGACTTAGACAGATAAAGTACCCAGGAATCCTCTATCTCTTCTTGTTGTCCTCCCAACTATTTATTCCTTCTCTTTCCTATCCGAGCCACCCTTGAGCTGTGTGTCACAGTATATCCACACCTATCCAATACCGTTAACCCCTGTCTTGTCTAGTAGTGTACCCCTCTCTGATAGACTCGAATATTTATTTGTTAGTAATCTTGCCAAAGCTTCCCTGCGGAAATATAAATTACGATACCTCGGGATACTCCCAGGTGAAGTGCTACAGCGGTGATTCTGTGCGCTTGCATAATATTTCTATATTTTACTAAGCCATAAGGAAAACCACTGAAACACTCCTTACACCAGTACCGGGATTTTCAATCTTGATATTGGATCGTAAGAAGTGCCAACAAGCATTTCTAGCGCCATTGCCGGGGAAGTATTTGGCTAGATTACTTTCAAACTTTTATCTTGAGCTATCTTAGTTGATTACTGCTACTCAAGCGGGTTTATCCTTGCTCTATTTCGTTGGTCTTTGTGGAGCAGAGCAGTGCATGATTGGTTTCCAACTACCATCAAACTTCCAACAGAATCTTGAGTCACTTGTGAGGAAAGTGCGACCCCGTGTTGTACCTCCTCAGAAGCAACTCCTTCCGACGAGCCCAGTCTTTCTCGTCGTTGACTAGGCTACATTGAGGATGGCAACCAAGACGATCCGTGAGTTCTCCGCTCCATCGAGCGAGAACGTACGTGTCGGACCAGCTCCGCCAGTCGGAGATGGCAACTTCGAACACAAGCCAGCCCTCATCAACATGGTTCAGGCTAGCCCGTTCTGTGGCAAGCTGCACAAAGATGCCAATGCCCATCTCCAGCATTTCCTGGAGATTTGCAACACCTTCACCATTCGTGGGGTAAGTATCAATGCCATTCGCCTTCGTTTATTCCCATTCTCATTATTAGGCAAGGCGAAACAATGGTTTTATGCTAACCGCGAAGCAATAGACACTTGGAAAAAATGCACTAGCGCTTTCTTGCTAAAATTCTTTCCGGTTGGGAAAACCAACGCCCTCCAAAATAAAATTGCCAGTTTCCAGCAATTAAAACATGAAACAGTCCCAGAAGCATGGGATCGCCTCCAGGACTATATATCTACTTGTCCTCACCATGGTATGCAGAGCTAGTTCATAATCCAAACATTCTATCACGGGCTGAGAAGCTCTGCCCGTGAGTATCTGGATGCTGCTGCTGGAGGCTCGTTCTTCTCTCTTGAGGAGAGTCGTGCGAAAGCCCTCATAGAGAAGGTGGTCGAGAACCAAGGTTGGTCCGATGACCGGACTCAATAGAAGACCCGAGGAGTTCATCAAGTTGAAGCTCTGGACATGCTCGCTGCCAAGATGGACCTCCTGATGAAGAAGCTGGAGGCCCCTTCTCAAGAAACGGTGCAAGCCATGGACGCTCGCATGACCTGCGAGGTCTGTGGAAACACTGGCCATTCGGGGAACGACTGCCCCGAAACACGAGAAGATGCCCACTACATCAACAACTCCAACAACAACGGGTATCGACCGAACAACTACGGCAACCAAGGCTGGAATTCGCGCCCAAACCTCCCATTTGAGAGGCCACAACAAGGTAATAATTTCAATTCCAGCAATTTCAATAATCAGCCGTCACTTAGAGATCTTGTGTTTAGCCAAATGAAAATGACTGAAAATATCAATAAAAAGCTTGCTGCTAATGATAAAACTCCGGAAAACATAGACTCTAGGCTAGAATCGTTCTCTTCTGCTATGAAAAGTCAGATGAGCTTTAATAAAATGATAGAAACTCAAGTTGCTCAGTTAGCTGCCGCTATTCGTGTCACTGAATCGGGGAAGATTCCGGGGCAACCCGAACCTTCCATCGAAACAATAAATGCTGTCACTACGAGGCAGTGTAAGATGTCTCATAGTGTGCTCCGTACTAACCATGCAGGGAGAGTCGCACACATCCAAGTGCAGATGTCAAAATGGACCTACCTGCTAAGAGCTGCTAAAAAGGCGATCATAAAGACCTCTCCGGAAAGGAAGGAAGATCCAGGAGTGCCCATCATTCAGTGCACGATCTGGAATCGTTGCATTGATGATGCGCTCTGTGATCTGGGGGCCAGCGTAAACATCATGTCCAAGGTATTATTTAAGAAATTACGCTACCCTACTTTGTCACCTACCACTGCTCAGGTACAGCTTGCGGACTCAACAATCCGCTACCCTGAGGGGGTGATTGAGAATGTTCCAGTCCGAATTTGGGGACGCTATGTCCCTACGGACTTCATTGTCCTTAACACGGGGAACGACTGTTCGTTTCCCCTTGTATTGGATCGGCCATTCTTGAACACCGCCCGGGCTAGGATCGATATGGATGCGAGAGAAATATCGTTCCGTATCGACGGAAGGTTGACCTACTTCAAGTTTCAACCATGGGAGGAGAAGAAGACGAAGCCACTCACGCCAGAACATAGGAGCGCCGAGTGTTTTCTGAAGGCACTCATTAATGGAGAGCTTGAAATACTCGGTGGGGAGCAGCTCAAGTGGAACGAGCCAACAAAACCAATAAGTGCAGAAGAGATGGATTTCCTCATGAAGAAATACGAGGAAGAGCAAGCCCTCTGGAACCCTCCAGAGGAGCCGATCCCACCGCCACCGACAAAGAAGAAGAACAAGAAGATGTGGCAGAAGAAAGTTGCATCGTCCGAGTCATCCACTCCGGGACTAGACGATGACAAAAGCAACTGAAGATAGGAGAAGTACCGCTTGTGGACTTTAAAGCTGAGCTCTCGCCGCGAGGAAAACAGGTATGTATCTCATATTTCCCTTCCAAATTTTTAATTTCATCATTGCACGTTTCCCTTTCCAAAATAAATGAACCACCTGAGCAAATAATTTGAGAGAGAGTAGAAAAGTTACAAGCTTGGTTAACATAAATGGACACATGCTGAAATTTAATTGAAGTGGGTGTAATTGGGTAATTCCTATCACTTTTACCCCTTTTAGAACATCTCCATTTATTTACCATCACCACCAACCAGCACCAAACATGTCAACCCCACTAAAAATGGCTGCACGCTCACCAATTATCACCAACATGGCAGCATGGGGATGACTCCACTAATTTCCACTTTGGTCATGTCACATTTGCATCTTACCTACCACTAAAATCCACTAAAATGACCATACCAATTTTTGGCCACACAAACTTGGCGTGGAAACAAAGCCATGTGAGTGCTGCACTCACATGGGAGTGCCCTGGCCACCAGGCCTGGTTCGGCCGAACCAGGCCCTTCGGCCGAACAGCCAAGGCCACTCCCCTCGGCCTATAAATGCTGGTGCATGCTTGTTTGCTTCTCACACCCACACTTGTGCACTGAAATTTCTCTAGAAGCTTTCTCTCCCTCTCTCGAGTTCCTTGCTCTAGTTTTTGTCCAAGTTCTTCCCAAAATCTTGCCCAAAATTTAGTTCTCTTGCATCACTAGAAAATCCCAAAAATATTTTGCTCTTATTTTGATCTTTGTGCTGAAATTCTGGACGTGTTTGTGGTGGTCACCGACACCCACAAGAACGACTAACATTTTGTGGTGGTTCTCATCCCTGCAAGAACGACTAACTATCTCCGACGACTGACTTGATTTTTTGTGCTAACGTCATATATTCAGTCCTTCGGGTAGTCGTTGTTGCACTAACCTTTTCCAGAGCCATGTCGAAGCTCGTCGCTGCACTCTGTCACTCCGCCCGGCTGAGCCGACGCACAGACAACGCTGGGAGTTCCCCAGTTCCGTCCCGTGGCTCGAGCCGGATGGACACCGACGAGCAGGAAGCAGTCGGGTCTGAGTGGGGCTATGCCACACCTCCGGCCAGGCAGCTCCTCAGTGAGAACGACGTCATCATCCGGACGGAGCGGGAGCGGAACACCTTCAACGAGTTACGATTGAAGGAGTTCGAACACACCCGTGTCTTCGAGCAAGACTTGCTCAGGAGAACGGGTATGGACGAGGACTTCCCAGAGATTTTCCAGGCCATTGGATGGGAAAGCTTCTGGCACATCAACGAGGAAGGTTCGTACTTACTCACCCTCGAGTTCCTTTCGACTTTGGTTCCGGAAAATGGGGGGATTCGCTTTCGGTTCTTCAACCAAGAGTTCTTTTGCTCTTGGAGGGATTTTAGCTTGGCTCTCAGTTTTGCAAATCATTGTTCTTTAGAGCCAAGCACAGCTTTGAAAAGGTTCGATCGGGTAGAGTTTTGGAAAAAGATTTCGGGGAATACCAACTATCATGCACCTCGCATGAACGGCATTCATAACCCCACTTTGCGTTTCATGCATTGATGGGTAGCCAAGACGGTGTTCCCCCAGGCAGATTTGCGCCCGGTGAACACAGTTGAGTTGCAGATTCTTTATGCCATGGTTAAGAAAATTCCCTTTCCTCCTGTAAAGGATATGGTTAGTAACTGGTTGTCTCACATATCTCATGTCGGTAGCATGGCGATGACTTCTTTAGTCACTCACCTTGCTAACCATCTGGGCGTTCTCCAAGGCGCTCGGCTCACGTACATTGAGACAGCACGTTTCGTCGTGGATGCCGAGCACTTTGTGCAAGCCCACATGATACGTCGGACGCCAAATGCAACGTTGATTATGATTTATCGCGGTTATACAACCGAAGTGCCTTTGCCTTGTGCAGCACTGAGGTTGTATACCGCCAATAAACTGACCCTTCATATGAGTACCGAGTCGGACGATTCTCCACCTCGGAGAGAGCCCGCTCGTCACAGCGTTGCAGGTGAAGGACCGGTCACGAGGGGACGAGCCAGGCGTGACGCCGGGCTCGCCACTTCATAGGAACCAGAAGATGCACCACCGATGCCGCACCGACACACGTCCACGTTCGAGGCAACTTACGACATGTACACCGATGTTGGGACGTCCGGAGCAGGAGGCTCTGGACAACACCAAGAACCGAACTACTTCGCCTCTGGACGCTGGGATTACGCCAGAGCATGGACTCTGAGTGGTCTAGGAGTTGGTATGCAGGGGGGCACGACAGTGCCTCCCAGCCTTACTACCCTGGACACTTGCAGTCTGCGCGGTTCGACTACGATCGGGAGTTGTCCTACATCTCTGATTGAGTGGACCTCATCGACGGTCGTACTCGAGATATTCAAGATACGCTAGCTCGCCATTCTCAGTACCATCAAGAGAATAGCGGGATGGTAGCGTCCATCCAGCACGACGTTCGGGAGCGGGCAGATCAGTTGACTCAGTACTTTTCAAGGTTTAATCCCTACCAGTAAAGAGTCCAAGCTTGGGGGAGGACCCCCATCAGGTACGTCCCGACTTACCCAGCACTTTGGTCCTTCAATTGCATTTTCCCTTTCATTTCCCTTTCTTGCAACGAGAAAAAAAAAGAAAAATGAAAATACCAAAAATATTTGCTTTGAATAAAATTAACTCCCAACTATGCATGGAATGAAACATATGCCTCTCATCTTGGAAATGATGAATAGTTGCTCTGTTATTAATTTTGCAAGTACTTTGCTGCAACTAGTTGCTTGATAATGCTTGAGTTATTTGGCATGAGTAAAAATGAACCTGAAAACCTTGTGGGAGAACATGCTTTGTTCCAAGTCTAAGTCATTGTGGGGATTGATATAGTGAGACTTTGGTTGAGTTCTATTTTTTGCTCTTAGTATGGTGAAAATCTTGGATGTTTATGCTTTCAAAAATAAAATAAAGTTCCTCATTGGTCAAAATACATGATAAGCTTAGTTGAAAAATTTCTACTCACATGCTGCTTGTTATCTTAGTGAGTTTTGTCAAATTGTTGTGACCTTTGGGTGAGACTTTCATACTCTTAAAGATCGAGATTCACATACACACCACCTCTCACTTGCAATTCCTACATTGGGAGTTAGCAAACTTTTCCATCATCCATCCACAAAAATAAAATGCTCCATGTTCTATGATCTCCCTCTCCAAATATTCTTGATAGAGGCATGGGCTATGCAAAAAGAAAAGCATGCCAAAGAAGCATGGCAAAAAAAGAAAAAAAAGAAAAGCATACCAAAGAGCATGGCAAAAAGAGAGAGATAAAGAAAAGCATGCCAAGTGGCATGGCAAAATTATGAATAAAAGATAGCCCATGTTCTCGAAAATTAATCAAGGAGAGGAGGATTCATGCCAAGGAGTCCCACCATACTCCATTCCATCATATTCCATTCCACCATATTCCATTCCATCCATCCCACACACTTGCACTGCTCAATCTTAAGGTGTGATTTGATTCCTCAAAGATCCGGTCTTTGAATTAGCAAAATATAAGATGCATGCATGCCTTCATCCTTTGTCCCTGAGCCACACAAAAAGCCATATTAGATGTTAGGATGAAAAAGAAGCACAAGCCTTTGGTGAGGATTCAAATACACTTGAGCGATTGAGTGCGCCAATTGAGGAACAATTTAAGTTTTTCAAAACTTGTGGAAAAACTCTGAGATAGGATCCTGAAAAGAGTAGAGTGGAAAAAAACTAAGTTAAGCTGTTCATCCTTTCAACCGCCCAAGATAAGGAGATTACTATAAGCCCCATAGTTAAAATGGTGAGTTAAAACTTTGCCATTGATTCAAGTAAAGTTGAGTACTAGTTGTTCATAAAGTTACCTCCAAAAGAAATGACATTGTAGAAACTCTTGATCCACCAAACCTAAGTCTTTATCTTTGCTCGAGGACGAGCAAAGAGCTAAACTTGGGGGAGCTTGTTGGCGGTCGTTACGGCACGTTTTCGACCACCAATACTTGGGAATAATTGAGCTCATATGCAACATTCCATGTACTTAGGTTTTATTTCTAATAAAGTTCCACGAGTTTTGGTGAATGTAACTTATGCAGGTACAATTACAACAAATACGTGCTATAGGGGTCGGAATTGACTGATTCGGCCGAACGACACGATTCGGCCGGTTACCCCCCTTAGCAGTACGAGTCACCGGGAGCCATCCACGTCAATGATGATCGAGCAACAACAACTCACGACACGTGGACGACCGCCAACTCATCCCGGAGCACCGCCATGTCAACATGGGCCCACATATCACGAAGACAACCACCAGAAGGCAGCCCAGGGGAGGACCAGCAACAAAGGCGGTGCAGGGGGGCAGGCCTGGGCCTCCAGGCCTGTTCGGCCGAACAGGCCCGTTTGGCCGAACCGCCCCCACTGCACCACCAACCCCAGGGAGTGAATCCAAGCCACCCAGAGCAAAGTCGGCAGATCCAAGGGACCTAGGTTGCCCTGGAGACAGCTCGGGATGACGCGGAGACATCCCGGGATACAGGTGGCACCCCCAGGCGCGCGGGACCCTCAGGCAGAGCGGCGACAGACGTCCGCCGGGGGCCACGATGTCACCCGAGGCGGCAACCAGCCTATGTCCAAGGAAGGCTATCTCTTGAACCAGCCTTCTCCAATGGTTAAGCCAGCTGCTAGCTTTTATACATGTACGGAGTACAATAGTAAGTATCGTGTCAATAGTCATATCCGGTGATGATCACCAGAGCCATTAACGGACATATCCGGTGAACATTCCGGTGTTGATCAGCGGGCACATATGGTGATCCTTCGAGGTGATAGCTTACATACCAACCATGCTGGCTTCCGAAATTGGGAGTTGGGCGCCTTGACGCTTGGCAACGGTTGTCACACCCGGCCCAGTTTCTATGGCCCAGTAGTGGCCCATGAGTGCGGGACGCACGTGTTTAGTGCCACATTGCTAGTTGAGCAAGGGTGGAGGCAACCTATAAGCCTTTGTCTTCCAGCCATAGCACCTTCGGGTTAACCCTTTTACACGAAGCGAGGACGAAAGTGTAAGCAGGGTGCTATGTGTACGCGTGCGCGCCCCTCGGAAGGGCTGTGTGGGGCGGCTCGTGGAAGGCGGGGTCTTACAAATGGTATCAGAGCCGACCCTCGCGGTTGCGCGTACGGGTCAGTGTGCGGGCATAGGGCGCATGACGCGTATGGCCCGGGTAGGGCATACGGCATGGACTATGGCGCCGGCACTGGACGTACGGTCGTGCGCCAAGGGGGAACGTTCCTGGACATTTGCCCGTGTGGGTGAGTTGCGCCGACGAGGACGTCGGGTTCTTTGAGGGGGGGTGTATGTCACACCCGGCCCAGTTTGTATGGCCCAGTAGTGGCCCATGAGTGTGGGACGCACGTGTTTAGTGCCACATTGCTAGTTGAGCAAGGGTGGAGGCAACCTATAAGCCTTTGTCTTCCAGCCATAGCACCTTCGGGTTAACCCTTTTACACGAAGCGAGGACGAAAGTGTAAGCAGGGTGCTATGTGTACGCGTGCGCGCCCCTCGGAAGGGCTGTGCGGGGTGGCTCGTGGAAGGCGGGGTGTTACAACGGTGAACATATTCATATTCAAACTCTGAGGAATTACAATGGTAAATTACAGTCAGCCATGGGCCGTTTACAGATACAAAGACATAAACTGCCTATTTGGCAGTACTTAGGCTACAACAGTAAGGTATTCAGCCCAAGAGAAACCAGCATAGTCTGCGCAGACCTCTTGCTAGTTTTCTTCTGACATCACACCAAGTGAAGAACCTTGTGCGGCTGCATGAATGGAAGAGGGCGGCATTGAAGTTACCCTCGGCGCTGAGATTTGACCCTGGCGGGCGGCGTCGATGAGCTCACTCACGAAATCGGCGTCCATCTCGGCATCATTCACTAGCTTCCTAGCGAAGCCGACTCCCATCTCAGCGACATTGAGGTCCATCCTCCACTCCCCTCGCCTGGCGTCCGTATCGCCGCTCGCTAGCTTTCTTCTGGCATCAATATGCACTCCCCCTGCGCGTTGCTTTTTCTCCCTCGTCGAGCTCACGAGGAGGAGGTGCTGGTTTTTTATGAGAGAAAAACACTGCTGGCTGGTGGCTAATAATCCAATCGAACAGGACGGGCACCACATGTTGGTGGCTTGAAGAGTGTTGTCCTGGTACACCAGGTAGAGGTGTCTATTTATATGCACGGCGAGGCTAGTTTCCCGCATTCATAGAGGGTCTGATTGAATATTGGTGCGCGAGTCCCATGTTTGGAAGTCCGTATTTCGAAGCCTGCACAAGCCCGTTCGGCCCACCACCCGCGCAAGATGGGTGAGTTTACCATCCATGGCCGCCGCTCAACCCTAGCGCTAGTACAAGGGGGTTCATGCTTGCCATGCTAGATTGTGCTCACATCTGTACTGCGCTAGACTGTCCGGTGAACATATGCTATGATCACCGGTCAGCGCAGCGGTAAAAAAAGGTCCCAATCTACCAAGCGCATGCAAGTACACTAGTTAGTCGGACCGGTGTCAACACTGGTAGGATCGGTGGATGCAGAGAATTAAGGACTCAGCGGTACCACCATAGCCGAAGCTCACTGGTTATAGCGTGGGCTGGGGTGCTCCAACACCCCTGTAGCCAGGGCATCCGGTGAAAGAGGAGGAGAAGGGAAGAAGAAGAAGGAAAGGGAAAAGTGATCAATGTAGAGGAGGAAGAAAACAAGAGCCCCCTAGCAACTAAAGTTGCATTCGCCACTGCCTAACGCCCGTGAGTAAACAGTGTGGTGATAACGATGCACCGAGCATGCTCATGCTCGGTCAATAGCTGTTACCACTGACTGCACAGGGAAAGGTAGACACGCATACATATCCGCTCCCAGATGCCAGCGAGTCACGAGTCAGTAGTACACGACTGAGCACGCCTATATATAGACAAGCTTGTGCAGTATACCGGCACAACGTTGGAGAGAGCTTTCCAGCATGTGGAGTCCCAAAGTTCGTCCTCCAGATGAGTTCGCGAGTGATAGTGAAGTAGTTCCAAGTGCATGCCATGGGGCGCGCCATTGATGCCAGAAGAAAGCCGGCGAAAGGTGGTGCACATGCTGGGGGAAAGGAGCAGGACATAGCGCTCCTCATTGGCGAGATGGAGTTCCACCTCGTGACGGAGCCGAGCGAGGAGGCCGAGATGGGAGTCGATTTTTCTACGAAGCTAGCAAATGACGCCGAATCGATGGCCGATTTCGTGAGGCAGCCCATCGAGGACGTCCCGCGGGGTCAAGTCTCAGCGCCGTTGGTGGTGTTTAGTCCTACCCCTCTTCTAGAAATGCAGCCATGAGGTTCTTCAGTTGGTGGGATGCTACAAGAAAACCGGCGAGACAGCTGTGGAAACTGCTCCCGGTGATTGTGGTCTGACTGCCGAACTGAAGTGGTCCAAGAGCTGCCTAGCAGGCAGTACATGTCTTTGTATCTTTAAACGGACGATGGTTGAGTGTAATTTATCCTTTGTAGGTTTGACATAATCATATTCAAAAAGCATGTTTCAAGCATCCACAGACATTGTCCCGTGAGCATTATCGTTTATCACCAGTCGAACGAGTGCATTCTCTCCGCATCCATAGAGGGTCTGGTTGAATATTGGTGCGCAGGGCAAAGAAAATAATGCATTTCGGCCCATGTTTGGAAGTCCGTATTTTGAAGCCTGCACGAGCCCGTTCGGCCCACCACCCGCGCAAGATGGGTGAGTTTACCATCCACGGCCGATAGAGGGTCTGATTGAATATTGGTGCGCAGGGCAAAGAAAATAATACATTTCGGCCCATGTTTGGAAGTCCGTATTTCGAAGCCTGCACAAGCCCGTTCGGCCCACCACCCACGCAAGATGTGTGAGTTTACCATCCACGGCCGCCGCTCAACCCTAGCGCTAGTACAATGGGGTTCATGCTTGACATCCTAGATTGTGCTCACGTCCGTACTGCGCTAGACTATCCGGTGAACATATGCTATGATCACCGGTCAGCGCAGCGGTAAAAAAAGGTCCCAATCTACCAAGTGCATGCAAGTACATTGGTTAGTTGGATCGGTGTCATACCGGTAGGATCGGCGGACGCAGAGAATTAAGGACTCAGCGGTACCACCATAGCCGAGGCTCGCTGGTTATAGCGTGGGCTGGGGTGCTCCAACACCCCTGCAGCTAGGGCATCCGGTGAAAGAGGAGGAGAAGAAGGGAAGAAGAAGAAAGAAAGGGAAAAGAGATCAATGGAGAGGAGGAAGAAAACAAGAGCCCCCTAGCAACTCAAGTTGCATCCGCCACTACCTAACGCCCATGAGTAAACAGTGTGGTGATAACGATGCACCGAGCATGCTCATGCTTGGTCAAAAGCTATTACCACTGACTGCACAGGGAAAGGTAGACACGCATGCGTATCCGCGCACGGCTGCCAATGAGTCACGGGTCAACAATACCCGGCTGAGCATGCTTATATATAGACGAACTTGTGCGGTATACCGGCACAACGTTTGAGAGAGCTTTCCAGCATGTGGAGTGTCAAATTGCACATGAAGCGTACAGACTTTGAGTACAGCACAAATGATATCGTGAACAGTAGGTAACATGGTGCAAAACACTTTATGAGAGTCCTAAGGACGCTGGTTCCCTAGCCACCCTACTAAAGGTCGCGCCGTGAACCCCGCGACAGCATGGACGCAGAGGAAGCTGTCCTAAAAACGATTGCCGATCACGCGGAAGGTAGACTCGCACAGGCGCCGGATCCTGCATTCCTCGCTGCAGAAGTACGACCACCACCACCAGCCATCAAGGCCGACTCGCTTGCCACACCAGCCCTGATGCCATCTGTCTGGATTCGAGTACGGGGACACGCACTGATGAACCGTGCGAGGCCCCGGCTGCCCAAGCACGGCCGACGGGCGGTGGTACTCACTAGGCCAAACGTCCGCCCAAAGTATGTTGAAGATATGCGCGCGTGTACTGAAAACCCCGCGGTTGCTCCATACGGTGACCGTCGTGTCGTCATCCGCCACCTGGGCCACAACCCCTTGGCCCGATGGACATCCTCGGCGCCACGATTTGCTTGCCACAGGAACATAGCGAGCATGTACGCCGCCGGCTTGTGGCCCCCGCGGGCAGCCTGATCTAGGTCGTGCAGCGGCGGATGAAGAGCCCCGATGTGGGGTCGGAATGCGGCCCTCATCCCCTCGACGAAGAGCGCTTCAAGGTTGCCCGCTTTGTAGGTGTTCGCAATCAGCCGCTAGCGAGTCTCCTCGTTGCCCTCCTGCTGCAACGCCCGCCTCAAGTTGAGGCAGCGGCGCACCAGCGTCGCGCCGCACACCCTGTCTCTGACGAGAGAGGAAACCCCCCTAAGGCGACGCAGATCATCCATGGGGCATCTTGACGATGCCACGACGTGGGCGGCATCCTCGATGAGCATGTCTTCTGGAAGCTAGGTAAGGGATCTAGCCATCACCATGCTCGATCTGCCCGGGAACGAGAAGGGCTAAGGAGGTGTTGGTTCGGGGAGATGACAATGTCGGCGGAAAGAGGGTGAGGGCACGATAGCCAAGGGATTACGCATGTGACCCTGTGTCGTTCCCTTAAGTAACAATCGAGGATAAGCGCCTACATAGGTTGCCATAGTTGATTGTCGTTTTTCCAGCAGTTCTTGCCGCCATGGTGACACGCTTGTTTTGAAAAGCCAAAGAGGCGTGGCCGCGTGGCATGAGCTTGACGTGTGGGCCGGGACCCATGCTCCAGTGACCCAATGGGCATAGTATGCAGACACTTTAATCTCTACATATACACGGAAACATTCATATATATATATATATATGGTGACCACACTCCTTTGCCTCGGTGACCTAGTTACAATCATGGTAACCGTTCGATGACACTTTCCACTTTTAGATAGAACAAATAAGTTGAAAGAAATTGAGTTCAAACTCAAAGTAGGAGACAAGGATGAGTTCCATATTAATTGCACTCACCGTTATAATCGATGAAGTCACTGGACGTTCACCGGACGGGGCCCTGAATATGCAACGCCAATGTGCTTCAACGTACCAATTGGACCGGTGAGGACCGATCTGGTAACACCGGTCGAGTGATTATGGTATTTGGAGTTTAGCATCGAAACTTTTTAATCGACGAAGCGGACCAGAGTACCACTGGACTGCGTCAAAGTCTCAGATCGATCCGCACATTTCACTGCATCATATGTTTCACAAATAATTTAGGAATTCATGGGCTATTAGACCATGATTATACTAAAAGGGTTCATGAAGCATACAAACTTAAGAGTCCTAAGGATGGTTCTATGGCAGGTGGCAAGGAGAGACCGTTGATCGCATCCGACAGACGCGCCGGTCCCGCCTGTGCACGCAAACATTAGTTCATTCAATTCAGAAAAGCATGTTTATAGCTTCCACACACATTGTCCTGTGGGCATTAACAATTACCACCGGACGAACGGGTGCATGCGAATAATAGGAACCAAATTCATAGTGGGTCTGATTGGTTGGTTCTATAGGCCTAAGAAAATAATGCATTTTGGCCCATGTTTGGAATTCCATGATTTGAAGCATGCACAATCCCGTTAGGCCCCCCACCTACACGATATGGGTGAGTTTACCATCCACGGCCGCCGCTGAACCCTAGCCCGGTGACCGTTTGTTTTGTTCTTCGTCTCTTCCGCTAACCGGTCGCGTGTCTTCCTCGTCTTCTTCATCTGGCGCAGTACCGTTAGCGCCGGCGTGATGCCTGGGGCTGCAGCCGGCGTAGATGGATCCAGGGGGAAGGGATCTCCCAGCGCCCGCCGGAGGCCATCATCTGTAAAGGTGAGCTTGAAACCACCGGTTCCAGCCCTCTGCTTCGTACCTGTCATGGCGCAGGGCGAGAAGGCATTGGCGGGGTGCGGCGACTGGATCACCGAATCTTCTTCCTCCATTGGCTCAGAGAAATCGATCAGCTATACCCCATCCAGCGAACACTCTAGGGTTCGTGCATCTCCCTCTTCCTCTATGTGCTTTCTTGATCTGGATCTACAGGGTAGGACTCGTTCTTGATCTGGATATGCAAGATTGATTGAAATATTCTAGGGATTTTGTTGGTGAATAGAATTCGATTGATGCTGTTGGCGAATAGAATTTGATGCTAGAATTTGTGTTTTTGAAGTCGGTTTCGGTTAGAGAGCTCCCCCAAGGAATGGAGGTTGCCGATTGGGCCGGGATTAATCATGACACCGAGGATCGGAGCATGTCTTCTGGAAGCTGGGGAAGGGAATAAGCCGGCGCCATAGTCGATGTGCTCGGGTATGACTTGAGGGAAGGAGGTGCTGGTAGGGGAAGGTCGATGAGAATGGTGGTGGAAGAGGGCAAGGGCACCATAGCGAAGGGATTAGCTATTACCCTGCCTCATTCCATTAAATAACAAGAATAATCAAGGAATTACAGCACCTTTGTAGGATGCCTTTGAAGATTGCCATTTAACCGTAGAACGTGACTTTGAGGATACGTCGTTTTGGTAGCACCATTCGAGTGTGGTGCATGCTGTGATCGTATGCAGTGATCACTGGTACTATACGGCGACTACCTGTTATCACAGGTACCATACATTGATCACATCCACTTATAAATGCACTGGGTGTTTGTTGACACTTCTTACGGTCCACTATCAGGATTGTGAATCTCGGTAATGGTGCAAGGAGTGTTCATTGGTATTCTTACAATACAAATATAAATCCGCAAGCGCATGGATACCGATGTAGCATTTCACCCGGGAGTATTCTAAGGTATCGTATTTATTTCCTCAGGGAAGCAATGGATAAAGAGTATTGACTATTGACAAGGATGTAACTACTAACTAAAGTACCGGCTAACGAGATGGGGATAAAGGAAATGATAGGAGTGGTATGCGGTTGACACACAGGGAGTAGTCTAGAATAGAGATAGAAGAGCGGTATAGCTAGTGCGAGGACAGCGAGACAGGAAAGGATTCCTATATACTTCCACTGGCCTTGAGATATCTCTAGCAAAGATTACGGCTAGCATGAAGAATGGCATCTATGGTTCTTTTCCTAGTTCTATTACCTCAGCGTCGGGACACGGAACCAGCAACACACGGAAAGGGATGAGAAGGGGTGCTGCTAATACCCGCTCTAAGGATCCGACGGTTCTGAGCAGGACGTGGTGGACTACATAGGCCGTATAGGGCTGTCACCACCTAACGGCTACCACCTCTGTGGACTCATATGCAAACCAAGGTTACTATCTAGTTTAGGCACCACACCTACACTAGATAATAACTAGTTACTCTACTAGAAAGAGCAAGCAACCCCATCAATACCCTAGTGACAGTTCACCGCAAGCATTGAGCAGGATCGAAGTACCAGCTAGGATAAAGTACTAGGAGAGAACTTCTAGAGCCAGACTACAACAGCTAATAACCAAAGCTAGACATTCCATAATTATCCCGGAAATAAATGCAGAATAAATAACTCAAGTAAATGCAGAAGATAATATATTAAATACTCAGAGTCTTGCGTAAAGAAAAGATACAAGAGCTTTACCAAAACTCCAGAAGACGACTCCGGAACCCCGAGCAAAGCTCGACCCTAACTCTAACTCCCTGCTAGACTAGCCTAACTCTACATCTTGAAAGAGGAGAATGGAGACTTACTCCCAAATGGTCTGTGTTACAAGTGAAATGGACGCCTCTATTTATAGTTCTACATGGCGGTTGAGCTTGGGTAACCGCCAAGGAAGCCAGGGGGCATCTCCGGTTGATTCGGCCGAATATCCTGGTTCGGTCGAATCCTAGAGTTCAGCCGATCCATGGATCTCCACCGCCTTTGCTCCCACGGCCAGGATGCAACCCTGGGAGGCGGTTGATGTATTGAGTGCGGTTCGGCCGAACTGGGGAGTTCGGCCGAACTGGGCTTTCAGCCCAGAACGGCCCCCGTGCACAGCCTCTTGCTCCTGGACCTCCTGGGCTGGCTTCTTGTGATGTACTTCATGTGGTTTTGGCCCAGAGATGAGGTGCCAATGGTCCTAGTGTCTTTCACGGTCGTCGCTCGGTCATCGCTAACATGGACGACCCTTCCGGTTGTGCTTTGCATTGTGTACGGCTAAGGGGGGTAACCGGCCGAACGGAGTCGTTCGGCCAAATCGGGCGATTCTGGCCCCTATAGCCCGTATTTCTCATTATTGTATCTGCACAAGTGAAACACAGCAAAACTCGTGGAACTTTATTAGAAATAAACCTAAGTGCATGTAATGTCACATATAACCTCTTTTATTTCCCGAGTATTGGTGGTCGAAAATGGGATGTAACGACCGCCAACAAGCTCCCCCAAGCTTAGACCTTTGCTCATCCTCGAGCAAATATAGAAACTTAGGCTCGGTGGATCAGGAGTTGCTACAATGTTAAAATCTTGCAGGTAATCTTTATAAACAACTAGTACTCTAAAATACTCAAATCATTGGCAAAAGTATTGACTCACCATTTTCCCTATGGGGCGTATAGCAATCTCCTTACCTTGGGCGGTTGAAAGGTTGAACAGTTTAACTTAGTTTTATTCTACTCCTACTCTTTTCAGGATCCCATCTCGGAGTTTTCCACAATTTTTTTTGAAGATTTGAATTTGTTCCTCAATTGGCACACTCAATCACTCAAGTGGTATTTGAATCCTCACCAAAGGCTTGTGCCTTTTTTCATCCTATAATCTAACAAAGCTTTTTGTGTGGCTCAGGGACAGAGGAAGAAGGCTTACTTGCATCTTATATTTTGCTAAGTCAAAGACCGGACCTTTAGGGAACCAAATCATACCTATAGATCGAGAAGTGCAAGTGTGTGGAATATGTGGAGTGGAATATAGTGGAACTTCTTGGGATGATTCTTCCTCTCCTTGACTTATTTTCGAGAACATGGGCTATCTTTATTTTCATATTTTTGCCATGCCATTTAGCATGCTTTTCTCATATCTTATTTTTTCCACACTGCTTAGCATGCTTTTCTTTTTCACTTCTTTTTGCCATGCTCTTTGGCATGTTTTTCTTTTTCTTATTTTTGCATAGCCCATGTCTCTATCAAGGATATTGGAGAGAAAGATCATAGAACATGGGGCATTTATTTTGTGGATGAATGATGAAAAATGTTTGCTAACTCCCAATGTAGGAATTGCAAGTGAGAGGTGGTGTGTATGTGAATCTCGATCTTTTAAGCATGAAAGTTTCACCCAAAGGTCACAACAATTTGACAAAGCTCACTAAGATAACAAGTAGTATATGAGTAGAAATTTTGACTAAGCTTAGCATATGGCTTTGGTAGGGATTGCTAACCAATGAGGAACTTTATTTTATTTTCGAAAGTAAAAGACATCCGAGATTTTCACCGTACTAAGAGCAAAGGCAAGAATTCAACCAAGTCTCACTATATCATTCCTCACAACAACTTAGACTTGGAATAAAGCATGTGCTCCCACAAGGTTTTTAGGTTCATTTTTCACTCATGCCAAATAACTCAAGCACCAATAGAGTAACAAGTTATGAACAAGGTACTTGCAAGATATATGACAGAGCAACTATTAATCATTTCCATGGTGAGAGGCATATGATTCATTTCATGCATAGTTGGGAGTTATTTATTTGAAAGCAAATGTTTTTTTGGCATTTTTATTATTCAAACTAAAGCAAAAATTATATCAAAGATGCAGCTTGCAAATATACGGTTGAGACTTACCTCCTGGGGGTCCTCTCCCCCAAGCTTGGCTTGGAACATCGGTGTTCGTGATCTCTGAGTTGGCCTTCGTCGGTGCAGAGACATGTGATGAAGTAGGGGAGTGTCCCTAGCCTCACCAATGCTCGTGTACGGAATGTGCTCAATCGTCCTCAGGAATAGAGACCACGAAATGATGCCTGCAAAATGTTAGAACGAGAATACCCGAAGGACCATGGGATGAATGTTAAGTGATTAGTTGTTCAGGGTTTGTCATTCCTACAAGGATTTGACCTCCACAAACCGTTTTCATGAAGTAGCATAATGATCAAAACAAAGGAAATATTTTTGTTGGTTTTATGTTTTTATTCATGCAAGTGAATCAAACATTGCATAGGATTGAGAGAGGAATTTACTCAAGGAATGTACAAGTGCAATCCTAACTGGAGCAAACTTCCTCCATGCATCCAAGGTGTCACCCACAGGCAAGTGAGAGGAGAAGGAGCTCTGTTGAACACCATGGTTCGACTGAACCACCCATGGGGGTGCTCAGCCTGCTGGCTGTTGGCACTCCTTACAGCCTATAGATAAATCCGCAAGCGAACGGATACTGATGTAGCTTTCACCCGGGAGTATTCCAAGGTATCGATTTCCACGGGTAACGAGAAGTGAACTAATTCTAAACTAAGTTGTCCTAGGTGGATGGAATGGATGGAGTAGATGGGTGGATGACAACAACAAAGAAAGAAGAGGAGTGATAGGAGGGTAGAGAGGGTACGAGTCTGATAGAGGTACTCTACTGATTGATCGAGCAAATTAGAGGATACAGATAGATACTTGCTTCGGGACAACGGAACCTATGACACGCAGAAAGGGATGAGAAGGGGTGTCACCAACTCCGCACTGGGGGATCCTACAGGCCGGGACTAACGTGATGGACTACGAAGACCGAAAGGGTTGTCACCACCTTACGGCTACCACCTCTGTTGCAACGGGGGTAAACTAAGTTAGTCTCAAGTATAGGCACCACGCCTACACTAGTCAACTAATACTTATCTCCTATAGAAATATAAGCACCCAAGCTAAGCAACTAGTATACAATTATACCAATCAACTAAGCATTGAACGAAGAACCAGCAAGTCTATAAAAGTAAGAACTGAATGCTCAATTAATTAGAGAGAGATACAAGAGTTACCAGACAAGACTCGGATGTTACTCGAAGGAGAGCCGCATCAGTAGAGGTACAACTTGAAGAGGGGCCGACACTCCGGCTCCTCTCCGGGACGCTCACCTCTCCTCTCTTCCTATTTCTACTGCTACAAGTGGGGAACTAACAGCGCTTCGCTAGCACTCTATCTCTTGTGTAGTGTCTTTTGCAGGTGACCAGGAGCATCTATTTATAGGGGAGCAATGACGGTGGAGCTTGAGCAGGCACCAAGGCACCTGGAGGCGGTGCAGGGCCGGTACAGGCCAAATCTCCTGGTTCGCCCGAACCGAGGGGTTCGGCCGGACTGCCATCTAGCACCACCTTTGTGCTGAGGCGGTGCAGAGGCGGTTCGGCTCCTAGGGGCGGTTCGGCCGAAGTGGGCCCTTCGGCCGAACGGGCCCTGTGGCGCGGCGATGCTCCCCCGTGCAGCTTCTGCCCTGTGGACCCTCCTGGCTAGCTTCTGATGCTTGGTTTCGGGTTGTACCGGCCCAGGATGCGGTCATCCACGCATTGTATGTCTTCACCGCTTGGTCATCGTTTACGTGGACGGCTCCCGGTGTCGTGCATGTCTAAGGGGGGGCAACCGGCCGAATCGTGTCATTCGGCCTAATCGGTCATTTCCGTCCCCTATATCACGTGTTTCTCCATTTTGTACCTGCACAATAGACAATCACCAAAACTTGTAGAAATAGTCAGTGTTAAGCCCTACAGCTATGGTGTAAGTCTCCAATGTGTTTGTTTTATACTCGGTTGGAGGTCGGAAATCGGTCCGTAACGACTGCCAACAAGCTCCCCCAAACATAGATCTTTGCTCGTCCCGAGTAAAGAAATTAAAACATGAGCAAGACTAAAGTAAGGGTTCTTTAATGACATAAGTATTGCATATTGAATATTCCAAACTTTTCTCCATACCTGTGTGTTTTGTAGTGGCTAATCCCTGAATCTTGGGTGGTTAATAATCGGAACAACTCTTACAACAAGATCCTTCTGCTCATCCTGCATTCGGGGGGTTTTCTGGTTTTCATAAATAAATGACCCTTGTTCCTTCATCCCTGATACTCTCAGCTCTCTGGAGTCACTCCTTTTTACTCACACTCTCTCTGGTATTTTTCTTTGTCTCTCAGGTGGTGGCCTTGTCACGTCATGTATTTCTGTCGAGCCGAAGATTGGTTCCCAGAGTGTTCATCATTTCCCTTGGTCAGTTGCAAGTTAAGGATGCAGAGTTCATGTCGGTCCTCAGTCTCGTGACCCCTTTTCTTTTCTCTTCCCTTTTTGGGAATTTTCCTTTTCTTCTCTTCTTCTCTTTTTTTCATTTGGACTTTCACGAGTCCTTTATTTTTCAGGACATCACTGAGGCATGAGGGCTTCTACTATACTCTGATGATAATTTGCTTGCAACAGATTTGAGGCAACGTGACCATCTCTGGGGACTCCGAATTTGACAAGACATTATACTAGCCAAGATAAGTCTCAGGAGTAAACTCTCAAGTATATGTGTAAGTTGGAAGTATTGGATAGGATGAAGGTATAGGGTATAGTTTTATATTTTCAAAATGTAAATTCTCCCGAATGATGGAATGGACAATTGGTTTGTTTTATCGAGTCATATCACAATCATCAACAACCTAGATCAGGGGGTTCCTATCATGAGATATTTTCACAGGTAATAGGTACTTGGTTCGAAACAAACAACAGGCAAATTCATGCATAAAAGAAAACTGAGTTCGTTTTGTTTATGTGAGGCATGTTTACTCAAAATTTTGAAATGCGACAACACAGGAAAATAAACAGGAGGGAGAAAGTGCAAACCGGCGTGTAGGAGCGCGAAGGGGGGCAGCCGGGCTGGTTCGGCCGAACAGGCTGGTTCGGCCGAACTGGTCCGGTGCGCTCTCCATCATGTCATGTAACTCCTATGTCGTTCCTGTACTCGTGCAATTCTCTGTCAATCATGGTATACTCCGGGTGGCTAAAATGCACCAGCTGGAGCGTGGATTTATTCTCATTTCGCAAACAATTCTCATTTTATTTATTCATTAACCTAACATTAGAAACAAAATGTTGGGAAGGGAAATAAATTCAGAGCACCCTAAACATGAATCTAAGAAAATAAATAACTCAAACAACTAGCAAACCAAATTAACTAAACTAATGGTGCTCTATCTAAGAACGAGATGACCGTGGGACACTACTCTGCGGGAGGTCCATAGAGATCCTCGTGTCCCGTGGCCTTGAAGAGCCTCTTAAGCTTCACGCACAGGCCCCCGCAGAGGACTTCCATCTTGTCCTCCGAATCCAAGCGCGCGAGCTCTGCCTCAGCCACCTTCTCGTCCAGGTGGTTGATCTTCAGTTGCGCCTCCACCAAATCTGCCTTCAGGCTCTCCAAAGTGGGTGGCTTCTCCTCCTCCTCTTCGTCGTCCACCTCATCGGAGAACTCCATGTTCCCAGGCGGCCCTTTGATGGCCGGGGGCTGCCTGTGACGCTGAACTCTAGGGTGGCGCCGTGGCGGAGTGGACTGGGACGACTCCGTCAGCCCCAGCTCGTCCCGGTTCAGTGGCGGGATGAGGACTTTGTCGTATCCCGTAGCGGTACACTCACCCTTGATGGTGAAACGTAGCGGGACGTCCGGTGTGTACTCTGGTGCCTTCCCATCCTCCTCCTTGAGCGCCATCAGCGCGAGGTTCGGCACCCTCAAGGAAGATACCGATCTCAGGCGCAGCTGCCCCGTGTTGGGCCTTGGCAAAGCCGAGCGAGGTGGCTTCTTGATTTCCTTCAAAGGAGCAAGGAGCTCCTCCATAGCAGCATGGTGCGTGGAGTAAGGGCGCGGTGTTGTGTTGCGAGTAGGTCGAGCCTCCCTTCGTCCGTCAAGTCGACGTCGGAGATGCGGTAGGCTTGCTCATGCCACACGGAATCGCCATTCCGGTTGGCAGGGCTTGAGCCCCTGGCTGAGGATGCACCCTTGTAGGAAGAAGAAGGCATTGTGGCTGTGTGCTAGGGGCTAGAAGGATTGTAGATAAGATGAGGGAGTCGATAGAAGGTCTCGACTTTTATCGGTGTTTTCCCTCGATCGAAAAACGAGATCCCTGACGTTTTCCTCGCGAGTTTCGGGATAACACCAACTGCAGATGAGTTTGGGAGTACAAATCCGCACGAAGGGCCAGGGGGCTGGGTTTGGCCGAACCCTAGCCTTCGGCTAAACTGGCTGGTTCGCCCAAAGGGCCCAGTTCGGCCGAACTGGCCCCTGGGTCCCCCTGGGTGCGGGCCAAGTCGGGCTTCAATCCTTTGGTCATGGGTCCTTGAGATTTTTTGGGGGTTTTGGCCTAGAAGGTTCGGAAATGAAAGACTTGGGCCTGAATTCCACGGATAGGTGTCAGAGTACTACAAATTCGACAACATCTAAGTCATCGAGTGGCGGAGGCTCTGGTTCTAGGAAGATCTTCAACCGCTGCCCGTTAACCTTGAAGGCATTCCCATCTTCGTCTTGCAATGTGACGGCCCCATGAGGTGCAACGTTAATTACTATGAACGGGCCATCCCATTTGCTTCTTAACGTCCCGTGACCAAAGAGTTTGACACGGGAGTTGAAAACAAGAACCTTGTCTCCCGGCTTGAACATTTTGACCTTAATCCTTTTGTCGTGCCATCTCTTGGTCCGTTCCTTGTATAGCCGGGAGATGTGGTATGCTCTCTCACTAATTTCATCTAATTCGGCCAGCTGGATCTTCCGTTTGAGGCCGGCTGCTGGAAGGTTCATACCCCACTTCCTAATGGCCCAGTGAGCTCTAAACTCCATTTCTACAGGTAGATGGCAGGTCTTGCCATAGACTAGTTGATATGGGGTCATGCCTATGGGTGTTTTATAGGCCGTGCGGTATGCCCAAAGTGCATCTGGGAGTTTGTCCTTCCATTGTTTGCTCATCTCATTTACGGTCTTTTGCAGGATATTTTTGATTTGTTTACTGGAAGTTTCTGCTTGACCACTAGTTTGGGGGTGATTGGGTGTAGCTACGTTATGTTGCATTCCCAAACTTGAGAGATACCTACGGAAGGCTGAATCAATGAAGTGGGAGCCGCCATCACTAATGACTATCCTAGGAACGCCAAAGCAAGGAAAGATAACCTCATGAAACATTCGTCTCGCGCTCCTAGAGTCAGCAGCCACACAAGGCAAGGCTTCCACCCACTTAGAGACATAGTCTACTGCCACTAGAATGAATTGACAACCCTCGGAATTTGGGAAGGGACCCATGAAGTCCACTCCCCAGACATCGAAGATTTCTACTTGGAGATTGCTAGTGAGTGGCATTGCGTCTCTAGTGTTGATGTTCCCATGTTTCTTGTAGCGTGGGCACCGCATGACAAATGCTCTCGCATCCTCATACATGTTGGGCCAGTAGAAACCACACTGCCAGAATTTAGCATTGGTCCGGAATGCACCGTAGTGTCCTCCGTATGGGGCTGCATGGCACCTTTCCAGGGGGAACATACCCCGTTACCATGTAGTTTACTATGTTGGCATACCACGGATCACCAGTGGTGACCTTAAGGACCGTATCATCCCGCAAATAATCGTCAATTGGAAGATCAGACGGGACTTGCATTCGAGACAAATGATCAGCCACTGAGTTCTCTACTCCTTTCTTATCTCTTATCTCAATATCGAAATCTTGGAGTAGAAGAATCCAGCGCATGAGTCTCAGTTTCGTAACCTTTTTTGTCAGAAGGTACTTCAGAGCAGCATGATCTGAATAGACTATGACCTTGGCCCCGACTAGGTAGGACCGGAATTTGTCTATAGCAAATACAACTGCTAAGAGCTCCTTCTCCGTGGTTGCGTATTTGAGCCGGGGGCCAGTGAGCGTTTTGCTAGAGTAAGAGATAGCATAATGCTTCTTGTCCTTGGTTTGGCCTAACACAGCTCCTACGGCATAGTCGCTCGCATCACACATGATTTCAAATGGGATGCTCCAGTCGAGAGGCTGGATGATGGGAGCGGAAATGAGTGCCTTTTTGAGGAGGTGAAATGCGGCATAGCACTCCTCATCAAAAACGAAGGGGGCATCTTTGGCTAAAAGATTGGTCAAGGGCCGAGATATCTGGGAGAAGTTTTTAATAAAACGCCTATAGAATCCGGCATGGCCAAGGAAGCTACGAATCCCCTTAACATTTGTAGGAGGTGGAAGTTGCTCAATCACTTCTATCTTTGCTCTGTCTACCTCGATCCCACGTTCTATGTCCTAGGACAATTCCCTCTCGCACCATAAAATGGCACTTTTCCCAGTTTAAAATGAGGTGTTTTTCTTGACATCTCTGGAGGACCTTGTCCAGATTCTTCAAGCATTCAGTGAAGGTCTTTCCATAAACTGAGAAATTGTCCATGAACACTTCCGTAATCTCTTCAATCATATCAGAGAAGATGGACATCATGCAACGTTGAAAAGAGGCGGGTGCGTTACATAGCCCAAAGGACATTCGCCAATAGGCGTACGTCCCGTAGAGGCATGTTAACGTGGTTTTACTCTGGTCTTCTGGATGGATAGGAATTTGATGGTACCCAGAGTAACCGACAAGGAAGCAGAAGAAAGAGTGTTTGGCTAATCGTTCAAGCATCTCGTCAATGAACGGAAGGGGGAAATGGTCCTTCTTGGTGGCCTCATTGAGTCGACGATAGTCGATACACATACGCCAACCAGTGACGGTGCGCTGAGGAATGAGCTCGTTTTTTTCATTGCGCACAACTGTCATTCCTCCCTTCTTAGGAACGACTTGAACGGGACTAACCAGTTCACTATTGGGGACAGGGTAGATGATCCCTGCGTGAAGGAGTTTGAGAACTTCCTTTTTCACGACCTCTCTCATGGCATTGTTCAACCGTCGTTGAGGTTCCCGAGACGGGGTCGCTTCGGAATCGATCGGGATGCGATGGGTGCAGAGGTTCGGGCTGATCCCTTTTAGGTCTTGGAGAGAATATCCTAAGACCGATCGATTCTTCTCCAGGATAGTGATGAGTTGTTGGGTTTCTACTTCGGAAAGCTTATCACTAATGATCACTAGAGTTTTCTTATCCCCAAAGAGGAAAGCATACCTAAGTCCAGGTGGAAGAGGTTTGAGCTCGATTGGAGATGGTTTTGTAGTTTCGTTTGTATCCAGCTCAATCGGAGGATGGGTTTCCTCCTCTTCCGTAAAGAACAGAAGGTCCCCTTCTGGAATAGGCTATTCGAGGTCTTGCAAGGAAGCTAACCTAACTTCCTCTAAAGGGTCAGGATCGGGGTCTGCCTCTATTGGGGTGTTTAACGATTGGGAATAGGAGACAGGGATAAGTTCTTTGCCGATCCTAAGCTCTACAAGCTGATTTATTGGTGCTTTTTCCAGTATCTTCAAGATTGGCCTACCTATGAAGATGGGATGCGTGATGTTGCTGGGTAGGTCGAAGATATGGAAATCCATGAATAGTTCAGGGTCGTTAACCTTAACGGGTGTGACCTGCAAGATCCCCAGACAATCCAGGATTCTTCCTGAAGTGCACTTAAGTTGTTTTTGAGAAAACGACCATGGTTCACCAGGGAGTTCGAATTGCACCAAAGAGCTAGAGATTATATTGATTCTGAGGCTCGGGTCATACCCAATTTCTCGGTCGTAGCCCATGATTTCACAAAATATCCTCTTGGTTTTTCTGGGCTTTTTGACCACCTCGGACGAGGCTTCGGCCTCTTCTAGCCACTCCCGACTCATGATAGCGGGAGACGTCCTAGGTACTCCCGCTGATATTCTAATTCCTCTTTGTTGGGGGCCTGACCCTTTTGCTCTACACATCATTCCCGTGGGAAACTTGCTGCACTCCCGATGTCTTCGAATAGATCATCGTCAAAATCATAGAGAGTGGTGTAGAGTGAATCATAGTGGTCTGGGCTAGAATATGGTTGAGGTTCGAAATGAGCTTCAGGTTCTAATGGAATGGAAGAGCTAATTGATTTGGATTGGATTTGCACTGGCTATTCAGGTTTAGTCTAGTTTTCTTCTTCATCGGGGAGTTCATCATAGACTCCAGTGTAGGGAGTGTTATCTAGGATACGATCCAGGATCACTCTCGCTTCACTAGGAAACAAATGAAAGAATGACCCTCCTGAAGCAGAGTCCAAGAAAGTTGTGGCTACGGGACATAGGCCAAGGCTGAAATATTGAAGAATGATAGGTTCTGACAAGCCTAGGTCTGGTCCAAATGCCAGAATTTGCTTGAAACGAGCCCAAGCATCTCCTAACGATTCGCCCTCTAATTGCTTAAAGGTGATGATTTCTGCTCGGAGGCTAGCTACTTTGGAGATTGGGAAGAAATTTCGACAGAATTTTTCTCTAAGGGTCTCCCAACTTCCTTCCATAGTACTGACAGCTAGAGAGTACCATTTCTTTGCTCCTTCCGCTAATGAAAACGAGAATAGCTTCCATTTGAGTGTCTCTTGTGTCATGCCCGCAATGGTCAGGCACAAGCAGAGTTGCTCAAACTCACGCAAATGCGTGTACGGACTCTCGGCATTCGTTCCTGAGAACGTTTGCTCTCGAACCATGGCTATGAAGCCGGGACGCAGCTCATAGTCGGGTGTGTGGATGGGATGTGATGATGATGGTGTGTAACACCCTAGTTTTGAATTTGCTAGGTTTTTAAATTTTTTCTAAAATTGTTTAGAATTAAATAGAGAGTGTAAAGTTATTTTAAAATAAAGCAATATTTTTCTAATTAGAAAATAAATTAATATATGTGATAAGGATAAGGTGATTGTTGCATTCATGCTCCTGCATAGTTTTCTTGCTTGGAAAAGTGTGGATTTCAAAACACTTTTGAAAATTCGATTAAGTTCGTTAGTGTGTTTAAGTTTAAGGACTAAATAATTTCTGGAATATATATGTTATATTTAAGGGCCAAATATTATTTTAGGGCTTTGCCCATTTTCTTTTCTCCTCTCTCACTCTTTTCTTAAATCAACTTCCTAATCCTAAAACCGTGGCACACCAGGCCATTTGTAGCCCACAGCATCCCCAAACCCAACCCAAAACCCTCCTCACCCGGACCCAACCTGCCCTGGCCCAAAGTCGTCTGCGGCCCAAACCCTCTCCTTCCCTCTCCCTCTCTTCTCCCGCAGCCGGCCCACCGCCAGCCCACCCAGTCCAGCTTCCCCCTCACCTCTCCCTCCCCCCTAGCTGGGCCTTGAACCTCGCCAGCCCAACCCCACTCCCCTCCTGCAGACGCGAGGGGAAGGCGCCTAGCGCCTGGGCGCCACCACCTCCCCTCCCTCTCTCACTGTCATGCCCGGTTTTAAGGACAAAACCAAACGCACCATTTATGCATGCCCAGGATCAAAATTCATGCATAAAGTGACATCATAAGTGAATAACAGAACAATATCCATTACAAAGCGTATATTATTACAAAATGACCAGGGAGTCTTAAAGAAAATTACACATTCGTAAATCTAATCGTGACGGAGGGCTCCATATTCCACAGGAACATCGACCGGGGGCACGCCTGCCTAGTACTCCGAGTCTTCGTGAATGGCTCCTTCTCCGGGTTTTCTGAATAGTAGCTCCTTTGCAGCACTATCTGAGCAGCAACAGAGGGGAGACACAGCAGGGGGTTCAAAGGAGAAGGGTGAGTACACCTGGAGGCGTGTACTCCACAAGTGGGGGAATTAAATGACATGTAGGGCTTATGAACCAGGAAGGCTATTTAGGTGGACTACAAAGCTCATATTTTAGTTGGTCAAATTTTAATTAAGCACCTAAGATTAATAATATTCAGGCTTCCCAAACCACACCCAACTTAGGGTTAAACCCACATAGAACTGACCAAACCACAGTTAACCACCACTGTGATCCTCCCAACCAACTAACCATGTGAGGGTCCAGGCCGCTCTTGACCGTGAGCACGGCTGTTATAACAGTTTTACACTCTGCAAAGGTTGTACACTTTCACCATGAGACGTGATACCTTTTAGCTGAGGTTGCAAGCCTCCACACATTTCCAAGATGTGAATGCCGGGGTACACTACGAGGTCGTTACTAGGTTCACCAGCGCGCATTAATCCACTCAGGGTTCGGGTACCCATCATTGTGTCGTGCTTGAGTCCACCCCAGCCCCAACAGCCACATAGCCAACACCATTGCCTATATAGTTCTCATAGTTGTACTGTTTTCCTGGGTGGTTGCTCCACAGATCAATCGTTATTTAACCTTGGCTCAGGCAACAACCTTCTCTTCACAACCTCGCATCAAACCCAACTTGCCTGAGCCACCTAAAGTTCCAGGTTGCTAAAAGATTACCGAAACCAATGTTGCATAGTTCATTAATCAAGAATAATTATAACCCATCCCATGTTGAGCAAGCTAAGCATATGCTACCCATAAAAAGGTACCTCTAAAGGCTTCAAGGAATGTCATGAAAAAGCTAGTAAACAACCTATACAAGATTCCCAACAAATTGACATCTAATGCAAGAAAGCATAAATAAAAGGTGATAGTATGCAAAATAATAAAGGCGCAAGAGTCAAGATGATCAAGACACTTGCCTCTTTTCCAAAGTCTCCCTGCTCAGAAGCGTTCCTCAGCGTAAACAAATCAACTGGAAATAACACATATGCACAACTAAGAACAATACACCAAGCAATAAAAAAATAGTTTTCGAAAACATACTGCTATTTAACACCAGCTACAACAAACGCAAAGGCACGAGAAGCGCTTAAAACGGAGCTACGGTTCAAAAGATAAAGCTAGCGAGCATTTGAATTATATACAGAAGGAAGAACTATGTGCTGCATTTATTTTCATTTATGAATGTACGTGTAAAGGATATTTTAAAGAAATAACCATGGTTAGATTATTCAAATTATTTTAATTCAAAAGCGAAGTAAATCCAAGTCATATTTTATTTACAAATATTTGCATATAAGTTAAGTCATTTATCATTTAACTTAAAAGACATGTGAGAGGGTCTAATCGAATTATTTCATGTGACGTGTTGAACTAAACATGTTACAAATTAAAAACACATTTATGTTGACTTTATTCAAATTAACATGAATTTATCAAAAGTCGGTGTATAAACCTAAATAAATTTTATTTAGAAAGCTAGTTGAAAGGTACTTGGATTAATTTAATATTTTATTTAATTTTTTAAAACATGATCATCATGAAACTACGCTTGTAACGATAGCACACGCTAAAAGAGGACCATCGCAACAAGAACGAACTAAAACGGAGCTAGGACGCAAAAGGTATGAGCTAAAACGTAATTTAACTATTTTCTGGAATTTTATTAACACCTAAAAGAATTTTATTTAAGCTAAAACTAATTTTTATAGCATTGGCAAGGATTATAATATTTTTAGAATTAAAATAAACTAATTTATGACATCATATATAAAATTATGACATCAACAAGGCATTTTATACAAGGTTTAAATAGGTTTTGCATTTTTATTAAATTACCAAGGGCATTTATATAATTTTCAGAAAGTTGAAAGGTCTATATTGTGAAATGTACAAGGTCCACTATGTCAATGCTGTAAAACAGTAAAAATACAAGGGTTTCTATGCTATTTACATTGTCTAGGGGCTTATACATAAATAACTATAGATAACAGGGGCTAGCAAGCAATTTTCCTGGGTTCCGCAGGGGCCTTGGCGCAAAATAGACAGGCCGGCCGGTTGACTTGGGTATAAGCCCCTAGACAATGTAAATAGCATAGAAACCCTTGTATTTTTACTGTTTTACAACATTGACATAGTGGACCTTGTACATTTCACAATATAGACCTTTCAACATTCTGAAAATTATATAAATACCCTTGGTAATTTAATAAAAATGCAAAACCTATTTAAACCTTGTATAAAATGCCTTGTTGATGTCATAATTTTATATATGATGTCATAAATTAGTTTATTTTAATTCTAAAAATATTATAATCCTTGCCAATGCTATAAAAATTAGTTTTAGCTTAAATAAAATTCTTTTAGGTGTTAATAAAATTCTAGAAAATAGTTAAATTACGTTTTAGCTCATACCTTTTGCGTCCTAGCTCCGTTTTAGTTCGTTCTTGTTGCGATGGTCCTCTTTTAGCGTGTGCTATCGTTACAAGCGTAGTTTCATGATGATCATGTTTTACAAAATTAAATAAAATATTAAATTAATCCAAGTACCTTTCAACTAGCTTTCTAAATAAAATTTATTTAGGTTTATACACCGGCTTTTGATAAATTCATGTTAATTTGAATAAAGTCAACATAAATGTGTTTTTAATTTGTAACATGTTTAGTTCAACACGTCACATGAAATAATTCGATTAGACCCTCTCACATGTCTTTTAAGTTAAATGATAAATGGCTTAACTTATATGCAAATATTTGTAAATAAAATATGACTTGGATTTACTTCGCTTTTGAATTAAAATAATTTGAATAATCTAACCATGGTTATTTCTTTAAAATATCCTTTACACGTACATTCATAAATGAAAATAAATGCAGCACATAGTTCTTCCTTCTGTATATAATTCAAATGCTCGCTAGCTTTATCTTTTGAACCGTAGCTCCGTTTTAAGCGCTTCTCGTGCCTTTGCGTTTGTTGTAGCTGGTGTTAAATAGCAGTATGTTTTCGAAAACTATTTTTTTATTGCTTGGTGTATTGTTCTTAGTTGTGCATATGTGTTATTTCCAGTTGATTTGTTTACGCTGAGGAACGCTTCTGAGCAGGGAGACTTTGGAAAAGAGGCAAGTGTCTTGATCATCTTGACTCTTGCGCCTTTATTATTTTGCATACTATCACCTTTTATTTATGCTTTCTTGCATTAGATGTCAATTTGTTGGGAATCTTGTATAGGTTGTTTACTAGCTTTTTCATGACATTCCTTGAAGCCTTTAGAGGTACCTTTTTATGGGTAGCATATGCTTAGCTTGCTCAACATGGGATGGGTTATAATTATTCTTGATTAATGAACTATGCAACATTGGTTTCGGTAATCTTTTAGCAACCTGGAACTTTAGGTGGCTCAGGCAAGTTGGGTTTGATGCGAGGTTGTGAAGAGAAGGTTGTTGCCTGAGCCAAGGTTAAATAACGATTGATCTGTGGAGCGACCACCCAGGAAAACAGTACAACTATGAGAACTATATAGGTAATGGTGTTGGCTATGTGACTAGGGGAAATCAGGAAATCCAGTGGTCTGCGTTAAGCTGTTGGGGCTAGGGTGGACTCAAGCACGGCACAATGATGGGTACCCGAACCCTGAGTGGATTAATGCGCGCTGGTGAACCTAGTAACGACCTCGTAGTGTACCCCGGCATTCACATCTTGGAAATGTGTGGAGGCTTGCCACCTCAGCTAAAAGGTATCACGTCTCATGGTGAAAGTGTACAACCTTTGCAGAGTGTAAAACTGTTATAACAGCCGTGCTCACGGTCAAGAGCGGTCTGGACCCTCACATGGTTAGTTGGTTGGGAGGATCACAGTGGTGGTTAACTGTGGTTTGGTTAGTTCTATGTGGGTTTAACCCTAAGTTGGGTGTGGTTTGGGAAGCCTGAATATTATTAATCTTAGGTGCTTAATTAAAATTTGACCAACTAAAATATGAGCTTTGTAGTCCACCTAAATAGCCTTCCTGGTTCATAAGCCCTACATGTCATTTAATTCCCCCACTTGTGGAGTACACGCCTCCAGGTGTACTCACCCTTCTCCTTTGAACCCCCTGCTGTGTCTCCCCTCTGTTGCTGCTCAGATAGTGCTGCAAAGGAGCTACTATTCAGAAAACCCGGAGAAGGAGCCATTCACGAAGACTCGGAGTACTAGGCAGGCGTGCCCCCGGTCGACGTTCCTGTGGAATATGGAGCCTTCCGTCACGATTAGATTTACGAATGTGTAATTTTCTTTAAGACTCCCTGGTCATTTTGTAATTCAAATGCTCGCTAGCTTTATCTTTTGAACTGTAGCTCCGTTTTAAGCGCTTCTCGTGCCTTTGCGTTTGTTGTAGCTGGTGTTAAATAGCAGTATGTTTTCGAAAGCTATTTTTTTATTGCTTGGTGTATTGTTCTTAGTTGTGCATATGTGTTATTTCCAGTTGATTTGTTTACGCTGAGGAACGCTTCTGAGCAGGGAGACTTTGGAAAAGAGGCAAGTGTCTTGATCATCTTGACTCTTGCGCCTTTATTATTTTGCATACTATCACCTTTTATTTATGCTTTCTTGCATTAGATGTCAATTTGTTGGGAATCCTATATAGGTTGTTTACTAGATTTTTCATGACATTCCTTGAAGCCTTAAGAGGTACCTTTTTATGGGTAGCATATGCTTAGCTTGCTCAACATGGGATGGGTTACAATTATTCTTGATTAATGAACTATGCAACATTGGTTTCGGTAATCTTTTAGCAACCTGGAACTTTAGGTGGCTCAGGCAAGTTGGGTTTGATGCGAGGTTGTGAAGAGAAGGTTGTTGCTTGAGCCAAGGTTAAATAAGGATTGATCTGTGGAGTGACCACCCAGGACAACAGTACAACCATGTGAACTAGATGGGCAATGGTCTTGGCTATGTTGCTAGGGGAAATCGGGAAATCTAGTGGTCTGCGTTAGGTTGTTGGGGTTGGGCTGGACTCAAGCACGGCACAATGATGGGTACCCGAACCCTGAGTGGGTTAATGCGTGCTGGTGAACCTAGTAACGGCCTCGTAGTGTACCCCGGCACGCACATCTCGGAAATGTGTGGAGGTTCACCACCTCAGCTAAAAGGTATCACGACTCATGGTGAAAGTGTACAACCTCTGCATAGTGTAAAACTGTTATAACAGCCGTGCTCACGGTCAAGAGCGGCCTGGACCCTACCATGGTTAGTTGGTTGGGAGGATCACAGTGGTGATTAACTGTGGTTTGGTTAGTTATATGTGGGTTTAACCTTAAGTTGGTTGTCATTTGGGAAGCCTGAATATTATTAATCTTAGGTGCTTAATTAAAATTTGACCAACTAAAATATGAGCTATGCAGTCCACCTAAATAGCCTTCCTGGTTCATAAGCCCTACTTGTCATTTATTTTCCCCCACTTGCGGAGTACACACCTCCAGGTGTACTCACCCTTCTCCTTTAAACCCCTGCTGTGTCTCCCCCTGCTGCTGCTCAGATAGTGTTGCAAAGGAGCTACTGTTGAAAAGACTTGGAGAATGAGACATTCGTGAAGACTTGGAGTACTAGGCTGGCGTGCCCCCGGTCGACGTTCCTGTGGATTATGGTGCCCTCCTCTACGATTAGATTTACGATTGTGTAATTTTCTTTAAGACCCTCTGGTCATTTTGTAAATGTTATATGCATGTTATTGATATTGTTCTGTTATTCACTTATGATGTCACTTTATGCATGAATTTTGATCCTAGGCATGCATAAAGGGTGCGTTCGGTTTTGTCCTTAAAACCGGGCGTGACATGGTGGCTCCAAACAATCACCCGTTGGAGCCGAATGTTGACATAAGGTGAGAGTGGAATCCATATGGTGGATGGTGGTGGGATACACTGACAACTTGGGTTCGCAATCAGAACGGCTACCGTTCCCCGGCAACGGCGTTAGAAAGCTTGTTGGCACTTCTTACAATCCAATATCAGAATTGAGAATCCTGGTACTGGGGTAAGGAGTGTTTCAGTGGTTTTCCTTATGGCTTAGTAAAATATATAAATATTCTGCAAGCGCACAGAATCACCGCTATAGCACTTCACTTGGGAGTATCCCGAGGTATCGTAATTTATATTTCCGTAGGGAAGCTTTGGCAAGAATACTAGTGAACAGATATCCAAGACTATCACACAAGGGTACACGACTAGACAAGACAGGGGATAACGGTATTGGATAGGAGTGGATATACCGGACACACAGCTCAAGGGATACTCAGGTAAGGGAGAGAAGAGATAGATAGCTGGGAGGACAACGAGAAGAGATAGAGGACTCCTAGATACTTAGAGACCTATGTCACTCTAGCTTAGAGATACAGCGGCTACAGAGCCAGCACTAGAAGATCTGGGTTAACTCTATTGTCTTAGCTTCGGGACAAAGGAACCCGTGACACACAGAAAGGGATGAGAAGGGGTGCCACCAATTCCTCACTGGGGGATCCTATAGACCAGAACTAACATGATGGGCTACAAAGACCGAAAGGGCTGTCACCACCTTACGGCTACCACCTCCGTTGCGATGGGGGCAAACTAAGGCCACTGGCTAGTCTAGGAACCACTCCTACACTAGTCAACAACTACTTACTCTGCTAGCAAGAGCAAGCAACCTTGTCAATACTCTTGGTGACAATTCACCTCCAGTATCAAGCAAGATCAAAGAACCAGCCAAGACAAAGACTTAAACAAGAACTACAAGCACTAGAACTATAACTGACTATAGTCTAAACAAGATATAGATGCAACTAGAATAAAGTAGAGGCAAGATATAAATGACAAAGGCAAGTGATAAAGATAACTATATTGATAACTCAAAGTCTTACAAAAGGAAAAGTGAAAGATACAAGAGCTTATACCAGAGCTTCTTAAGACGACTCCAGAACCTCCGAGGCACAGCTCGACTCAACTCTAACTCCCAACTAAACTATCCTAACTCTACTAGAATGAAAGTGGAAATGAGCTCCTTAGCTTGGTGTGTGTTTATAAGTGAAGTGACACCTCTACTTATAGTCCCCAATGACGGTTGGATGCAGTAACGGCCAAGGGGGAAGGCAGAGGCGGTGGCCGGCCGTTTCTGCCGAAGGGGTCGGTTCGCCCGAACCCTGCAGTTCGGCCGAACGCAGGATCCATCGCCTTCTGATCTCACGGCCTGGATGCACTGCTGGGAGGCGGTTTGGCAGCTGGGGTCGGTTCGGCCGAAGGCCTGGCTTCGGCCGAACTGGGCCTGGACCCTAGCCGGCCTCAGCTGCACCGCCTCTGGCCCTGGGCCCCTCCTGGGCCTATCTCTGGTGATGGTCTTCGGGTGTTTCTAGCCCAAAAGTGATGTGTCCATGGCCCGAGCTGAGATGGCTGTCATCCACATGTCGTTTGTCGTGTTCGCTTGATACTCGTTGACGTGGACAACTCCTGGTGGCATGCACGGCTAAGGGGGGTAACCGGCCGAACGGAGTCGTTCGGCCGATTCGTTCATTTTCGACCCCAATAGCGCGTATTTGTCGTAGTTGTACCTGCACAAGTGACACACTTATTAGAAATAAAACCTAAGTACATGGAATATTGCATAAAACCTCATTTATTCCCGAGTATTGGTGGTCGGATTTGGGTTGTAACGATCGCCAACACACTCCTTACGGCCTACAGATAAATCCGCAAGCGAATGGATACCGATGTAGCTTTTACCCGGGAGTATTCCAAGGTATCAATTTCCACGGAGAATGAGAAGTGAACTAATTCTAAACTAAGTTGTCCTAGGTGGATGGAATGTATGGAGTGGATGGGTGGATGACAACAACGAAGAGAGAAGAGGAGTGATAGGAGGGTAGAGAGGGTACGAGTCTAATAGAGGTACTCTACTGATTGATCGAGCAAATCAGAGAATACAGATAGATACTTGCTTCGAGACAACGGAACCTATGACACATAGAAAGGGATGAGAAGGGGTGTCACCAACTCCGCACTGGGGGATCCTACAGGCCGGGACCACCTTTGTTGCAACGGGGGTAAACTAAGTTAGTCTCAAGTATAGGCACCACGCCTACACTAGTCAACTAATACTTATCTCCTATAGAAAGATAAGCACCCAAGCTATGCAACTAGTATACAATTATACCAATCAACTAAGCATTAAACGAAGAACCAGCAAGTATATAAAAGTAAGAACTAAATGCTCAATTAATCAGAGAGAGATACAAGAGTTACCAGACAAGACCCGGATGTTACTCGAAGCAGAGCCGCATCCGTAGAGGTACAGCTTGAAGAGGGGCCGACACCCCGGGTCCTCTCCGGGACGCTCACCTCTCCTCTCTTTCTATTTCTACTGATACAAGTGGGGAACTAACAGTGCTTCGCTAGCACTCTATCTCTTGTATTGTGTCTTTTGCGGGTGACCAGGAGCATCTATTTATAGGGGAGCAATGACGGTGGAGCTTGAGCAGGCGCCAAGGCACCTGGAGGCGGTGCAGGGCCGGTTCGGCCGAATCTCCTGGTTCGCCCGAACCGAGGGGTTCGGCCGAACTGCCATCTGGCACCGCCTTGGTGCTGAGGCAGTTCGGCTCCTGGGGGCGGTTCAGCCGAAGTGGGCCCTTCGGCCGAACGGGCCCTGTGGCCCGGCGACGCTCCCCCGTGCAGCTCCTGCCCTGTGGGCCCTCCTGGCTAGCTTCTGATGCTTGGCTTCAGGTTGTACCGGCCCAGGACGCGGTCGTCCATGCGTTGTATGTCTTCACCGCTTGGTCATCGTTTACGTGGACGGCTCTTGGTTTCGTGCACGTCTAAGGGGGGCAACCGGCCGAATCATGTCGTTCAGTCTAATCGGTCATTTCCGTCCCCTATAGCACTTGTTTCTCCATTTTGTACCTGCACAATGGACAATCACCAAAACTTGTGGAAATAGTCAGTGTTAAGCCCTACAGCTATGGTGTAAGTCTCCAATGTGTTTTTTTTATACTCGGTTGGAGGTCGGAAATCGGTCCGTAACGACCGCCAACACTGGCCTCATCTTGCTAGCCATGGAGCTTTTATCCAGCACTAAAGCATGAGACTTTGGTGGATTTTGTGGATAGGATGACATGACCGATGGATCAAAGGATCACACCACTCCTATGCTGCCATGATTGTGATGGAATGAAGTGTGCAGCAGTATGGAGTGGTGAAGACCATGCTTTTGTGCTGGTGGGGCAAATTTCGTGGTAGAAGGTTGTCATACCTTAGGACCGGCAATCCACCTGGGGGGTACCTGAGTGGTTGATTTGTAGGCGGGGAGATTGATGAGCTAGTAGCTTGATGGTACACAGGAGGCACTGATTTAGACAGGTTCGGGCTACCTGAAGGTATAATACCCTACGTCCTGTGTCGGTGGTGTAGTTTGTATTGCTGTATTCGGATGATCTCCGATGGTTTCCGCCGTGTCCCCTCTAGGGACCCTTGCCCTCCTTTATATATCCAGGAGGTAAGGTTACAGTATGAGTATTTTCCATATGGGACTATTTACAATAGGGGGTCCTAGTAGGAGTCTACTAGGACTCGGTCTTCTTTGGTCCGGCCGCCGCCGCCTTCGGTGATGGGCCCTAGGGTACCCATATCCCACAAGCCCCTGAGCAACGTTCAGGCACGTGTCGAGCTGTTGATGAAGGAACGAGGCCATCATAGTCGGCTGAAGGTGCTTCAACACTTGGTCGGCACAAGGGTGTGCGGTGCTCAAAAAAGAGAGAACACCCAACACGACGGCGAGGTCTTCGAGGTAGTCGGTCCTCATGAGGGCCGAGTACAGGGCGACGATTAGGAGCAATGTACGTATAGTAGCCCCCGAGCGTTGGGTTGGTTAGTATAAGCAGGCCAAGGCTCCAAAAAAGAAGTCGGACAACATGTTATCGCAAAAAGTAGGTGAAGGCGTGCTATCACCAAAATCCGGCGCCCAGCCCCCGTGCATGCGAGGTTGGCCGCGTAACGCGAGGTAACGCCGGCTCAGCCACCGAACCCGCTCAGTCAGCTTTTAAGCGGCCGAGCAGGAGCAACAGGTTAGAGCGGCGAGCTGCTCGGTTAAGTTGCTCTTGTTCGGCATGTGTTTATCTTGTTTGATGCTGACTTCGATGCTTGTTGCAACGGAAGAAACGCCAAGTCACCGCACGCCAGCCCCCGAGCATGCGAGGTTGGCCGCACGACGAAAGGAACGCCGAGTTGCCGCGCGCGCCAGCCCCCGAGCATGCGAGGTCGGCCGCGCGACGGAAGGTAACGCCGAGTCACCACGCGCGCCAGTCCCCAAGCATGCGAGGTCGGCCGTGCGACGAAAGGGAACGCCGAGTTGCCGCGTGCCAGCCCCCGAGCATGCGAGGTCGGCCGCGCTACGGAAGGTAACATCGAGTCGCCTCGTGCGCCAGCCCCCGAGCATGCGAGGTCGGCCGCGTGACGGAAGGAACGCCGAGTCGTGGCCCGCGCCAGCCCCCGAGCATGCGAGGTTGGCTGCACGGCGGAAGTCTGTAACTGGAATTGGAGCTGGTATAATTGGTGGTTCTGTTGTTCCGTTCTTTGTCTAGGTGCCATAATCAGGGCGCAAGACAAGCTGCGAACAATTAGTAAGATAGTTAGATTGTACACGTAACAACAACCCCATGTTGATATAATTTTGGATAACTTACAGTTCCTCCATCTATGCCTTCCGACTTGTAAATCTCAGATCGAAGTTTAGCATTCTGCTCATTCCACCTCACCATCAATGGTGGAGGGATTGGGTCGTATTTGAGTCCGTAGGTACACCGCGGCATGACACGCTCCCAGTACGAAAACTACGAAATAATGCAAGAAGCACATAGACTCAAAGGTAAACATTGTGTATAGAAATTGGGTGAAGCATTTAGAATGTACCTGTATCAAAGCCAAATTGCCCGCTATAGTCGCATCTGTCACCGCCTTTCTAATGTAGTTATGAATACCATCCAACAAAAATTTCAGAGTGAATCGCCCCCAATTGAAATTCGGAATTAGACTGACATCTTCAACTAGGGCCAGATAAGAGGAATTAACTTTATCCTTACTGTTTGGTGCTAGAATAACACCAATTGTGAACAAGACAAAGGCTCTTTTGAAGTCATCGTCCGCAGTGGTGGAGTTTACAATAAGCTCTTGTAGGTTGTTTATTGTGATACTATGTGTTTTTTCTTCGTATAACCTTAAAAACACATTGGGTAACGCCAGTTTTTTGGTAATTTTTGAGGCAAGATGTTGGGTAACATCGAGGCCTTCCATTCGAAGGCCCAATATATCCTGCACATCCCCATCAAGAATTTGAACATACTGATCACAAATATGGAAGCTTTTCCTCGTCACATCGAACCGGTTTACAATTGCTGATACCATTTGTCTTCGAGATCTGTATTCGGCATTTGGATCAGGTTCCCAAATCCCATGCCCTCAACCACAGCCCGTTTCTGTGGTGAAAGAGCTGCCACGGTGTTTGCAAACTTCACAATTGAGATTGCTAGACGCGACTTTTTCGATTCCTATAGCAAGCAGTTGGAATATGATAAGCTGCTAAAGGGAATAGATCACTTAGAAAATAACTGAAGAATGGATGTGGCGACTACTGAATGCGGAGTATGTTGAACCCCCGAATGCGGAGTATGTTGAACCCCGAAAGCGGAGTATTTTGAACCCCTCTTGTAGCAGGTGCCTTACTAGTTGGTAGTTTGTCTTGTGAAACCGACTGCGGAGTAATTTCATTTTGATTCTCTCTTGTAGTTGGTGCCCTGGTAGCGCTATCTGCGTCAAATTGTGTGAGTTGAAGCACAGCCGGATCAGATGGAAGGAACCCAGCGGTTAACAGTGACAAAAATGATGGCGGCAATCTATCATTGCCCCCCTTCTGTGGGCATCTGCACAAATGCATCCAGGAACTAACAAATTAACGTTCTGCCAGAAAATATGGCCTGAAAGAGGGACAGAGAAACCAATACCCATCAAAATTAATTGAGATTCAACTGGGAATTAGAAACACACACACCCTGGAGAAGCAGTTGCAGCAGGCCGCCGCCGCCGCCGAGGGAGACGACATTGGCGCCTCGGCGGGTACGAGCTCTGCAGGCGCACCTCAAAGAAATAGTGCACTGGGATGGGCGATGGCAGAACAACATGAATCGGAGGAACCGGAAGGATCTGCGCTCGGCCACGCGGAGAAGGTCGTGAAGGACAACGGCGAGGAACGCAGATGCGGCGGTCGACGTCTGGGCGGCGGCTACGGCGGCGGCCGATACGGCGGTGGAGAGTGGAGACCGAGGGCGAGGGCGAATCGCTCGCGGGCGGAGGGGCAAGGGACGACGGGGATCGTGGGGCGAGCACAAGTCGCGGGCGGAGGGGTGACGGGGACCGTGGGGCGGTAGTTTTACCCGGAAGGCAGAGGAGAGGAGCGGGGGATCGGGGCAGAGTAAAATTTTGCGTACACCATTCTTCTCTTTAGAGAATAGACTAGTTAAGTGCCCGTGCGTTGCTACGGGTACGATACATAGAGCAAAGATAAATTGACCACACAAAAATTCAATTCTGATGGCCATAGGATCGCACTGAAGTCCATGAAACCTAGTATTTTTGTTTTTCGCAAAGATATGGATGGTGGGCTATAAAACCGTGGTTGACTAATATCATGAAGGACAAATTTTCCATCGTCCACGTGATTTCATACCAAACGTCATTTATGACTGGTTTAGATGTCACCAGCGTGGGCGATCCTGGATTGTATGATCACTATACTTGTACTAATTAGATCAAGGTTAATACTGAAAAGATTTTCAGACCCAAATAGAGTAAACATAGCAATGAATTAATAGCTAATATATAGGGGAAATAAAATTACA
This sequence comes from Echinochloa phyllopogon, assembly GCA_033239725.1. Taxonomy (NCBI): domain Eukaryota; kingdom Viridiplantae; phylum Streptophyta; class Magnoliopsida; order Poales; family Poaceae; genus Echinochloa; species Echinochloa phyllopogon. The sequence continues at coordinate 33,174,335 of BTCW01000005.1, read as the reverse complement.
TATTCAGAGCTAGCCTCAAGTAAATCATACATGTTATAGCAATGATGTTCAAAAAAAATTGCAAAAAATGTACACAAACATAAAAAATTTCAAGTACTTATCAGCAAACATTGGGGATCAAGTATTGAGCTCATGTAATGTTTTTCAATTTTGTTAGACAACACTGGGACCAACGGTTCCAAACTAATATAAAAAAAGGAATGTTACATATCCATTTTAAATCATTTGACTCACATGCTAATGTTTTCGGTCAGCAAGCATGGTTACCTTAGGCTAGCAGAATACCTATTGTGCTTCTTCACAGGTATATATACACCGGCACATATTGCTTATTCACAGGTTAATATACACGTGCACATATGAACAATTTGGCTCAAGTAAGTAACCAGGAAATGAATTATCAAATAATAAAATAATATGAATAGCTCAAGTAACTTGGAAATTAGCTCGAGTAACACTTTGGCTCGATGAACATGTAAATACAGTGGACAAAGGTACCTGAATCAACCGTTTAGTTTTTAGTACAAGACACTCTTTAGACCATGATTTGCACGTGTAGCAGAAGCTCATGATGTCTGTATTTAGCCCACACCAGATGGAATTTTCATGGTTAATCTGCTTCGAAGACATTGCTGGTTTAAACACAGAAAACAACAGGTGAAATTAGGAGTCGGGACCAACTGATTGGAATTATTGTGAAGATTAATCTATTAGGAGTCGGGACCATCAGCAAATATGTTGATGTGCACAATTCTCTGATCTAAAGCTACAATTCAAGGTAACAGACATAAATAATTCAGAGTGGGGCTAAAATAAGTACTACTCATAACCAGAGAAGCAAGCTGCACATGTTTTACCACTCTTATCAAAATTTAAAAATAGTACTCACCTGCTTGCAAAATTCATTTGGTTGTTTAAAGACCTAATAAATTTCATAGCCCCACATACTCATTTTAGTACACTTGTACATTGCAATATAAGCAGTGCTAGCCTAGTCTAAACAGCAATAAGCAGTGCTGAAGTACACATATTCAGTAACGATAAATTTCATACAGTATGGCCAAGCCAATCTCTTCTAAATTGGGATGAAACACCACTTGATCACTTTTAGATAGACAAGAATGGCCACTGCCAGGCACGGGTGGCCACACCAGAAATGCTTATATCCTCTAATTGCCTGGTTACAATGATAGCAGAAGGATTCCCCGGAATTCCTACAGGTCATTTTGTTGCAGCCTTCAGTTTTTGAGATGGCCATTTTGCAAGAGGGACATTGCTTAGCAATGCGAAGCACTTCACAGTCACTTAGCAATTCTTCTTTTTCCCTCTGTTCCTGTTAAAAAGTAGAATGTGCCAAAACACTATGAGTGGGTATTAATAAACAACACTATAAAGAAGAAATATCAAATGAATCACGCATAAACAAATGAAGCGCTGCCAAACATGTAGCATGCTCATGTATATCATTTTCATTCTTCAAATTGTTTCATAGGCATATCGTCTCTGCAGAGTGAAGAATCATATATGTATCTACAAAAGAAATACCTCCAGTAGCAAACCAATGGCATTATGAACAAACCACAGTCCCCAAGAAATAATTTTGGTGACGGTATTAATACACCTTTGTTTAATAATTTGGACTACACAGTACAACCAATAAGGATTTCACTAAAGAGACTATTAAGGTCATGCACTACATACAGCATGTAAATAAATTATAGAAAAGGAAAGGAAAATACCTAACTTCATCGAACCATGTCTGTAACAGATACTACAATTATGACGAGCAACCATATGCGAATACCAATAATTTGACTTCAAATTAAGTACCATACCAAAATCAAAATATGCTTATTTAGAAAAATGATGCTGACTGTACATGATCAATTTCACTGAAAGAAGGTTAATCATTAGCAGATTACCTTCAAAATGCGAATTTTCTCTGCTGGAGAAACACACTTCTTCCCCACATGGCGCCGTTCTTTGCACAAAGATCAGAAGGTCAAAAAACACTCTGGGCATTGCGCATCATTGTCAACCTCCAAGCATGCAGCATCACACCTGGGACAATATACCAATTCAGGTATTGTGTCTAAGAGTCTCTGAAGCGCTGCTAGTTTATTTGCTACTCTAACCTGGGTATTTAAGACAATAACCCAAGATTGGGGCCATTGTGAACCACATGAATATTAGTGCTGCACTTCAAGTCATAAATCCTGAATGGAGATAACACAAAAATGATTGGGATTTGGACTTAAAATCACTCTCACGGGAACGTACTGACCTGGTGAAAGCAGTTGTATCAGGCGACTGCCACTGCCGCCAAGGGAGATGATAGTCCGAACTTGCTAAAATTTTACAATCACCGAGGCTTTAAGGTATCCAAAATAAAGCACACAGGTTTCCACACTAAACTTGCTAGGCTCAATTATGATATCAAAGTCCTATTTCATTCTGAAATAAAAAAAATATTGTAGAATTATTGTTCCGGATCAATCTGAACATTGTACATGATCAAAATGTTTTTACTAACACTCACATGGAGCCAGTGCTGCACTGCGACTTCGGAGCAAGAAGGAACTCTAAATAAAAGAGCTTTGATGCCTCACAACATGGATCCAGTGCTGCAATGCAACTTCAGAGCAAGAAGGAACTCTAAACAGGGGACATATTTTCTACTTTTCCAATAGATGTACATCATTTCTTATGAAAGCGCTACTACTGATAGAGGGAGCTCACCGACCTTTGTGTGGAGCAGGATAGGAAAGCCTTGGTGACTCACTCGTAATTGTTACCTCAACTGAAACAATGTTCAATGAGCCCGTTTCAGAAATTTATCATACATTTCTGCAATAAAACAAATGGTCACAAAACTAGGAGCAGCATAAATATTCACAATGATCAAGTACTATATTAGAATGCACAAAACACTTGGCAGCACTCTGATACGTGTGCAAGGATGAAAGGATGCCTAAACATGGAAGCTAGAATGAACTATACTCTTCAGTCATCAAACATGCAAACAGGTATTGGTAAAAGACTGCTATCATCAGACATACAAAATAGCTACCTGGAATGCATCAGTAAGAGGTGGTGAGAGGGAAAGTTCGGCAATGATGGTGCAGATCCTCTGAACCAAGCAAATGACGAAGATCAAATTAGGTCGATGCAAACCAGAGTCAAGAAATTATCCGAGCACTGTGGGGCTTTAGAGGGGGCATGTCTGACCTGGGAAGGGGAGAGAGAGTAGAGGTCCTCGGTGTCTGCCATGATGGAGTCTTCCGGCTGCTCGCTGCCGAAGAAGGAGGGCGTTAATCTGCTGCATGAAAAAGATATTGTGGAGAAGGTGGTAGGGAGGTAAACATTCCGGTCAGTGCCAACTCTTACGTGTTTGCAAATCTTTGCTACGCCATGTCTATATATTCACCGATAAAAGTTTTGTTGCGATAGACCTGCTGAAATAAACAACACTAAATTGCAGCTCTCATAGTCAAAGCAAATCAAAATTAACTAAATGAATTTTGGGCTAGCTGCACACACTGACTGCCCCTTTCTCAACAAGATATGCAGAATCCCTATGTGCAAGTATATATCCAAGGAGATTCTTTTCTATACCAAAATTGAAGCTCATGAAGAAACCAATCAATAAGAGTTTTGATTAAATATTTTAACCAGATTCTTTTGAGTCTAAGCACACTATCACATGAGTATTTGCCATTACCAAAGGCACTACAGATTACCTACATTATTCCTATCTACATGATAGCCTAGAAAATATGTCCACGTGATGCCTACCAATAAGCAAGAGAGAAAAGCAGTAGTACCAGTCAATAATTTTTCTTTCCAGTATCTGAAGATGTCTCCTAATATTATTTGACCTGCATCTTGCGCCTCCCAATCTCCCCGTCTTCCTGGTATACAAACAAATTGACACAAACCAGTTACAGTTTGAATGAACAAACAGTGGAAATTGCAAGAAAGCAAACCCAGACAGTGATTCATCCTTTCAAAGATTGAATAGCATGTGGGAATAGTAGGACAGCCCAATTTTTGTTTTCCATGGCGCTAGGGTTTGCCCAAGAGCCGGATCATGCCATCCCCATGACTGTAACTGAGCAGGCCCCCGAATCACGCCGTCCGCGGTGGACCTATGCCTTTGAGAGCCGCGGTAGATCTGTACCTATCAACACGGGCAGGCGGGCGAGGCGGCGGCGGAGTTCGCTGCGGTAAGCGGTCGGCGAGCGATGTACAGTTGGAGGCCGCTGCAGGCGGCGAGGTCGTCGCGGAGGGCAAGCCGACGGCTGCGGGTGGGAGGGACGTCCCGGGCGAGGCCGTCACGGCAGCGGAGGTCGCCGGCGGCCAAGGTCGTCGCGGAGGGCAAGCCGACGGCTGCGGGTGGGAGGGACGTCCCGGGCGAGGCCGTCGCGGCAGCGGAGGTCGCCGGCGGCCAAGGTCGTCGCCGCCGCGGCGGCGGCGGCGGACGGGCGGGACGTCCCCGGTGAGGCCGTCGCGGCAGCGGAGGTCGCCGGCGGCCGAGGTCGTCGCCGCGGCGGCGACGCTGGTGGAGGCGGCGGCGGCGCAGCGTCTTTTTTTTTTTGGAAATTGCGGCGTCGTTGTTTTGGTGCGGCGTGGGGGCGTCGTATTTTTTTCTGCGGGGGCTAGGCGGAGCACGCAGCCGCGCAGCGGTCCGACGCGGGCGGGCGGGCTGGGAGTTAATCGCAGCCGTAGGATCGCATTTCAACGGATACAAGGATCGCACGTGGGGATTAGATGCCAGGCGGAAGACAGAGTGCGGTCGCGGTTGCACAGCCCGGTCTGATGGAGCTAGTGGCGACTGCCAGCCGAGCTCTGACTCTGACTCTGACTGCCTCGGGGGTGGCGTCCATGTGCGCCAGCTCGACGATGCACACCGCCACAGCAGTGGATGGGTTCAGGAAATCAGCCTTGGCCCGTTCGAACTCGCGCTTCAGGTTGCGCGGATCCAGAGGGTCGATGTAGTCTTCATCTCGTGGGTCGTCATCGGGATCCTCATCGGCGGCCTCAGCCGCACGGCGCTGAGCTCGCTCCGCGTTTGCGTCCACGTGGCGCTGCCGTGCAACTTCAGTCTCCCCGTCCTGAGTATGCTGGTCCTCAGAGACGAACAACTCATGGTCAGGCGGCGTGGTGTAGCTTTCTTCTGCGTCGGCCAAGTTCTCGGCAGACGTGAGTACGGTCGTAGCAACCTAGAATTCACCGCAGTCCGGAAATTGGGCGGGTCTCGGTGGGTTTCAGATTGGATTCGAACCGCACGTTGCGGGCGCCGGCGAGAGTAGTTTGCGGCCGCGTTCCTCAGTCCGTAGGGAAACCTATTCCCGGAGCGGTCTAGCGCCTGCTCGGACATGGCGATGCATTCAGTGAGCATGTCGTTGATGCGATCTAGCATGTCGATGATCTCGTTGGGGTAAGGGACTCGGCGTCGAGGAAGCAGGAGCGGGCCGGGCACGTCGGGGGGAGTCCCCAGAGTTGTTGAAGTTGAATCTGTCGGCGTCAAGTTGACACCGGTGGAGCTAGAGCCGCTAGAGTCGGCGAAGAAGCCGACGCCCGGAAGGTGCTTGGGGCTGCCGCTCATGCTCGCTGGGTAGATGACGTCAGATCGATCTGCCATCAACGTAGCAGGGTTTTCGAATTGAAAAACTCGACAATGCACCCCTACCTGGTGCGCCAACTGTCAGACCTTAGGACCGACAATCCACCTGAGGGTACCCCGAGTGGATGATTTGTAGGCGGGGCGATCGTCGAGCGAGTATCTTGATGGTACATAGGAGGCACTGATTTAGACAGGTTCGACCTACCCGGAGGTATAATACCCTATGTCCTGTGTCGGTGGTGTTGTTATTGCTGGAGCTCGGCCGTGCTTCAGGAAGCAGGGACGAGCGTATGAGTTACAAGATGAGGTATGCGATGGGTCCTCATGAGCGTGCCCTAGGCCGTCTTATATAGGGTGACGGGCTAGGACTTACAAGTCGGTTTCCATCTAAACCTACTTGATTACGGCAAGGACTCTTATCCAAGTCGGTTACAACGGAATGTCCCAGAATATTCGGACGAGCCGCCCGCTGGGTCTTCATCAAACTTGTCCGCCAAGTCTGGGGATCCCTTATGGGCGTCTAGGGGTCGGCCCACAACCTTGTTAGGCGTGGACCCAAGTCAACACCATCTCCTCTGACAGTGGGCCGAGGGGTACCCACCTCCCACAACTAATTTCCCTATTAATTATGTAAAGCTTCAAAAATTATAAAAATTGCAGAAAATCATTGTATTAATTATGCTAACAAATCACATCCCAAAATCCAAAAATTTTGAGGTGTGACAGCAGGGGCCTCCAGTTTCTTCATCAGGATGTCCATCTTGGCAGGAGCATGTCTAGAGCTTCAACCTCGTGAACCCCTCGGGCCCGTGGTTGGACAAGATCATCGGTCCAACCCTGATTCTCAACCATCTTCTCGATGAGGGCCTTTGCACGGCTCTCCTTAAGCGAGAATAACGCACCTCCAGCAGCAGCATCCAAATACTCACGAGCAGAACTTAAGCCCGTGGTAAAATGTTTGGATGATGAACCAACTATACATATTATGGTGAGGATAAGCAGAAATATAGTCGTAGAGGCGTTCTCATGCCTCCGGGACTGTTTCATCTTTTAATTCTAGAAGCTAGCTATTTTGTTCCAGAGGCCTTGGTTTTCCCGATCAGAAAGAATTTCAGCAAAAATGCGCCAGTGCACTTATCTCATGAATCTATGGCTTCGCAGGTAGCATAAAACCATTTGTTTTGCCTTGCCTAAGAGTGAAAACGGGAATAAACGAAGGCGAACGACATCGATACTTACCGCGCGTAAGGTGAAGGTGTTGCAGATCTCTAGGAAATGTTAAAGACGTACATTGACATCTTCGTGTGGCTTGCTGCAGAATGGGCTAGCCTGCACCATGTTGATGGGGGCTAGCTTGAGCTCAAAGTTGCCATCTCCGACTGGCGAAGATGGCCCGACTCGCACGTTCTCGCTCGATGGAGCAGAGAACTCACATATCGTCTTACTTGCCATCCTCGATGAAGCTGTGTCAACAACAGGAAAAACCGGGCTCACCGGAATGAGTTGCTTCTGAGGAGATACAACACCGGGTCGCACTTTCCTCACAAGAGACTCATGATTTTCTTGGAAGTTTGGCGATAGTTGGAAACCAGTCAAGCACTGCTCTGCTTCACAAGACCAACAAAACAGAGCAAGGATAAACCCGCTTAAGTATCGGTATACTCAACTATGATAGCTCGAGATAAAAGTTTCATAATATCCTAGCCAATTGCTTCCACGGCAACGACGCCATAAATGCTTGTTGCCAATAACCGCCAGTCAGTTATAACGTCGGGAAGCGGAACCCTTAACACGCAGAAAGGGATGAGAAGGGGTGTTGCCAATAACCACTATAGGCTCCTGCAGGGCGAGCCGGACGTAAGCCGTATAGGGTTGTCACCACCTTACAGCTACCACCTTCGTAAACTCAGAGACAAGCTAAGACTGAGTCTAGTCTAGGTACCACACCTACACTATCCAACAACTACTTACTCTGCTATCAAGAGAAAGCAACCCGTTAATACTCTCAGTGATAATTCACCTCAAGTATTAAGCAGGATCGAAGAACCAGTCAAGACAAATACTTAAACAAGAACAAGAAGAACTAGAACTACAATTCACTATAATCTAAACGCGAAATACTTGCAACTAAAATAAAGTAGAGGCAAGGTATAAATAACTCAGATAAGATGACAAAAATAACTATATTGATTGTTCAAAGTCTTACAGAAAGAAAAGGAAAAGATACAAGAGCTAATACTAGAGTTTCTAAAGACGACTCCGGAACCTCTGAGGGACCGCTCGACTCAACTCGAATTGCCAACTAAACTATCCTAACTCTACTAGAACAAAGTGGAGATGGGCTTCTTAGATTGAGTGTGCGTTGATCAGGCTTGGACACTTGTATTTATGGTGTCTCGTGGCGGTTGAGCTTGCATAACCGCCAAGGCACCCAAGCGGATGCTCCCTGCTGATTCGGGCGTACCCTACATGGGGCCGGAAGAGCAGGACGGCTACGAGAAGGGTCCGCGACACGCGATGGGTTGTCCGGTGTGCTCTCCCTAGGGGGTCGCAATAGCCGTGGCTGGGTCGCTCGGAGGTAGGTTTGGCTGCCGCTAGAGTTAGAACTCAGTGAAATTGATTTGGAAGGGAGGGAGGCAGATAAGGCGAGGCTGGGTAAAATCGTCATGTGGAACAATGATTGACCAATTTTTGATGTCGGTATGATGCATTCCCTGTTAAAACTAACGTCAATGGCACATAAGGAACGAAAAAACATAAGCAATGGCACATAAAAAATGTTCTAATTTTTAATGATATAGAGGAGATACACTGTATTGTATTTTAGCTCGTGGGAGTAATTTGCCGTTTTTAGGGAGGAAGAGAGGGCTGGTGGGGCGAAAGGAGGGCCATGGCCCATTATTAGGCTTAGGCCAAAATCCCCCAACCTGAGCCAGATATTCCCCGTTGCTCGAGATCTAGATCCACCCGTACGCCGCTTCCGCCTCCGGCTGCAACCCGACGCCACTGCCCCCGCCGCTGCGCTCCACCGGAATTTCTGCCATGACGCTCGACTGGGCGCTGTTCGACCCTCGCGTCATCCAGGGAGATTTTCCTTGGTCCTCCACCACCGCCGTATGCCAGACGAGCAACGGAAGGGATGTGCGCGTCTCCCTCCGCCTTGTGGATCCGCCGGCAACCTCCTATGTGCAGTTGTACACCGACGACTATGTGTACGGAGGGGCACCCTCGATCGTGGCCGCCGACGGCAACCTACTTCTTATCCACATGGTCGTCGCCGTTGAAGGTGCGCCGTCATGTCTTTTCCCCGACAACTTCTTCGTCTACAAGGCCGATCCGAACTGGCCGTGGCTCAGGCGCCTCCCTTCTCTCGGCGACTGGAGGGGCCGAGCCCGGTACACTGGCGTCTACCACAGCCAAGGCGATAACTTTGTCGTAGCAAGCCTCCAGGTACGGGCGCTCCAACTTGGCGCCGACGCCCATGAAGTGGCTGAGCTCTTTCGCCATTCGTCTGCCAAACTCAAGGATTTCTCTGCTAGTCCCAAGGATTCTTCAGCCAAGCCCGAGGACTGCGGCTGGGAACTCCTACGGTTCGATATGCCCTACGATGCTGAGAAGGGGCTCTATCCCTTGTGTTGGGAGACAGATAAGGTGTTGTCTTACGGCCCATTCATGTGTTGGGTAGACTACCACAGGGGAATCCTTTATTGCGATGTCTCAGATAACAAAGGTCCTCTGCTCCGATACATACCATTGCCGAGCATAGAGATCTGGCAGGACTTTAAGGAAGGTCGTGGATTACCTGAGATGTACCGGACCATCTCCATACGGGAAGACAAGCTTTACTTCGTTGATGTGGATGATGGCCGTTTCCGAAGTTCGGATAGCTCACACTCCATCACTACCTGGACTTTGGAGTTGCCGGGGCTGCACTGGGCAAAGCAGGACACCCTTCCGTTGCATGATCTTTGGTCGCATCAGAAATATCTGCAATCACTGCTTCCAAGATCCACCCCTCTATTTCCTATGGTTGACATGCTGGAAGATGGCATTGTACACTTCATACTGATCATGTCTGGAGAGTCAACAGGGGATTGGGTTGCAACCATTGATTTGAGGAACTTGTGCTGCATGTCGTGGAAGATGTACATCAACGACATAGAAGATCCTGACTCAGATGCTGATGTAAAAAACATGTTCGGTTATACATCACTTATCTGCAGCGAGCTCTGCAAGTGTCTCAACGGAAGTGAGTGATATAGACTTAAATTGTTTAGTGTTTACTGATGTGATTTCACTTGGTATTTCTGAAATTTCTTGTAATGATTCCCTTTTCTATCAATTTCGGTACAATGCCTGTGGTGTTGAATCAAGGTAAGGATGGAACTGCTGTTTTCCGTCCTAGGTGCATGGACTTGGTGCATGTGGGTGCAATGCTATTGGACTTGAAGGATGGCTTGGTATGAAGAAAAATCAGATGACATGCTTCAGGACTTGAGGTGAGTTGGGCCGTTTCAATTTTTTCTGTTCTTTTGTTTGAGGTTTTGGGTCAGGTTTGTGTCTATATAGCCAGCCATAGCTAGGTGTTTCTATCAAGTTTTGTGTCAGTAATTCCTCTACAACAGCAAAGGGCAATTCCTTCTGCATTATGTAGCTGATCCTAATTGGAGGATTGGGATGGTTTGATCAAGTGTTGTGCCTGCAAACAACTCGAATCAGGCATGATTATTGTCTTAGTGATGTGAAATCTTGTGCCACAGGTTGCAGTATTTTGCTTACTACCTCACTGGTCATAAACTGGTTGTTGTCTATTGAATCATACTGCTTCATTGTTTTTCTCTTTTGAAATAACTTAATCTGTGCATTTATGGCTATCTCTAGGAAAAGAAACATAAAGACAAGAATTGGTACTCTATTAGTTTATAAGAGCAGCTCCAGCGCTGGTTCGATTTTGCCGTCCAAATCCAACAAACCTTGGTTACATTCGGTTGCTGTAGTCCTCAGTTCGTTTTATGTGCCCGAGAAAAAAATACTAAACTAATCAGATACTCCCTCCATATTGGTATTAGATGATGTTTAGGACAACGATACGGTCTTCAAAACATAACTTTGACTTCTTTTATTTTTACAAAAATATTTATTAAAAAAAATATATGTAACTTTTGTAAAAATATTTTTTAAGACAAATCTATTCATATGGTTTTCACATTTCCAAACTCAACGATTAGAAGTTATTCATGATTTATATTCCCAATAAAAAAGGGCGGACCCAGTGCCAGGCGGCTCCCACTCATGTGGGGTTCTGGGGAAGGGTATAACCGAGGCACAGTCTTACCCCCGCAAATATGCAGGGAGACGGCATCGAACCCAGGACCTGGTGCTCGGTGGGTGAGCTCACCAACTGCACCAAGCCTTCCCTTCATTTAAATTCCCAATGTTTGACTAAAATCTTGTCCAAAACGTCATCTAACACCAATATGGAGGGAGTATGCATTTATTCATGTCTCTTTCCTATCGTTAATGTCTTCTCAACTCAGTTGTGAATATTTTACTGGATATGAGAACTGCTCGGTTCGGATCTTGAATATGGTTCGCTTTTGCTACAGTTCGCTCACGGTTTGGTAGCCATAGTGTTCAAAGCGGACCATGAGAGGCGGACGGTTCGGTTTGGACCAACACTGGAGCTGCTCTAAGTGCTTATTTTTTCTTTCACGAGATACTGAAACACACAAACCTTTGTTTTGCCATGTGTACTTTTCTCCTAGGCCACGCCGATTCAGATACGTGTATCGGTATCGGATACGCTGATACGATACATCATTTTCAAATTAATCTGATACGCTGATACGTTTAGAATTTAAATTTAATATATAAAATAAGTCTCAAATAGAAGAATTTAATCTATAAAATAAGTCTTAAATAGTTGGATTGGTGTTGGAATCATTTAGCACTTGCACATACACTGCTGGTATTAGTTGCTGCCATCTAATTAAAGGAAAAAAATCGATCTAAGAAAGTAGGGAGGAAGAGTAAGAATAGTAGTACTGAATAAGAATCGATGGAGTATCGGTGCCGTATCGCGAATCGGAAACGTCCGCGATACGCGATACGGCAGCCGACCGAAGTATCGGCATGGTGTAGCTTTTCTCTCAATCACACAGGAGAGTTGCGCATCATTTGTATTAATAGGTAGAAATATGGTCCAAGTACATGCCCACTCCATGGCTGGGCTTAGTCTTTTGTTACGTTCGCTCCCTTTTAATTTGAACTACTCTCCTTGATCTCCACCTATCTACTCCCTCACAATAGGCTACCAAGGTGCTTCACGCCAGTCAAGACCCATAAGTTGGCCTGTTCGGAAACCTTTTGCAGCACTAGCTGAACCATGGGCTGGCAGCCATCAAAGACACAGAGGCTGCAAAGCTTCCAGATTGTCCAGGCCGTGAGGATGACCAGGGAGTGAAGCTTCAGCTCTTTCCACAACATTTTTGGCGCCCTGCACGCTGCTCTCCACCACTCCTAGAGCCCCGCTGTGTGTCTTGTGGTGGCATCATTTCCTTCCTGCATGCCCCGCTCTCCCTAAATTGACTCAACATCGGTTGAGATGGTTTGGACATGTTCAACGGAGGCCTCCTGAGGCGCCGGTGCGTAGTGGGGTTCTACAACGGGTCGATAATGTTAAGAGAGGTAGAGGTCGGCCTAAACTGACCTGGGACGAGTCGGTTAAGAGAGACCTCAAGGAGTGGAATATCTCTAAGGATTTAGCTATGGATAGGAGCGCTTGGAGACTAGCAATCGACGTGCCTGAGCCGTGATCTTTGCTTTCTTTTCTGTTCCCCCTAACTCTATTTTCTGTTTTTTTTCTTTCTGTTTTTTTTGCCTTTTTGGGTTTCACCTCTAGCCTACCCCAACTTGCTCGGGATAAAAGGCTATGTTGTTGTTGTTGTTGTATGCCCCGCTCTCCCTAACACTGCATCCCACACTTGCGTGAGAACACGCACGTTGTGAGAAGTTGCTGGATTGTCTCCTCATCCTGGTCGCACAGAGGACACTTATTATCCTCGTCACGCCAACCGATCAGTCGCCTAACAGCATGCTTTGTTCGCTCTTGTGGCATCAATGCAAAGGCTTCCCATGCACAGGTTTAGCACTAGGTCTATCTTTTAGGTTTGATTTGCAATTATACTTCTCAAGGCACCGGATCTTCTACAGAGAAAATGGATCCCTTTGAATCTCTGTTGTTCCATGAGATTCTCTATAGTCCAGAGTTAAGTTTACACATGGCATCAATCATTTCAACTATAAAGGTTTGCATGTGAGCAATATAAGCCCATGCCTGTAATGGCATCAAATGGGGGAGGTCATAGTAGGATTTTCATCATGCTTATTACCTTAGTTTCCAAAAAATATGATGACATCATGCCACAATTATTATGTTTTCTATTGCCCCTACAATATGCCAGAACATTTTGTTCAAGTTGTTCTATCCTCAATCCTGTTTTCTATTATTTGACTCTTACGGGTTTTTTTAATAGTGCGAGAGGTTACCACTATAAACCATCTGTTCAAAAAAAGAATACAAGCAAAGACGCAGTTGTTATTGTTCATTGCTCTCTTTCCCGTTAAGTTTCCAAACCTATGTAATTGACTTAATCTTGTATGGTATGATGTTGTACCATGATAAAAGTATATACTAGCATGAAGCAATGCTTTATCAAGTGAATCTTACATTGTTTGCGATAAATTATAAGAGTTTGTCAAGACAAAACTGACTGAAAATTGCAAGGAAAGACGAATGATTTATTGTTTAGTTGGTAAATAAAATCCGTATTATTGGTGTGAATGACACAACATCTATACAAAGGATTATTGGGGCAATATTCAAACGCGTCTATTCCACGTTATCATGTCTCTATTGATGGGGTGACTGTCTTTGTCTAATGTCTAGGACAACACAAACAATTGCACATTGTTTTGTTTTTTTCCTAAAATGGCCGCCTGGTGTAAATTGGGTTTAGCTGGAATAGGCTTTCCTAAAATGGCCGCCTGGTGTAAATTGGCTTTCAAGGATAATATTATGGGCGCGGTTTGATAAGTTTCTTCTAAATCAGTTGGTGTTGGTAATCTGGTTTGGCTAATTTTCAGCGCAACTTAAGGATCTGACCTCTGTTTTGTTTACAGTGTTAGGCTCTTCCTGAAGGAACCGGTGGTGATGAGCTGTCTATTTTGGATGCGGTGTACAAACAGGCTGACATGATAAATTCCCTCAGTGTTATGCTGCTACTTTCTTTTGGTCTTCACAAAGATCATCTTGTTGTTCAGATGTTGGTTTTATGAATTAATTGAATGCTAATACTGCCATCTGTCGATTAAACTCATTCAACTTTGGTGTCTGTTTGGATGTTGGAGTATTTTTACAGAAAGCCATAGTTTTCAGGCCCTGTTTGGACGAAATGCTTCTTGAATTTTGTCAAAATATTAGGTTTTTACAAAATACGCAGTACCTTTCGTTTTGGAAAGCTAATAGGTTCGATGCAATAAGTTCTGTAGTTTTGAAAACTATAGTATTGTTATAGTAGTTTTTTCTTAGTTTTCTAGACAACGTTTAGCTTCTCGTTCTGTCTAAACTGCGACTTTGCATACCTCTAATCTTTGTTTTTCTTTTTTCTTTTTACGTAAGATGCCATAGACATTTTGTTTCTGCTTTATATTAAGAAAAATAAGAACCAGTACAGAAATGTTCATGTTACAAAAAAACATTACAATCAAATTTAATAGTTTTCTCCACGCATCCTTTGTGATAATAATGACTACTAAGCGTTGTTTTCTATCACAGCCAATCCTGTCGCTAGAGGACAAATAGCGGCCTAATAGCTCCCTGTTCCGTTTCGTTCCGCAGTTTATCACCATCAATGCTCAGGACAAATAATGGCCTGATAGTTAGCCGTTCCAAAACGGGGGACAAACGTAGAATTTCATAAAACCATTGAAGAAGCATCGGCCCAATATGAAAGATAGTTTTTTTTTGAGAAACTGGGTTGTAATTTTATATTAATATAACAGTTTACATAAACAGCTTACAAGAACAATCCCAGAACATAGAAAATTACAACTAAGTCCTTGTAGCTCTTTCCCGGTGATCCTCACTGCTGGCAACCAGAGCCACCGCTCGTCATTCCCTCCGTGGAAGAAAGAAACAGCGAGCATGCAACTTAGAAGCCGATCTCCAGCTCGACGAGGAAGCTTATGACCAAGCCGCATCTAGGTTTTTGGAACCAAGCTTGGCACGAGCTGGCACATCGAAGAAATCGATGTACACTAGATCGTTGAACGCCCAGTAAACCCTTCATCGAGACGAAGGGGATCTAGTGCCCCATGGGCTACCGGCGACTCTAAATCGACCAGCAGCGAAGAGGCAGCCGAGAAACTCCAACCCGATTTCTCAAGGGAGGAGTAGACATACCTCACAAGAACTTCACCCGGAGCTGCACCGTCACCGCCACAACCGCCGGAGGAGCCTCGGAGGGACAAAAGCAGTCTCCGCATCGGCGATACCGAAACGGAGGACACTAACCCTAATATAGCAAGCCCTAAGCTAATAGAGTAGGTAATATACATCGGCTGCCGACCCCGCAACACCTCCCCACCTCCGGCGCCGGAGCGGCTGCCGGAGGCGAGGAGGCGCCGTTGGAATCGACGCCGAGATGCAAATCGCCTCCGCTCCGCCCTGATGTACTGTAGCGAGAAGATAAGGACGGAAGGAACGAGAAGTGTCTCCCCCAATTTTATCCTAGCGTATATGAAAGATAGTTAGCCGTTCTAAAACGGAGGACAAACATAGAATTTCATAAAACCATTGAAGAAGCATCGCCCCAATATGAAAGAACGGATCCATACAACTAAAGAAACATCAGTCTGGCCGCGCCACCCCAAAGCCTATCCCGAACTGCTCGTGCACCACCATCTGTCCCCTACCCTCAGAACCTCTCACCAATGCCAACTGGAAAACTAGCTAGTAAGGGCCACTTTGGGAGCCCGAAACACCGTCGCGATTTCATCAGGGCAGGCCCTCCCAACCTCGAGGATCCGGGAGCCTCCTTGTAATTCTTCACGACGCAAGCGACACGAGCTTCGCCGCCTTCACGAGCACGACGCCACCCCCGCTCATGCTCTCGGTCGAGACACCCTTCTCCACTCCTGTTAACACGAAAATTTGGCATGCGCCAGGATGAACCCGATATCGATACAGATAGAAAAGCTGACGTCAATACAGAAACGTAAGTCGATTGGAGCGATGGAGCATAAGGGATATGATGGAGTCGGTGTTGAAAAGTTACTTCATAAGACCATGATGTCATATAAGACCAAGTCTTATTTGACTTCGTTTCATAAATATAGTAGTTTGTTTCTTTTACGTCAAGTTTGTAAGAAGACTTAATCGACTAGGAGTCTTTGATACATGGTATAAACATGTACCGGGTGGACTCAGAAAAATTGTACATACCAATCAATATAAGTTCTTTTCTTGGCTAGACCTTAAGTGTAGGAGTGACGGTAGTTTTTCTCAACGAGTTCTTGGAACAAACAGGGCTACATCATCTTAGAACTTTAATTTGCTTGTATGTAACATTAATTATCGAATAATTTGGGTTCAATTTACAGCTTTTGCTCATGTTATTGAATCTATATCAAAGTTATCGGATCTTGTTTCAAATTACTTGTAAGGCTGCATGCCTGCATCTTTTGATCTCTTGCTAGTATTTGTTAATGAAATCCATCCATTATCACATTCTGGTTTGATAGTTATGGGCTCAAGGCTTATCGCTCAAATTCCATGTTTACCATCAAAATATTGAATCTGCATATGATTTCATTATACTATTTATCCTTTTTTATTGATTTTTATAATGATTCTGTACTTAAATCCATCGGCTCAGTGTTGTTAATCTATCACCCCGTTGTTATCGCTGTCTTGGTTAAGTCGGTTGAGCTTGAGTAACCGTCAAGGGACCGATGAGGCGGTTCTGGGCAGTTCGGCCAAATCGTGGGATGCACCGCCTATTCCTCCTACGGCCCTGATCTTGCCCCTGATGGTGGTTTGGTGCTTGGGGCCTTGGGGGTAGTTCAGGCGAACTGGGCTCGGCCTCCGGTTGTCACCACTGCACCCCCTCTGGCTCGGACACGTCCTGCATGACTTGTAATTGGTGGACTTCTGCTGTTGTGGCCCACAGTTGAGGTGGCATTGATCCACGTGCATCGTCATCGCTTGTAGAAAGCCGGTGCGCAGAGGCGGTACAGGGGCACGTGGTGTGCAGCCGCTGGCCTACACGGGAAGGCGGCGCAACACATGCAGAGGCGATTTTCTCGAGGGACACATGGAAAGTGCCGGTTGGCCAGCAGCCCACCTTTCTTGCAGCTAGATGCAGCCTTTCTGCCCAAACCGGTCAGACCGGTTTTGGAAACCGGTTGGACCGGTTTTGGCAGTGGGACAGCAGCTGCACAATCTTGGCCTTCTAGCTCCTTTGTGGTTGTCACATGAGGCTCAGTGCAAGTTGTGGCTGGTGTAGAGCACTCCTCATGTGACTTAGCTCTTGTCAGCACTTGATTGTCACTTTTGGTGTTGGCACATAATTTTTCAATTCGAGCCCAAACAAGATGAGTATCGAATAGAGCTGCTTCGTCTTCTAGGTTTCTTTCTGTAACTTCCTTGCTCACAACACCAAATAAGAAGTTAGCGACACGAGCGTTGAGTTGTAGGCAATCCATCTCATCTTCGGTTGGATTGGACACGTTCCAATCAACACTAGGGCAATGGATGCCTTCAATTACAACCCGCTCAAGAATAGGACCCATGATCCTAATATCATTAAGTACATGAGCAGACCAAGTGTCATAATTTGAGCCATCACTAGCTAGTGGCTGATAGGTTACCTCATACGAAGTCGACATCTTTCCCCACGGTGGTTAAGCTTGGATGTGAGGCCAAGCTCTAATACCAATTGAAAGGACCTTGATGTCACCTAGAGGAGGGGGGTGAATAGGTGAATCTGCAAATTAAAACACTTTTCGCACTGTCAGCACCCAGACCAGTTTTGCACAAAGGAAACCAACTATGTGGAATAACCCCTCTACGAGTTCTAGCACAAACCAAACTTAATGTGTAGCTCCTGTAGATGATTTCTAACAGGTTCACTTAGTCCCTGCACACAAGTAGAGAACAACCAAGTAGATCGAAGTGGAAGCACAAGTAAATGCTAGAATTGAAAGTGTGAGGCAAACCAAATGAGAGACGCGATGATTTGTTTCCCGAAGTTCGGATTCACCACTGCCACTAAGGCTGTCACAAAGACACAATGAACCCTACGTCTCCGTTGAGGGCCTACGAAAGGCGGGCTTATCCACTCCAAGCCACTTTCCTCGGTTCCACTAACTTGTGACCCTTTTCCACGAAGGAAGCAAGGCCAGCCTATACAAACGATCCACGGCTTACCACAAATACGGTAGCTCACCGACGACGCCTAGCCGTCTTGGAGGCTTCACCTCCAAGAGTAACAAATGCTTCAATGGTTGCTAGACTTCACCGGAAGTGCTCAAGCTAAGGATTCACCATTGGTAGCTGCAACTAGCTCACTCAATCTTTCTATTGCTCACACACAATAAATCCCTCAACCCAAATCCAAAGATATGATCAAATACTATCACTCTCACAAAGAGAGGCTTGGGGAGAGCTTGCTGGTGCTCTACAAAGCTTTGGACGCACAAGGAAGCCAAATGAACCAGCAGCCCTCAAAGGAGAGGGCCAAGGGGTATAAATACCCCAATCCCAAAAACTAGCCGTTACCAGTCTGACCGATTTTCAAACCAAACTAGCTGTTGCACCTATCAGAGCCCAAACCGGTCTGACCGGAAACCGGTCAAACCGGTTTGGGTCGAGCCAGCACACTAAGTCCCCAAGGGACTTCTCTCTCAAGGCTATCTCACATGGGTTGACCTATGAGCACTTTTGGTGTTGTCAATCAACTAATGTTGCACCCCTCTTGATAGTACGACACACATAAACTCAAGATTAAAAACAATAAATGAAATCTTCCACTTGAGCTTCTATGTCTTCATTGATACCATACATGATCATTGTCAACTTGAGGGCTCTCAACATTTCTTTTTTGTTGAGCAAATCCAACTTGAGCCACTTTGAGTTCCACTTTGTACTGCATCACCATGAATACCACATTGAAGTCCATGTATTCAATTAACTTGAGATATGTCCAATATAATCTTCTATGTTGTCTTTGGTAAATAACTTGTCCATAAGCTTCCATGCACTTGAGACCATTTACTAACCATGGAATCATGTCTCATTTTGATTGTAACCATTGCCATGGATCAAGCCCAAAGAAATCCCAATTTCTTAATTAATTTATCCCAAAAACCTCTGACAAGTATCCTATGGATGAGACCAACTAATTTGCATAAAAATCATGTCTCATTTATCATTTCCATTCTCTTGTCATTGTATTGCTTAGTTGCATGGGATCACAACCACTTGTTTGCTTTCATATCATTTACACCAACAATGAGCTTATATTCTTCAACAATTATATTTCATGAATATCCATAAGAATAAAACCCTGCTCACATGCTTAGGCAAACAAGTTAAATTACAAATCATGTTATCATCCAAAATCACCAAAACATATAAGTGCCTAGATGCACTTTCAGTAAGTGTGTGTGATAAAATAAAATAACCTGTGATGCATATGACATGTATCTCACTCAATAAATAGAAAAAAGAAGTGCATGTGCTGTCTCAGGCCAAACCGGTCAGACCGGTTTGGCAAACCGGTCAGACCAGTTTTTCCTAGATAGCACATGCAAAGCAACATTGCATCAACCAATACATGCATATCACACTAGCAAATGGTCACGTAGAATACATAAATGAGTTCAACGCACTCAGTAGCACACATTACAAGTTCTCAAGTCCACAAATAGATAAAGTTCGAATTTATTACATCCAAAGTGACATGACTACAAGATCAACTAGAAAGTCCTTTAATCCATTCTTCTCCCACTTTGTCATCAATCATCCATAAAGGGCCTGGAGAAGCTTGTAGTCACGCTCCCATCATGCATCCATTCTTCTCCGCAACTAGAAGGTCGGGCTATGAAAACCTTCACTCAAGTGAATGTGCATGTGATAACTTAGAGTGATTCGGATGTGCTAGCCATGGAAGAAGATATGGATGTGCTAAACATACCATGACTGGTAGCGGAAGTGGTACCAAAGATGGAAGCCGCTGCCTGTGTAGAAAAGTCTGCAGGAGATGGAGATGGTGCACTTGAAAATTGAAGTCCTGCCATAGAAGATGATGTGCCATCATATGCATATGACGAGGACGGGAGAGTGGCAGCTGCATAGGTTGGTCCTGTAGGTGCAAAACCAAACGAAGAACCAAACAGGGCACCCTCTAAAGTAGGCATGTATGGCATAGTCCCTGGAGCACCAAACGACTGAGGAGGGGCTGGTGGAGGCTGTGAGCTCGACCCAACATGTCCATATCCAAATATGTCACCATACTCCTAAAAGTATCCCGCATTCATGTGATCGGTCATGATGTCTCGAAGCGGGGGTATCTTAGGTAGCTCAAGTGGTGGAGAGATAGGAGATGGAGGATCATTCGGACTCAACACGGTGTGTAATCTCTTGATTGCATCTCGAGTCTTCTTGTTCTCAATCCTCAGCTGCCTAACATTTACCTGGACATCCCTTTGACCTTTGCAGATACCAGTGAACATGGAGATGAACTTTCTAATTGGAGAAGACCTTTGCTCTAGCTGGGAACTACTCTCAGGTCCAAACCGGTCAGACCGGTAGAACCGGTCAGACCAGTTTGGTAGTGGTGTTGCTGAACCTGCCGCTGTTGAGGTAGACCTTCACCCTATTGCTGTGTATGATCATGCTTAGGCTGCTGTAGTGGATCACCCTGTGGTGGAGAAGGCATCCGATACTTGTGAGGAACCGGAGGACGTAGTGGCTTGTGTTGAGTGTCCTTCTTCATTTTCAACCTTGTAACTCTTTCTATGAGAAACATGATGAAAGGGCTGTAGGTACAAATCTTCTAAGGGCTCTCAGAAATGGTCTTGATCTCATGCCAAATGAAGTCTGCAACACTAAATGGAGGAGTCTCCTCTCCAATCCTCAGATATAACATCAAATTGCTCATGTAGAGTGAGATATCTGAGGTGTTGCCATCTCCAGGTGTGAGTGTCTTCCGGAGCATCCGATAGAGAGTGCCATAGTAGGTGTAGAGACCACTCACTTTCCCCCAACTCCCGTTTCTGTCTCTAGGGTACATTAACTTTAATTCAGAATGATCCATAACATTACTGTAATGTATCCTTACGGTGTCACCACTCTCATGTCCAACTCTAAGAATAGAGTCAAAGTCAGAATAAGTGACATGATAGCGTTGTCGCTCTGTCATCCAGTGTATATCCCTCTCTCGCCTGCCATCCTCCTCATAGTAACCGAAGTACACCGTGTCATAGAACTGAGCAATGACCTCCTCGTTCCAATTATGCTTGAAGCCCATGAGATGTTTGACTCGCTTTTCAGCGCAAACTCTGATAATCTCATTGAACACAGGATTGTCTTGCTTGCTCAGGGCACGTTATCGATGTGAAATGGATCCAGAGGGACCCCTACAAGGTTTTGTGTCTAATATAATGCCGGAAAAGTGTTGCAAAATGGCTAAAATGGTTGCAATAGACACAATGGCTACGAAATTTTAGCGTTGCGAGGCGTTGCCATTGCAAATGTGGTCCAAAGTTTGGACCACTGTTTATTTTGGGCGTTGCTATTGTGTTCCCCCTATTGCAACTGTAAGAATCTTTTTGCAACTCAAAAGTAGCGTTGTAAGTCTCCTTATCAGCAACCATCATGGGTGTTAAGCATGAACTAGACCAATCATTTACCAACTAAAATCTTGCTGAATAACCGTAGTAAATGCAAAAATGAGGAGCGGTGCTCTCTCTTCCCGAGCGGTGCTTTCTCCTCCACTGGCTCTCTCTCCGGCGGTGCGTAGGGTGCTGGTAATCCATGGAGATTTTTGAGCTAAGTCCTCAAGATCCCAATCCCTCCTGCTCTTCTCGACTTCTCCCTTCGCTTTTGGTGCTTCTCTGTCCTCTTGAGGCTCTGGTGTTTCGGTTCCTTTGCCGGTTGTGGCTTACTGCTCCCGTCTGATGGTTCTGGTTTTTTCTCCGCCTCTCATGTCTAGTGATCTTCTGGAGTTTGATGTTGGCCGATGGTTTGAAAAAGAAATCTTTGAAACCGTGGGCAAAATAATTCATACTAAAAAACATCAAGAAAAGGGGTTCTTCTTGCTGGCCACTTTCAGACGATATTTATTTCAACTCAATGAGGATTCAGTAGCCCTAGCTCTACAATCCTATCTCGGGGGATCTTTTGATGATTTTTAGGTTGAATATCAAAGTCACAATCATTTTCGCTTCAGAGTTTCCTGTAAAACAGTGGGTTTTGCTATTTATAATCTCAGAAGATTCATTGGGAAGTCTTTGGATGTCTATTTTCATCTCTGGAGCAATGGAGCTCCACATTGGGAGCGTGAAAAACGTCTCTGGGAAGCAGAGGAAGCTAAGCGCTGGAATCTTGTCATGTCCAAGAGACAAAAGAAAGAGATTTCCCAGGCTTAGAAGATGAAAAGAGTTCGTTTTGCCGACATTATTGTCCAGAAGCCTCCAAAGTTTCTCTCCACCCCTGCTGAAGTTAAACCCACTGTCAAGATTGGCTCTTTAGTTATTGATCTTCCTACTTTGGATTCTCACTGCTCAGAGATTTCTACTCCTATTGGTATTCTGAAAAGGCCGATGCATTCTGATTCTACTAAAGTTTCAAGTTCCTATTCTGAAATTCAAAATTCAAGCTCAGTTGTTTCAGATGTCCCTTAAGTTTCGTGGGCCCGGCACAGGGACTCGCCTCCCCAAGCGGCCAATTTACAGCCAGTTAAGCAGTCATTTAAATCCTTCATAGTGAATAATAGCCTACATTTTGGTGGCTGCACCCGCTGCTTTGACCATAATCACAGCAAGATCTCCTGCCAGTCAAAAATCAGATGCGCCGCCTGCTTTAATTTGGGCCACGTTTTCAAGTTTTGTGTCACCAGGAGTCGACCCAAGATCTTTTGGAGGCCCAAGAAAGCTCCAGAATTTGGGCAGCCCACCTTGGAATACCAAGAGACTCCCCCTCTGACAACTAATGTGGTGGAGACGAATAGAGTTCCTCCCCCAAAGCACAGTGAAGCCACAGAAAAACCCCACTACCTTTCCATCCCTTCGGAGCTCTCGCAACAAGGCTCACCAGAGCCTTCGTCTCCCCTGTGTGCCGATCAAGAGGAAAGAGGAATGGCGAACTTTGCAGTCAATCCTACGCCCTTTGTGCCGGAGGGCATGAACTTGGAGGATTGGGCCCGGCCGACGCGTGGAAGAATTGTCATTGCTGCTAATCCACCGCGTCGCCACGACGAGTATGCTATCATCACGATCTCTCCTCATCCTCCTCAAGATCAGGTGCATGACACAATCGATGAAGTTCTTGCATTCATAGATGAAGAGCATCGGCTTAGAATCCGT
This sequence comes from Echinochloa phyllopogon, assembly GCA_033239725.1. Taxonomy (NCBI): domain Eukaryota; kingdom Viridiplantae; phylum Streptophyta; class Magnoliopsida; order Poales; family Poaceae; genus Echinochloa; species Echinochloa phyllopogon. Next base: position 33,151,060 of record BTCW01000005.1, on the reverse strand, counting down.
TCTTGTTGTCTGTCACCCCTTGGCTTGTGTCTGGTGCAATTCTCCTCACCAATTGCTAGGCATGTTGGGAATATGCCCAAGAGCCAACTGGATTCGATCCACTAGTCTTAATGGGCCACAAATGTTGTGAAGCCCATTACCAGGGAAAGGGGTACATTATTTATTAGTCCCATATTGCTAATGGAATATGGTGTGGAGAAATTCATCCAAATAAATAGAGACCAAACCCCTCCTGAGAAAGATAAGACTTCCGAGCAATAGTTGCTTTTCTCCCTATCGTGCTCGCGGACCTAGCAGTCCGGTGCGCGACGTTTCAATCCTCGTACGTGTGGATACCTCGGAGGTGCTGCGCTTGGAGCACAAGGACGAACCGCACGTGCAGGACCAGACGGACGTAAGCAACTGCACTGCACTGCCACTTCGACGCGTTCGTCTACATCAAGACGGTTTCCGCTGCAACTGCGCGTCTAGTGGTAACAATCTGTGATCTATAACTGCTGCTGTTCCTATTTTGGATGAACAAGTTTTTGTGTGTGCTAGCGTAGCCTCCACGTTACCCAACAGTGGTATCAGAGCCGTAGCTGTTTCGTTATAGATTCGGATGTATGCATATGGAGATATGTTTGGATGTAGATTAGTCTCTGATCGGTTCGTGATCTCCACTATGATGGTAGTGTAACTAATTACTCCTACCGGTCGGAATTCCGCCATCGGAGTTAAGTGATACACGTAAACTCAGGCATGGTGAGATATAGATCAATTGGATTGGTCGAATCGAACTTAGATCAATGACTGCGTCGCATGTCGATACACGACGGTGTTGATTGGATCCACTATGATGGTAGTGTAATGAATTACTCCTACCGGTCGGAATTCCGCCATCGGAGTTAAGTGATACACGTAAACCCAGGCATGGTGAGATATAGATCAATGTGATTGGTCGGATCGAATTTAGGTAAATTGCCGGGAGCAAGAACGGCGGACGGTCCACGCAAGAACGGCGGACGATCCGCGAAAGAACGGCGGACGATCCGCGAGAGAACGGCGGACGGTCCGTAAATTTGGTCAAGAATCTTACAAAGACGTTATCTAGCGTTCCAGAGGGTCGGACGGTCCGCAAGAGCCGGTCGGACAGTCCGCGGAGCGGATCGGACAGTCCGTGGGAAACGGCGGACGGTCCGCGCAAGAACGGCGGATGGTCCGCGAGAGAGCGGCGGACGGTCCGTAAATTCGGTCGGAATTTTGACAAAAGCATTTTCCAGCGTTCTAGAGGGTCGGACGGTCCGCCAGAGCTGGTCGGACAGTCCGCAAGGAAACGGCGGACGGTCGGCAGGGAACGTCGGACAGTCCGGCGAAATTAAAATTTTGAAAACGATCCCTCAGAAATGTTTAAGCTTTGAATGTCCTCCCAACTAAATCTTGCACCATCACATGTCTTGTACAATTAGTGGTGGGTCTATGAAATTAGGGTGCCACTAGTTTTCCTTGACTAGATGGGTTTGTATCGGATACTCACTCGCATAAAGGGTTGGTTAACTTAAACAAGGTCATCTTAACGGTTAAGGACCTTGGGACATAAAGTTGGACACCGAGACATAGAGATGTCAACCAACAACAGGAGTCATATATGATATGATTAGCAAAAGTTGCTTACCGATCTACCATGTCTTCTAGCGGTGATGCTAAAGCTCACTAGTCGACTTGTTAGTTGTGGATCCTGAATCACTAAGTATCAATGGAGGGATATTGATTTTAGTGGGAGTAATTTCCGTTAAATTGTTTAATGTATTTTACTCTGTCATAGATATGTTGTCTTAGTATTTTGCATTATTTTCTGTTGTAGCTCAATGGCACCTAGCACATCGTTTTCTTTGCGTTCGATCCTTGAGAAGGATAAGTTGAATGGAATAAATTATGCGGATTGGATCCGAAACCTTAGAATTGTTCTCAGGGCTGAGAAAAAGGAAGATATTCTAGACACCCCATTACCAGATGAGCCTGGTGATAACGCAACTGTTGCTGAGAAACTTGCTTACAAGAAGGCATGTGATGGTAATCTTGAAGTGAGTTGCCTTATGCTTGCTTGCATGGAACCCGAGCTGCAGATGCAGTTTGAGACAAACCATGAGGCGCATGATATGATCGAGGCGCTCAAGGATATGTTCCAAACTCAGGCCAGGACTGAAAGGTTCAATGTCTCAAAGGCCTTTGTGGAAACAAAGCTAGCAGAAGGCGCAACTGTAGGGCCGCATGTGATCAAGATGGTTGGTTACTCCCAGAGGTTGGAGAAGCTAGGCTTCCCACTTGGCCCAGAGTTAGCCACCGATTTTAAATCTTGATGATTCACCTATATGTAATATAATTGCTAAAAGGCCTCGGCTAGATGATTTGAATCCTACCTATATGTGGCATTGTCGTTAGGGTCATATAAGTGAGAAGCGCATGAAGAAGCTCCATTCTGATGGACTTTTAACTTCGTTTGATTTTGAATCATACGAGACGTGCGAAGCTTGTTTGCTAGGCAAGATGACCAAGGCACCTTTCACAGGTTTTTCTGAGAGGGCGCAAGACTTGTTGGAACTCATACATACTGATGTATGTGGACCAATGAGCACGACAGCTCGAGGTGGATTTCAGTACTTCATAACTTTCACTGATGATTTTAGTAGATATGGCTATGTCTACTTAATGAAGCACAAGTCAGAGACTTTTGAAAAGTTCAAAGAGTTTCAGAATGAAGTTGAAAATCAGCGTGGTAAGAAAATTAAAGCCTTGCGATCGGATCGTGGAGGCGAGTATTTGAGCCACGAGTTTAGCACTCATCTAAAGAGTTGCGGAATTGTTCCACAGCTAACGCCACCTGGAACACCTCAGAGGAACGGTGTGTCCGAGCGACGTAATCGAACCTTGTTAGACATGGTGCGATCAATGATGAGCCAGTCAGACTTACCGTTATCATTTTGGGATTACGCTCTAGAAACAGCAGCTTTCACACTAAATAGGGTACCATCTAAGTCCGTAGAGAAGACACCATATGAGATATGGACTGGCAAGACTCCCAGTTTGTCTTTTCTGAAAATTTGGGGTTGTGAGGTATATGTCAAGCGACTTCAGTCGGACAAGCTTAGACCAAAATCGGACAAGTGCATATTCGTGGGATATCCAAAGGAAACAATTGGATATTATTTCTACAACCGATCAGAGGGCAAAGTGTTTGTCGCTAGGAACGGTGTTTTCTTGGAGAAAGAGTTTCTCAAAAGCGAGAAAAGTAGACAGAGGTGTATCTTGAAGAAATTCGAGATGAGCCTATGAGGCAAGACTTTACGAGTGATGCTAATGTAGCAGAACGAGTTGAGGCACCTGTGGTAAGAGAAGAACCGCCACAACCACAAAGGTCGGAAAGGCAACGTCGCGCAACACAGAAAATGAACCTCCTAGTTACGGGAGAGCGCGACATATTGTTGATGGACAACGATGAGCCTAGGACCTATGCGGAAGCTATGATGGACCCAGATTCTGAGAAATGGCAAAGTGCCATGAGATCCGAGATAGATTCCATGGGGCAAAATCAAGTTTGGAACTTAGTTGACCCGCCTGATGGTGTGAGACCCATCGAGTGCAAATGGATCTTTAAGAGAAAGAGAGATGTAGACGGAAATGTTAACGTCTACAAAGCACGACTTGTTGCAAAAGGTTTTCGACAAGTTCAAGGAGTTGACTACGATGAGACAGTCTCTCCAGTAGCGATGCTTAAATCTATCCGGATCATTCTAGCAATAGCTGCGTATTTCGATTATGAGATATGGCAAATGGATGTCAAAACAGCTTTCCTCAATGGGAACCTAGAGGAGGATGTATACATGATACAACCCGAAGGTTTTGTCGATCCAACTAATGCTGGAAAAATATGCAAGCTTCAGAAATCAATCTATGGATTAAAGCAAGCATCTCGGAGTTGGAACCTTCGTTTTGATGAGGTAGTCAAAGGGTTTGACTTCCGGCAGAATGAAGAAGAGGCTTGTGTTTATAAGAAGGAAAGTGAGAGCTCTCTTGTATTTCTAATCTTGTATGTGGATGACATATTGTTGATTGGGAATGATGTTCCTATGCTAGAATCCGTTAAGACTTCGCTGAAAAATAGTTTTTTTTTATGAAGGACTTAGGGGAAGCTGCATACATTCTGGGCATAAGGATCTATAGGGATAGATCAAGGAAGCTTATAGGATTAAGTCAAGATACTTATATTGACAAGGTGCTGAATCGGTTCAGCATGGAACAGTCCAAGAAAGGGTTCTTGCCTATGTCACATGGCGTACACCTCAGCAAGACTCGGTGTCCTACGACGACTGATGAGCGGGAGCGTATGAGTAAGGTCCCTTATGCTTCAGCAATTGGATCCATCATGTACGCCATGATAAGTACTCGTCCAGATGTCTCATATGCTCTAAGTGTTACGAGCAGACACCAGTCTAATCCAGGAGAAAGTCACTGGACAGCGGTGAAAAACATTCTTAAGTACTTTAGAAGGACTAAAGATGTGTTCCTAGTCTATGGAGGTGAGGAAGAGCTCATTGTAAAGGGTTACACTGATGCTAGTTTCCAAACTGATCCAGACGATTCAAAGTCGCAATCAGGATTCGTGTTCACGATAAACGGTGGTGCTGTAAGCTGGAAAAGTTCTAAGCAAGATACTGTGGCTGATTCTACAACGGAAGCAGAGTACATCGCAGCTTCGGAAGCAGCGAAGGAAGGTGTTTGGATGAGGAAGTTTCTCATTGAGCTTGGTGTGTTTCCCAATGCATCTAGCCCATTGGAACTCTACTGTGACAACAATGGGGCAATTGCACAGGCTAAGGAGCCGAGGAATCACCAGAAAAACAAACATGTACTACGGAAGTTTCACCTCATTCGAGAGTTCGTTAAACGTGGTGAGATAAAGATATGCAAAATACATACGGATTTGAATATTGCTGATCCTTTGACAAAGGCTCTTCCACAGCCTAAACATGAATCACACACGAGAGCTATGGGTATTAGATATCATTTAGGTTAGCTCTAGTGTGAGTGGACAATGTTTTGTATCTATGACATATTGTTTATTTATTGAATATCCATGAAAGTCAACTTGTATATGATTAGCAATTATGTGAATTGTTTGTGAAACTCTATACTTGTATGGTTATTCAAAAAGTTGTCCCTAATTTGATTAGCACATGTATTAGTTGATGACTATGTTTCACAAGTCATGGACATGGAGATGTCAAACTAATAATGTGGGCACATGTATGACATGGGGCTGGACTGACCCAGTTTGAGACTTGTTTATCTCTTCTTCACAACACGTATGCTTTGTCCTTAGACCTGAGATTGTCGTATGTACTCAAGATGTGAATTGACCTACTTAGGGACTACCAAACGCTGCTCCGTAAATGGGTAGTTATAAAGGTGGTTTTCGGGTTTGTCAGGAAGCATGCTGTGAGGCATGGTCAATCAAGATGGGATTTGCCCCTCTCTATACGAGAGAGATATCTCTGGGCCCCTCGAGTGATCGAATCAATAAATGCATGGCCGTGCTAGGTTAAGTGTTAACCTCTTGAAGGATCCGATTCACAGATTCGAGAAAGGGAGGTCTTACTTGGAGTTAGACCAAATATCGTGAGGCAAAGGGAATAGCTTGTACGTGATGTTGTGGTGGTTCGTCTGATATGATCTTTACGTATTCATGGGAGTTGACACGTCTTGCTAGAGTCCGCTATCAACTATTGGAATGAGTAGGAGTACTCGAACCATGTCTATGTGTACGTGAACCCATAGGGTCACACACTTAAGAGGTTTGGAATACTGAAAACTTGCTTATGAGATTGTCTCTAGTGCAAGTGGGAGACTGTTGGGAATATGCCCAAGAGCCAACTGGATTCGATCCACTAGTCTTAATGGGCCACAAATGTTGTGAAGCCCATTACCAGGGGAAGGGGTACATTATTTATTTGTCCCATATTGCTAATGGAATATGGTGTGGAGAAATTCATCCAAATAAATAGAGACCAAACCCCTCCTGAGAAAGATAAGACTTCCAAGCAATAGTTGCTTTTCTCCCTATCGTGCTCGCGGACCTAGCAGTCCGGTGCGCGACGTTTCAATCCTCGTACGTGTGGATACCTCGGAGGTGCTGCGCTTGGAGCACAAGGACGAACCGCACGTGCAGGACCAGACGGACGTAAGCAACTGCACTGCACTGCCACTTCGACGCGTTCGTCTACATCAAGACGGTTTCCGCTGCAACTGCACGTCTAGTGGTAACAATCTGTGATCTATAACTGCTGCTGTTCCTATTTTGGGTGAACGAGTTTTTGTGTGTGCTAGCGTAGCCTCCACGTTAGCCAACAAGGCAAACCATGATAAATCTTAGCCCCCACTAGCTTGATGCAGTTAGAGAGTTTTCAGTGATTGAGCATGACCGTGGAATCAATCTAAGAAGCTGCCCTTTCACAAGAACTTGCGGGGTTCTGTTTCTGGCTTTCCCTCTCGACTTTCAGACTCGAGATATCATTAACCAAGCTGTGGGTCTGTTTGGTTCGGTGATCACTTGGACTGACAACTCTAGATGTAAATCCCGTATCCTCCTGCGCTGCAATGTTACTTTGATTAGCAGAATACCAAGGAGTGTGGTCATTTGTGAAAGTGGGCATGTTGCTGATGCCGGAAATTCCTGGACAGTTCCTGTGTTTGTCCTAGATAGTAATCTTAATGATGCCCTGCCTGTGGATGAAGACCCCATCCCTCCCAATGGCAATCTGCATCCAGAAGCTATCATCCCTAATAATAATGGCAACGATGATGCTGGTCAGTTTGAGAATTTTGGTGATTTGCAGAACGTGCCGCAACAAAATGCTGCCCAGGGATGGGAAGCTCCTATTCCAGAGGATGATGGAAATGGCTGGGAACAGTGGCCACAACAAGAAGGTGAATTGGTTGATGATAATGAACTTGGACTGGTTAATAATCTGGCAGATGCTATGTTTGCAGGGGCTATGGCCAATGGGTTAATGATGCATCCAGATGCTCCCCAAGAAAGTCACTCTGTCAGCAGTGACACTATGTCATTCTTCAGAGCTCAAGGAGCCCCTGTAACATTGGAGTTGCCTCTCCCTGCAAATGCCCAGTCTAGCAGAGCAATTGTTCCTTCTGGTTTTAACCAATTTGCTATCAGTTCTGACAATGACTATATGATCAGAGACCTTGCCAACAGATTGGGGCTTCACCAAGGTTTTGGCCCAAGTCCATCTATTGAGATGTTGCTATCTGAGTTGGCCCAGAAATCTTCTCAACTGCACTTTCTGCTACCAATGAAGAGCCCAGTGCCAGTCTTAAATTGGGGGCCTCAACCTTCCTGGCTACTGAAAAATCCCTGGCTCATTAGTATGGATAACCCCAGCTGGGGACAGAATGCTGAAGCCTCCTCTTCTTTTGGTAGTAGAAAAGCAAGGCTTCAGATTTGCAGCGCTCCTGAAACCAGCCTTGCCTTGGTTAATCAAGTGCGACCTTTTGAAGATGATGATCAGCCTGTACAATCTCCTCATATCAGGTTGAATGCAACCCCAGGCTCTAGTCCTTTGGAAGGTCTTCTGGAGAACAATGCCAATTTGGGCAGTCCTGCTGGCAATGGCTCTGATGCTACTCTGATCAATACTGCTAATACCTTACTGGGTACCCACACAGATACGCCAATCTCTAGCCTGACCAGTAAGCGGAAAGCTAGAGGCAAAACTCCCATAGTAGATGATGAGGTCAGAAGATGTTCCCGCTTTAAGAAGGATGGTCACCGACTATCATGTTCAGCTTGACAAAGAACCCAGAAAAAAAAAGGGAGAGAGTAAGAAGACAGTCTCTGTCTCCACTATGGAAGACCTCAAGACTGCAATCATCACCCGAAGCCTGAATGATGACATGGAAATAGAAGTGGATCCTATACAGGTTGACACACTGGTTCATTTGGGAACCAGCTTCTGTGGAGTTCCTCCTTCGGAGTTGAGCTCTTCTCACCTGCAGCGCAACCCTGATGTCGGATCAGATGGCCAGTGAATTTCTCCTTTGTTTTGGTGGATGCCCTTGTGGTTGGAGGCATTTTGTGACCGTTAATGTGCTCCAGTGGCAGAGAGCACCAATGTGGTTCTGGGTGATTGTTGCATTTTACTTTGGGGCTTGGTCCCTCTGTCAAAACTTATGTTACTGCTACTATTTGCTTGGTGGTTATTCCCCTTGCTATTTCCATGCTTTTCTCATCTGTCTTAATGGATAATCGTGCTTGGAATATTTTATGTTGGAATGTGCGTGGGCTTAATGATAAGGACAAATGGGATCATATCAGAAACAAAATAGATGAATGCAATGCCAATATTTTTTGTTTCCAGGAAACCAAAAAGGATTTCTTTGATTTGCATTTTATTAGACAATTTGCCCCAAAACATTTTGACAAGTTTGACTATTGTCCTTCCCTGGGGACTTCTGGCGGCATTCTAATTTGTTGGTCCTCTCATCACTTCACCATTTCTACCCTTGAGAAGCAACCTTTTGCCATCAAACTTTCAGTCACAGCTTTACACAACCTTAATTCTTGGACTCTGGTGGTGGTCTATGGACCATGCAGGCAGCCTGCAAGAGATAATTTTGTTAATTGGCTATATAATCTGGACATTGATGAAGAGGAACTTTGGATGCTTATGGGTGATTTTAATTTTTACAGATCAAGCGATAATAGAAATAAGCCAGGAGGCAATTTTAATGATACTCTAATTTTCAACAGCATTATTAGTCATCTCAGGCTTATTGAACTCCCCCTCAAAGGGAGGAGCTACACTTGGAGCAACATGCAGGACTCCCCTCTCCTAGAGCAAATCGACTGGTTTTTCACCTCACCTGCTTGGACCATTCAGTATCCTCTCACCCTGGTCTTTCCGCTTGCCAGAACCACGTCAGATCATGTACCATGCAAAGTGCAAATTGGCACCAACATCCCAAAGGCAAATATCTTCAGATTTGAAAACTACTGGTTTTGCCGCCCTGACTGCATTGAAGTTATTCAAAATACATGGAATGCCCCTGCCAGCTTCTCCAACAGTGCCCAAGTTATCAGTGCTAAATTCAAATGCCTGAGACGTTCTCTTAAAAAATGGGCCAAAGGTCTCTCAAATCTTGCCAAGCTTATTGCGAACAATAACATGACCATTGCTTTCTTCGACAGGCTTGAGGAAATTAGGCCCCTTCTCCATCATGAGGCTACCTTCAGGAACATTGTCAAGTCACACATACATAATCTACTGCATATGCAGAAGGTGTATTGGAGGCAAAGGTATACACAGAATATCATCAAAAGTGGGGATGAGAATACCAAGTTTCTTCATGCAATGGCCACTAAGCGCTACAGGAAAAATATTATAAGCCAAATCACGGATATCTCAGGGAGATTGGTTACTGATCATAGTGAGAAAAGTGCCCTGTTCTACCAGGAATTCAAAAGAAGAATAGGCAGTCTGTGCAAACCACCATGCAATTTGATCTTCAGAACATTGTCCAAGCCTTTGACATTTTTGATCATCTGATTCAGCCCTTCAGCACAGAAGAGATTGACAAAATCATTCTTGATCTACCCCATGACAAGGCCCCAGGCCCTGATGGCTTCAACAGCCTTTTCTTCAAAAAAGCTTGGCACATCATTAAAAGGGATATCTACAAGCTGTGTTTTGATTTCTATAATCAGCAGGCAGATCTCAAGAGTGTTAAATACTCCTATATCACCCTCATCCCAAAGAAAGATAATCCTGAAACTGTTTGTGATTTCAGGCCTATCTCTTTAGTAAACACTCCCCCCAAAATTATTGCCAAGCTTCTAGCCAACAGATTGCAATCCATAGCCCTGCAGATCATTCATGAGAATCAATATGGATTTGTTAAGGGGAGAACCATTCAAGATTGTTTGGGATGGGCCTTTGAATTTCTCCATCAATGTCACCAGTCCAAAAAAGAAATCATCATCCTCAAACTTGACTTTGAAAAGGCTTTTGACCTTATTGAGCATGATGCTATCCTTGCCATGCTTGAGGCCAAAGGTTTCCCTCAGAAGTGGATCAGCTGGATAAATTCCCTCTTCAACTCGGCCACCTCTTCAATTCTCCTTAATGGCACTGCTGGGAAAGACTTCATTTGCAAAAGAGGGGTAAGACAAGGTGACCCTCTTTCTCCCTTGCTCTTTGCCATTGCTGCTGATCTTTTGCAAAGTGTGATCAATTATGCATATCGACATGGGGCTCTACATCCTCCTTTCCCCCAAGCTGAACACTTACCTTTCCCTATAATTCAATATGCTGATGATGCCATTATCATCATGCAAGCCTGTGAGGTGCAACTAAGAACTCTCAAAGACCTGCTATGCAAAGTTGAGTTATCAAGTGGCCTAAAGGTTAATTTCCATAAGTCCTGTCTTGTTCCCATTAACACCAGCAATGAAAGAGCTTCTTTTCTTGCCAACTCCTTTGGATGTATTGTTGGAGCTATGCCATTCACTTACCTCAGTCTTCCAATGGGTACTACAAAGCCATTGGTAAAGGATTATGCGCCCCTCATCTGTAGAATTGAGAGAAAGCTCTCTGCCTCTTCACAGTTCCTTTCTTATGCTGGCCGTCTCCAACCGATCAACTCAGTCATATCCTCCCTGCCAACTTACTACATGTGCTCCCTCAAGCTTCCAGTTGGTGTCATTGATATTATTGATAAGCATAGGAAAAATTGCCTTTGGAGAGGAAAGGATCTTAATAGGAAAGGGTATAATCTTGCTGCTTGGGATATAGTCAGAAAACCTAAAGACAGAGGAGGTCTAGGTGTCATTAATCTGAGTGTTCAAAATGATGCTTTGTTGCTCAAGAAGCTAGACAAATTCTACAACAAAACTGATGTTCAGTGGGTCAAGCTCATTTGGAATAAATACTATAGCAGCTCAGTTCCTCACCTTGCCAAAGAGAAAGGTTCCTTCTGGTGGAAGGACATTCTCAGACTCCAAGTGCAGTACAGGGGCCTTGCACTTTGCAAACCTGGAAAAGGCGACACCCTTGCCTTTTGGGGTGATCTGTTGAATGGCAGAATTCAGGCTGAGTTCTATCAGAACCTCTTTGAATTTGCAAAAGATCCAAAGATTTCGTTGTGGGAACTCAGATCCTCTGCTGATCTTCTCAACTGCTTTCGCATTCCAATGAAAAGACAAGCCTATAATGAATTTCTTGATCTCCAGGATTTGTTGAACTCATTGCCTGCTGATTCCATGGATAATGATGACATCTGGCTTTGTGTTTGGGGACCTTACTCTTCAAGCAAATATTATCAGTACCAATTTATTAATCATCAGGCTGACAAAGCTCTATCCTGGATCTGGAAATCCAAGTGTGTGCCAAAAATTAAATTCTTTGCTTGGCTCTTATTGAATGATAGGCTTAACACTCGAAATATTCTGCGAAGGAGGAACAAATTTCTTGAAGAAGGTTATAACTGCACTCTGTCAAGATGGAGTGGAGGAAACTGTTGGGCACCTTTTCTTTGATTGTCCCACAACTACCTGTAGATGGTTCGCGTTAGGCATTGCCTGGAATGAGGAGGCCAGCCTCCTCCACAAAATCCACCTTGCCAAATTGGACTTCACTCATCCTTTCTTCATGGAGATCTTTATGATTGGCGCCTGGTGCTTATGGAATGAAAGGAACGACTACATATTCAACAACACGCCTCCAAGTCTGGTCACTTGAAAGCTTTCCTTCAAAGCTGCTGTCAAGGATCACTTGATTAGGATTAAGCAATCCCTTCATCAATCTATCCTCCTCTGGCTCGATGCCTTGTAATTTTTCATTTAGTTTTCTTCTTTGCTTTGGTTCTTCCTTTCTCTGTTAGTTTTAGCTTCAGTTTTAGCTGCCCTAACCTCTGGTTAGGCCCTCTCCCCTGTAAGTGAACTTCTCCTTTTATTTAATGCATGGGTGCCGGGGGGCTTTGCCCCACGGTTTTTGCTAAAAAAAACCATCATGGGTGTTGCACTCGTTACTATTGCAACGCACCAGACATTGCAAGAGGTATGTATTACCACATAAAGGAAATGTAGCAATAGTAGAAGTGGAAACGATACTATGTGTTGTAACAGACCCTATTGCTACGTGTTTGTAGCGTTGCAAAATATATGCCCTATTGCAACATTACTCTTTTGGTTGCTATATGAGGGACCCTTTATTGCAACATTAAACATTTTGGTTGCCATAGATGAACTCTCTATTACCACTACAAAAACAGGGTCGCTACAGGCTTCTTCCCTTTTACAACACTAAATATTGTGGTTGCTATAGGGTATCGCTCTATTGCCACGACCAATACATGTGGTTGCTATATGTCACACCTCTATTGCCACCACAAAAACTTGGTTGCTACAGGCTTCTTCTCTATTGCAACACTAAATATTGTGGTTGCTATAGGGTGTCCTTCTATTGCCACAACCAATACATGTGGTTGCTACAGTTGGACCCTATTGCCGCGCCTTGTGTTTCTTTGCATGGGTTTTTTGGTTGCTATAGCATATAATTGCAACGCCATGCTTTTGCGACGATAGTGCATATTACAACGATCCGATTGGTAGCTTGAAACAATGATTTCAAATTAAACAATATATGATCAATGAAGCATTTAGACATCCATTAACCGAAAAATATAATTTAGTCGTATACGTATGTAAACAATCCATCCAATGTATCCGACACAGCATCTAGTCCAAACACACACACAAGTGGAACACACAATGGTGTCCAACACGCTTATCTATTTTTGGAAACAGCAAAATATAATGAGCTATGCAACACTGAAGCCAAGGTTGCCTTCATGTTGATAATCCCATGAATCTTGCGCTCCACTCAAACCCCAAGATCACGCTCCTGCAAATGATTATTAACATTAATGAAAATATACATTATGAACTCATGTTTGTGTTGTAGCATACTAGCATCAGGCTGTTTGCTCATACAGCTGAACAAGATTGTCCTTAAAGTAACTCAGATTACCATGCAAAGTAAATCCAACAGAAATTTCACAACCTGACAACCAGATGTAAGTCCTTGTCAGGGAAATACACAATGAAATGGAAAATGATCGAGTGGCATAAGTAGACATAAGTGTTACTGCTTACGAAGCAAAGTGTACCAGACAATAGGGACATAACTGAATAAAAATACATACGGTTAGAAATTCAAGTAATTGGTGAAAGCAATAGCGCCAGCAAGAAGATGATAGTACTCATAACATTCAGCTGTCAAGTTGATACACACACCATGCAGCACCAAGAAGCACCCTCCCTACGCTGCATCTTTTTCCATTGACATAGACATTTATTGAGGTTTACTAGAGAAGCCTGAGCCATCAGCATTACCAAAATGTCTAAAGCCCAACATCATAAAACCAGAATGATGGTGCTCGAATACATGGCACTCTACCAAAAGTTAGAACTAAAAATTGGCGCATTGTCAAATGATTACTAGTAATCTCATATGCGTGTGTAGCTGTGCATCAAAAACTGTTAAGCCAATGTGAATGATAATACTACAAATTAGGTTTCACAGCAGACTGCCCAAACCAAATATCAATCAGACTATTATAATCAGGAAAAAGTTTACTTGAATGAATCAAAAAAGTTTAGTCACTCAGCAGTCAATAAATTTACAGGAACTAGGAAATCAGACCTCAAACAATTCTTTTTGTATGAGAAAAACCATATCATAATATATGATGCCTGCCATTGACAAGGCCTAAAATGTTTATGCCTAAACGTAATGCCTATCAAACTAGATTTTATATGTGCTAAAAAACCATCTCGCTGGTTAACAGTTAACACTGAAACTTGAGTTAGGCACTGATTCAAGTTGACTTAATAACAACTGCTAAATAACCCGAAAAGGCTAACATGTACTCATTCTGGACAGAGATTTGGACTGAACTTGATGTTTAATTTGGAGCAACACATTCAATATTTTCTCAGAACTAGCTTCTTTCTCTGAACACATTAAATCTAAAAAAAATGACGAGCTCAATACCAGAAATCGTTCCAATATCACACATATAGCAGTCCATGCTGTATTGGCAGCTTGTTTTGATGAATATTTAGAGGTACTGGAGTTTGAAAGAAATCACCTGTGTATTGGAAGCTTGTTGATTTCTTTTCAACATTGATCGTTTCTTAGCCGCATTATCCTTCAATGCTTTTGCTGTAGTAAAAGCAACAACATTATTCCCACCTTTGTTTTGCTGTAGTTGTGCGTGTAGGAATAGTAGTAGCAGCAGCAACAACAACAGCTGGTGTTTGTGGTGGTGGGACACTGTTTTGGTTACCCTGCGATTCAATTGTTGGTGGGAAAAATTAGAACGTAAACTATGGACTATCACAGACATCATTACAAAGCTTGAACTATCAAAGTACCTATTCCTCTGAATTATCTTGACTCTTTGTAGTTGTTACATTTGCTTGAACCATGGTTCGTGCAGCAGCCACCTCTGCAATTGTTGCCCATCATTGTTCACCTAGATTTAAAATTGTCATAAAAATCAGTAGTGTTTCGGTGAAGTTAAGAATTGACATTACTATGACCTGTTGAAATGATCCTTGTCCTTGTGCTGCCTATAGCAATGACATAAATTCTTGCCTAAGTGTCGCCTCCGTGCCTTCATCATTTCTTCCATCTGACGCTTGTGTTGTTCCCTTTCAGCTTCCAATTGAGCCATATATGTTGTTCCCTTTCAGCTTCCCTTTGAGCCCTATGTTGTTCCCTTTCAGCCGCTTGAGATTCTAGTCTCTCATTGAGCTTTGAAAACACTTCTGGAATTGACGCATCATGGCGGACTTGCATTTCGTAGTCCTCAGATAGTAGATGTCTTCTAGTTGGGTACTTTGCCATGTATCCATTACCAAGGATCTTGGATGATTTTGATCTTCTTTTACCTTGTAGGCTGTTTGGAAAATCTGGTTCTGCTGCACATCAGATATGTCGTTTCCATCTCCATTTGTTTCCCTCTCTGAAATTTGTCCGCTTGCATATTCCTAACGAAAAGAGGATAGTTAAAGTAGTCAATTGAGAAAGAAATTGCATGCATTTAATCTGCATCTTGATAAAGTTTGTAGAAATTGTTATATACTCACATAGACAACCTTGGATTCTTGGCTTGTCCGATCCCCATTCTTACAGTGCGTCATCACAAAAAGGTCAATATCATTTGGCTCATCACCAGTAATTGGGTCTCTCTAGTTTAGCAAGAATTTAATAAATTAGATAGCTATATTTCATCTTGTAGATCAAGCAGGTAAACGTGGACTATTGAAGATATTACCTTCTCATAGCTAATCTGAGAAAAAGACTTGGATCCTGTTACAGGGCTTATCTTTCGATTCTGCCGACACCCAGAATTCTTGCTACTAATTCTCTGTGCACAAGGAGTTGAGTTAAAAAGGAATAGTATAGTGCTTGAAACAAATCCTTTATTTTAGCAAGTGCAGTAACCAAGAATTAAGTAAATGGCATCGAACCTGAAAGGCTTCTGTGCCAAAATATGTCACCAGATAGTGCCATTCAATAATGTCCAAATCTTCTGGCTTATGCCTCATTCTCTCATCATAGGTGTTGTATGCCCTGTATGTTGCACTAAATGTTGCTTTCCATCCTTTGTATCGCTCATTAGCGATTGTCAATATCTTTTGGTTGATATCAGGGGTATCCTCAATGTCCCACTTATTCTGTTCAACAGCAAATAAAAATGGTAGGTAACTTAGTTAATAATTTGGCAATAACAGTTTGTGCACAATGGGAAACCCTGTGAAGCTTACCATCATTTCAGTTACCAGTGCGTCTTTCACATCTTGGTGGATATCTCTCCATGTTCTCACTCCAATGAGTGGTGCTTTTCTCCTCATAAACAATACTATTTCATCAGTAAGTGTGCGTGTGTTCTCACCTACAGCTCCTCCAAGTCAAGAGAATCCAACTTTAAGTTTCTGATTGCCCTGCTTCGGTCTCTTGGTGCTTGCTGTCACTCCTTTCAAGGTACCTCGTGCCTTCCTGTTTTGGGAGTTTTGTCCATCTAAACAAATACACAATGGAAGATATTAAGAAACCATTTATATATGTAAAACTGAATTGTACCTCATAATTAAATCACAATTTCCATTACTTACCATTTCCTTGTGTCTGATGTCGAGCATGAGATGGTCGTGGCACAGGTGGTGTTGGGTTGGATTCCTGACTTGAATTTGTCAAATCTTGATGAGGCATAGGGTTGTCAAATGCACCTACATCCAATATGTATATGCCATAAACATTCATGAACAAACGATAAGATTTGACATTTTGGAAATATGTTATATTACTAATATCATCAAGTCGTCCCTCCATCCTTAACCATTCTCTGTAACTCTTGATTGTGTCCTCCCTGAATATATCTTTAAATTCTGGGAAAACCATAATGAAATTAGTGATCTATGGCCACAACACTATAATATAATAAAAAAATTACAATAGGGCAACCAGAATAACTTACCCACTCCCCTCTGCTGTCTATGCATATTCTCTAACCAATGCTTGTACTCATCAATTGGCTCATCTGTGTCGTCCTCACTATTTGCCCTCGTTCTTGGAAGATTTATGGGTGTTATCTCCACATTTCGCTCAGTTATTTCATCCCTTTACAATACTAATCTAACCTCCCTCTCCTCCACATTACATTGTACCATTGCATTTGCATCATCATCATATTCTATCTCCCTCAGTGTTGCTGCAGCAGTACCACTTCTCCTTTTATAGTACAGGTAGTCCCTAGCACCATAACCCAAAGTTAATTTCAATGTTATTAAATTACCGAACATGATCTCATCCTCGTCTATTCGATAATTAGCAGATTCTTGCCCCCCTTGTGCCCCCCTGCAAGTGAAAGAGAGAGTCTTTCTTTCTTCCGAACTGCGACAGGGAAAATGGCACACATAAGCATACGTAATGAAACAAATTTATGTAAAGAAAGCAATGTGAGGGTGGTTGTGAATTTAATCTGTAAGACAACATTGACATGAGAGCAATCACCAAATTCCTCAGGATGAAGCATGTTTTCGCTATGTTAAAATTACGCAGCTTTGCGTTATGCTTCAGTAAAGAGCAGACCTTAAAGAACTACAGGGTGCAGCAGCCGAACAAATAAAATACTGGTGATTAATTAGGAAGTGAAAGGCAAAGACATTTTTGCATATTGTCATTCTTGCCCTACAGGGTACCATGGACCAGGGGTGTGAAACCATACAATTTATGCACTTTCTAGAATTATCAGCTTGTAGATCATAATACAACATCAGAATTTCATAACTCAGGAAACAAATTATAGGGGAATCGGGCAGGCTTTGGTGACTATTAAAACAGCAGGGTTAAGACTACATTGCTCCACAAGTGTGTGTGGAAACAAAGAATTATTGCATCCAGGGACACCTATCATAGAACCACACCTATCACATATTCAGAAAATGAGCATCCACAATAATTCTTAAGAGTTATTGCACAGAGGGCATAAATCTGAGAGAAAAGTAAAGAACAGCAGCAGACATGCTTATCACACTAATAAAGTTGATTGACCCAAAAAATAGGTTAATGACAATGCATGAATCAGATGTAGTTTCAAACAAAGAGAAGCTGATTTTCCTGTACTATTTATAGTAGTAAAATTGGGTGGTTTTAAGCAAACACAGAAGAAAACAAAAATGTGCTAATGACTACAAAATCATGGCAGAGCTATCCACAACAATTCATCTACAAAGACTACTACTGAGAATGGAAAACAAAAGAGGCATGCACACAGCTTATAACCCCCCTATAAAAATGTGCTATACGAATGCCCGGATCAGTTACCTATCTTGGTTGTGAGAGGAACGCAGGCGGCTGTATCGTTCTTGGTTGCCGTGTTCTTCACCTCCATCTTCATCTGGTGTTGCCGGTGTCGCCCTAGAAGAAGAGGTCCCGAACAGCGACGTCGTCACCGCCGGTCTTCGTCTTGACGGAATGGAGGCAGGTGCCCGAAGCGGCGCAGGTGGAGGCGACATAGTTGTAGGTGTCACCGTCGGTGTACCTGTGCGCATGGATGATGACGATGAAGGTGTCCCCGCTCTCGCCGGCGCCGCCATGTTGTCCAACCTGGTCCTCGCCGCCCCTGCCTGCACCCCCTCCTGTTACGTGCCATGGATGAGGGAGGAGCAGTCTTGCGGAGGTGCAGGGTCGTGGAGGAGGGAGAGCATGGTGGTGGACTCCGGCGGCCGGCGACGCACGCGAGCATGACGAAGGGAAGGACTCGACGCCCAACACAAAACCCTAACCGGCGGCTGTTCGCGTGGGCGGATGGATTAAATTGGAATCTCCGTGCGCGGGCGCGCGGAAGGCAAGTCATGCGTGGGCGGGCGTGCGGAGGAGTTGTAGTCGACGCCGCAGATTTCGCAGGACTCGTGATGGAGTGGTGAGCGTGGATGGAAGGAGGGGTCAGCGTGGACTCGTGATGACCGATGGGCTCGTGATGGAGGGGAGGCCTTGAACTGCAGGCGACTGATGGAAGGAGTGTTGAGCGTGGACTCGTGACGGAGGGGAGGCCCAAATTTTGTTTTTTTCGACCAACCCAAATTTTTTTAGAATTTGAACAAACCATTTTGTACCTATTGGAATTGTGAAACACAAATTTCAAACACCAGAATCCTATTGCACTCTATTCGGCATGAATGCAACAAAACAAAATTATTATATACCCCATATTGATTGTTTTGACTAGGAAACAAGACTTTCCTACAATTAAACTAAGTTTGCTTCACATTTGTATAAGTGAGCGAAACCTAAGATTTTCATAATGGAGTACCAAGGAAATCATGGTAAAGGAGGGATATGAAAATTCCCTTGGTAAAATAGTTTTGCAAATGACCATTGTATCTAGGCTAGCGTCCTAGGGACAACACTGGTGTGGAGTCACTGTCGCGGAAGTGATGAAATACATAAAATTTGGCTGTGGCCTGGCCGGGCCTGGCTGTGGCCTGGGCGCGGCCGTCTAGGCGTAGGCGCGCCTGGTAGTGGCTGTGGCCTCATTCGGCAAAAATTTGGCTTGCTATGATTTTATATTAGCTTTTTATATCCTGGCCTAAAATTTTGAATACAATTCATGATGTAAATGAATTTTGGTACAATATATATGCAGATAAAAGGGTTTGTAATTTAGATATTTTGCACAGAATTTTGCTTCAACTTTATAAGTGTCCATTGGAAAGGGACATAAGTGATTATCTAACACTGAATGTAAACAGCCACAGCACACAGAACAAGTTCACTATAAGCTGACATCACATTCAGAGATCACATAACCAAAATCATTCATAGTTCACATAACATTTCCACAAGAACTAGCATTCCCACAAGTTCACGTTTTCATACATAACATTCACACAGGTTCAAATTTTCAGACATCATCATATAACACACGAACTACCATGGACAAAATCAGTGTACCATCCACTGCTTCCATGGCCAAAATGTAGGACACACATATGTGGTCGCCGCCACCATCTTCCTGGGTTCAACTATAACAAAGGCCATTCAGAGATCACATAACATAGTCCACACGTAAACCAAGATTCCATCACACATCATGGTCATAATTAATCAAGCACCATTACCACCACTGGCTAACCAAAGTTATAGTGCCTAAACGACTAGAACCACACATCGTGCATAAGTATATTTACATTATGTTGATCCGCAGACAGCAATATCTACATGAACTTAGTCTTGCTTTTCGACCTAATCCGAGAGGTCCTCGCCGGAGTCGGTGCCAGATAGGGACCCAGAGTGGGGCTCCGAGTCGGAGTCGATGACGACGGCCTTCTTGGCCTTCTCTCGGTGATGGACAAGCTCCTTCCCCTACAACGTCGAGTGCTTCTGAAATCGCGCCCAAAAACGAGGACACGTTGTCTTCGACACATCAAGCACTGCTTCCTGAAATGCCTCCTTCCTGGACTTCTCCATAAGTAGTTCATCTTTCAGTGCAACAATCATCTTCTGTGAGTCTGCAGTCATCTTCTGTGAAATGCCTGTGTAGCAAAGTCTGCAGGAGATGGAGATGGTGCACTTGAAAACTATAGTCCTGCCATAGAAGATGATGTGCCACCATATCTTTTCCTTTTCCTTATGCAAGACTCTGATTTCTCAATATATTATATTCCGCATTTACTTGTGTGGAATGTCTAGCCTTGGTTAAGCTGTTGTAGTCTAGCTTTAGAAGTTCTCCCTAGTTCTTTACCTCATCTGATTCCTCATTCTTGCTCAATACTTGCGGTGGATTATCACTGGGTATTGATAGAATCGCTTGCTCTTTCTAGGAGGGTAAGTGAAAGGACCTGCCGTTGGCTCGTTCGACCTGCCCGTTGCACCGGGGGTGGGTGGAGGAAGAGTAGTAGTCGTCGATCTGGTTTTCCTGGCAAAAGTCCCAGAACTCGTGCCCTGTGAACTGGGAGCCGAGGTCGGTGATGATCCGATTTGGGACTCCAAAGCGGTGTGTGAGCTCTTCAATGAAGGCTGCTGCCGTGGCCGACTTAGTGTCAGTGACGACCTTGTACTCGATCCATTTGGTGAACTTGTCCACCACAATGAGCATGTGTTTGAGCCCGCCTGGGGCTGGCTTGAATGGTCCCACGTTGTCTAGCCCCCAGACTGCAAAGGGACAAGACGGTGGGATGGTGCGGAGCGCCTGGGCCGGCAGGTGCTTTTGCTTCTGGAAGAATTGGCACCTGGCGCAACGCTGGACGAGTTCCCTTGCATCGGAGACCGCCGTGGGCCAGAAGAACCCGGATCTGTAGACCTTTCCGACCAGCGTTTTAGCTGCCGCGTGGTTACTGCATGTGCCCGAGTGTACTTCGTGCAACAGTGCCAACCCTTCGCTGCGCAGGATGCACTTCATGAGTACTCCTGAGGATGCTGCTTTTCTGTAGAGTTCCGAACCGATGACCACATAGTTGGCACTTCGCCGACTAATCTGTTCGAGAGCGACCTTGTCTTCCTCGAGATCACCATTTATAGTAAAGCGGCCGTTCTTGACAAACGCGATGAGTGGTTCGCGCCAATCTTCTTCTGCTTCGGGAGGAGCTGCGACTGCTGCGACAACCTGGTCGGTAGTGGCTATAGGTTCGTTTTCATCCAGAATTTTGATGGATGGTTTTCGTAAGTCTTGTACGAATACACCAACGGGTACTTGGGAGCGCTTTGATCCAAGCTTGGACAAGACGTCGGCGGCCACGTTCTGCTCGCGTGGTACGTGGCGGCATTCAAGTCCGTAGAAGTGAGCTTCCAGCTTGCGGACTTCCGCGCAGTAAGCGTCCATCGTTTCCTTGGAGCACTCCCAGTTTTTGTTGACTTGCTCGACTACGACCTTTGAATCCCCATAGCATAGTAGGTGCTTGATGCCCAATGTAATGGCTATTTTAAGCCCGTGGATGAGCGCTTAGTACTCGGCTCCATTGTTCGTCACCTTGTAGTGGATTTGCAGCACATACTTGAGGTGCTTGCCTTCCGGTGATATGAACAGTACTCCCGCGCTGGCTCCTTTGAGGTTTAGGGCGCCGTCCAAGTACATCGTCCAATGCTCGGGCGGTTCCACTGGGGTGGGTGCTTGGATTTCCGTCCACTCGGCCAGGAAGTCAACCAGGACCTGAGATTTGATGGACTACCTTGACCTGAAGGTAATATCGAAGCTTCCGAGTTCTACCACCCATTTGACGACTTGGCCGTTGATGTCGCGGTTGTGGAGGATCTCGCCGAGTGGAAAATTGGATACCACGTGTATGGGGTGCGCCTGGAAGTAGTGGTGCAGCTTTCTTGAACAGATCAAGATGGTGTAGAGTAGCTTTCTGGGGATGCTGGTACCAAATTTTTGAGTCGGCTAACACTTCGCTGATGTAGTACACCGGCCTTTGTATCGGGTATGAATGTCCATCTTCTTGGCGTTGCACGACCAGGGCTGCGCTCACCACGTTCATGGTTGCTGCTATGTATAGCAGGAGGGGTTCTTCTCTCTGAGGCCCGGTGAGTATCGGTGGGGTGACTAGGAATGCTTTCAGGTCGGCCAATGCCTGTTAGGGATGCCATCATGCCTATTAGCTTCATTACCTCCTTTTTGTTCTTGGTCGGCGGCAGATTTTGGATCGCCGCGATTTTTGTGGGGTTAGCCTCAATACCCCGCTGGCTCACCAGGAACCCTAGGAGCTTGTCTGAGGTTACCCCGAAAATGCATTTGGTCGGGTTTAGCTTCCATCTGAAGCATCGGAGATTGTTGAACGTCTCTTGGAGGTCGGCGATCAGGGTGTCTGGGTCAACGTAAGCTTCTGCATTATGCCCGATTTGGGTGTCCAAGCAATTCTGGATTGCTTTTTGGTACATCGCTCCGACATTCTTGAGGCCAAAGGTCATTGTTTTCTAGAAGTATATGCCGTGCGGCGTGATGAACGCCGTCTTGTCTTGATCGGCCGGGTTGAGGGCTATCTGATGGTAGCTGGAGTAGCAATCAAGGAAGGAAAGTAGTAAGCACCCAGCCGTCGAGTCGACTACCTAGTCGATACGAGGGAGAGGGAAGGAGTCCTTAGGGCAGTGCCTGTTGAGATTGGTATAATCAATGCACATTCTCCATTCACCGGTTTTCTTCTTTACAAGTACAGGATTTGCAAGCCATTCGGGGTGCATGCACTTCCGAATGAAACCAGCTGCTAGGAGCTTATTCAACTCTACCCTAATGGCCACCTTGCGATCTTGCGTGAACCATCGAAGCTTCTACTTGACCGGCTTGGCGGTCTTCACCAAATGCAAGGAGTGCTCAGCCTTCTCCCTTGGAACTCCGGGTATATCCGAGGGTTTCCACGCGAATATGTCCCAGTTGTCCCGCATGAAGGAGGTAAGCGCGCCTTCCTATTTGGGGGACAAGCCTTGGCCTATCAGTGCCGTTTTGGTGGGGTCGTCGCTGAAGAGGGAGATTGCCTTAGTCTCTGAGTCTGGCTTAAGCGCTGTCATTGAAGCGTCCTGCTTCGGCACCTTGAAGTCGGCGAGTGGGTTGGCCTTGTGTCACACCTAGCCCAGTTTGTACGGCCCGGTAGTGGAGCATTAGTGCGGGATGCACATGTTTAGTGCCACATTGCTAGTTGAGCAAGGGTGGAGGCAACTTATAAGCCTTTGTCTTCCAGCCATAGCACCTTCGGGTCAACCCTTTTACACGAAGCGAGGACGAAAGTGTAAGCAGGGTGCTATGTGTACGCGTGCGCGCCCCTTGGAAGGGTTGTGCGGGGCGGCTCGTGGAAGGCGGGGTGTTATAAGTGGTATCAGAGCCGACCCTCGCAATTGCGCATACGGGTCAGTGTGCGGGCATAGGGTGCATGGCGCGTGTGGCCCGGGTAGGGCATACGGCATGGACTATGGCGCCGGCACTGGACGTACGGACGTGCGCTAAGAGGGAACGTTCCTGGACATTTGCCCGTGTGGGTGAGTTGCGCCGACGAGGACGTCGGATTCTTTGAGGGGTGTGTATGTCACACCTAGCCCAGTTTGTACGGCCCGGTAGTGGCCCATTAGTGCGGGATGCACATGTTTAGTGCCACATTGCTAGTTGAGCAAGGGTGGAGGCAACTTATAAGCCTTTGTCTCCCAGCCATAGCACCTTCGGATCAACCCTTTTACACGAAGCGAGGACGAAAGTGTAAGCAGGGTGCTATGTGTACGTGTGCGCGCCCCTCGGAAGGGTTGTGTGGGGCGGCTCATGGAAGGCGGGGTGTTACACATTGGCCTCGGTTGCGAGGAGTACGCTGTTGCCGAGTTGATGTGAGAGCTCGGCAAGGCGTACAGCTTCTCCATCACATTCGTACGATGTCTTGACATCGCCCCTGACGCTGATGACCCCGTTTGGGGCCGGCATCTTCATCACGAAATAGGTGTGATTCGAGATTTCCATGAAGTGTGCCAGCATGGGCCGCCCAAAGATGGTGTGATAGGAACTGCTAAAGTTGGCGACCTCGAAGTGTAGGAACTCCGTGCGGTAGTTATCGGGTGTGCTGAAGGTGACCGGCAGTGTAACTCGTCCCACGGGGTAGGCTGCCTTTCTTGGGATGACGCCGTAGAACGGGTGGTCGGAGCCTCGAAGCCTGCTGTAGTCGAACCCCACGTCGTTCAGGGTCCTGATGAAGATGATGTTAAGGGCGCTGCCCCCGTCGATCAGTACTTTGCTCAGGAGGACTCTGTCAACAATCGGGCTGATAATCAATGGGTAGGAGCCTGGCTCAGGCAAGTAGACCCAATGATCCTTCCTGCTGAAGGTGATCGGAGTTTCCGACCACCTGAGGTACTCGACACCCTTGGTGCCAACGAGATTTATCTCGCGGCTATGGAGCTTCTTCTTTCTCCTGTCGCAGAACGCGTCGGGACCCCCCCAGGATTACATTAACCTGGCGGTCGGCGCGCTGAAAGTTGCCGTGATGCTCGTCGGCAGGAGCGACGTTTTGGTCCGGGTGGCGATCGTCGCCGTCTTGTACCCGGTCATCGCGACGGCGGTCGGGGTCATCGTGGCGGTTGTCGCGGCGGTCATCGCGGCGGTCATTGCGGCGATCGTAACTGCGGTCGTTGCGGCGATCATTGCAACGATCACCGTCCCTCCTGTCACCGATTTCTCTCTTCAAGGTCCAGCAATCCTTGAACGAGTGCTTTGCGTCTTTGTGAAGGGGACACTGCTCGTTTAGGCTGGCGAGTTCCTCGGGCTGGAGTCTTGACTCCACCCGGCCTTCGCCTTCTGCAATGGTAGTGACATTAGGCCTACTGCGTCTGTTGCGCGATGGTTCTGATTTCTTCTGCTCGGCCGGCTGGCGGTCGTGGTCCTTGTCCCTCCGGTCCCTGGTCCTGAACTGAGCTAGCTCGGCTGCGTCGGCTTTGGCCTCTTCCTCGACCACCTTCATCATCTCCCCAACCGTCTTGGGGTCTTTCTTGAACAGGTTGCGGAAGACGTCCTTGTCGTACAATCCGCGCCGAAAGGCATCAATGACGTCCCTCTCTTCGACGTTTGTAAGCTTGTTACGGTTGTCGAAGAAGCGGTTAGTGTAGTCTCGGAGACTTTCACCCCTGTATTAGGTCCAGATCGAACCTAGTGCCGGGACGAGTGTAGGTGTTTTGGCCTTTCGCTTATTGGGATCTTGATATTGTTGGTCCCCTCGCCAAGGCTCCCGGCAGTTTTGAGTGGCTCATTGTAGACATCGATAAATTCACCAATTGGATTAAAGCACAGCCTCTGGTCAATCCAAGGGCTGAAAATCTAATCAATTTCTTTGATGGGATCATTCAGCGATTTGGTATACCTCATGAGATCGTTACAGACTTGGGGTCTGTCTTTGTAAGTGAAGCATTTCAAGACTACTGTGGCCAATAATCGATCGAGACGCATTATGCTTCGGTTGCTCATCCACGTGCCAATGGACAAGTCGAGAAAGCCAATTGATTATTACTGCAAGGTTTAAAGCCCAGACTCTATGAACCACTCAAGAAGTATGGCGGCATGTGGGCTCAGGAACTACCAGCGGTACTCTGGGGGCTCCGCACGCAGCCAAGTCGTGCAACGGGGCAAACTCCTTATTTTCTAGTCTACGGATCTGAAGCAGTTCTACCTGCCGACCTCCTATGGAATGCTCCACGACTAGAAAACTACGACGAGCAAGTCGCTCAGCAAGAACACTTTCAAGATGTTGACGGCATTGAAGAAGCTCGGGTAGCGACTCTCATCTAGAACACCCGTTACCTTGAAGGCCTGCGGCGTTATCATCAACGCTCGGTCCAGCCTCGTTCCTTTGTTATAGGAGACTTAGTGCTACGGCGCATACAGAAGACTGACGGCCTGCATAAGCTCATGTCTCGATGGGAAGGCTCGTTCCTTATGAAACAAGTAATTGGGACTGGAACATATCGCCTACAAACTCAAGAAGGCGAAGACTTACCAAATGTATGGAACATCGAACATCTGCGGAAGTTCTATCCATAACAATGGGTTTTAGAACAATTTCATGTACTTTTTTTATTATCAAGAGATCAATAAAGTTATACTTCACTTGTTCATTTTTCTCAGCAGATAACCCTGTGTTCAGTTTTTGTTTTATATAATTCAAAAAACCAAGGGTAGTTGGTTAAACAACTAATCAAAAGATGCCATGACGGCTTTTGTCAAAAAGCGGCTCCAAGCCTCACACGTCCTGGTTGAACTACACCTGCCTACACATGGTTGTCGTTGTTAGTATTGAATCTTTTGATATTTCATGGAAGTTCTGCTCTGTGTCTTGTGCTGACTACATCAGACTCCTCATTTATGCATAACAGGAAATCAACAGATTTTCCTCACAATTTGCATCTACATACACATTGTTACCATATTTTCATGCAATTAATAAGTACAGACTACTTTCAGTAGTATTATGGCTCTGCACCAGCAACCACTCGAAGCATATTCAGAGATGTGTTTAGGCGATGATATGTTAATACATACATTTGCCTTCTCATATTTTGACTTTGGGTCTAGGCACATACTGTACTTTTGCATGATTTCATTGGCCTATCAGGTCCACACATGATCATTTTTTAGTTTACTGCAGTAAACAAGTCGTCATTTATACATGACTCATGTTTATTAGTATTACAGAGTACTTCTACTTAACAATATATATCACATAGTGTCCGCACCCAAAATTGGCAGTTGCCTATCAGGCTGAAGGCAACCGGTCAGACCGGTTCTAGAAGTCGGTCAGACCGGTTTGCCTATAGCCGATCTGGCAACGGCCGCAACCGGTCTGACCGGTTTGTCTATCCGGTCTGACCGGTTTACTCCGACTTGGAGTAGAATTAGGAGTCTTGGTCGGGTTAGAATTGTCAAAAGATTTCTTGCGCGGCAAGACCTCCCCACCCTATAAATATAAAGGGTCGTGGCCGATTGAGAGGTATCATCCAATCGATCAAATATATTTTCTACTTTTTATCTCCAAACCCTAGCTTTTCCCACCCCTTTGCTTTCCTTGCTTGTCTCGACGGCGATCAAGGAGGTTCTGAGTGGCCTGACCAATCTCAGAGCAACCCTAGGCGCGCCATCTCCGACGGGGTCCCTCCCGAGGTGGTGATTCTAGGTTTTTCCAGTAACCCTAACGAATCTGGTCTGACCGGATCCTCAAACCGGTCTGACCGGTTTGGGCCGAGGCTACGGCGAGTGCAATTTTTCTGTGCTGCGTGATCTAGCGCTGTGTGTGTTGACCAGAAAAAGCATCAACATACTCTTGGCGACTCCGCTGGGGAACGTTTAGAAGATCTGGTTTTCAAAAACCATTCAATCTAACCCCGGTCAAGATGGGATCTCGGTGTGATCTCGACATGGATAACATCATCACAGCTTCATTGAAAGATCTCTCTCTAGAGGAGCAGAAGAAGTTTGAGGCGCTGCAAGATTACATGAAGACACAATTTTTGGCTGGCGTCAAGAAAGATCGTCATGGCAAGGTAGCAAGATTGAAGGAATTCGAGCTGCCGGCGATCAAGTTAAACGACAATCAAGTTGAGGTAATACCCACTGTAAGTAAAATCCCAAAAGCTCCTTCTACTACAGCTCCTCAGAATAGTGTAGAGGGTGACGAATTGCTTGCCTCATATATTGCTCGTTTAGAAAGATTAGAGGATCTTGAGAAAGATAGGACTGCTGCTTGCTTTAGCAATAATGAAACTAGTAGTAGCGTTCCTAAAATTAATGCTAGTGGGGCAGTTTTTTGTAGCTTGTCACCCATGCCTAATGCTAATACCAAAAAATATATGTATGGTGTGCCACCTGAGTTTGCCATTGGTCAATCCCTGTTGTTCCAACCGACCGGACCAAATATGGCCAAACCGGTCAGACCGGTCTGACCAGCGCGCTTGAATTAGTGCATGAGCAACCTGTGATGCTTTCTGTTATGCCGAACTCGATGGTTTATGCTCACACTAATACTTTGGGTACTGCTAAGCCTCAATTTAGTACAACGGTTAACACATCTGCCCAAAGAAACATTATACCTGATGATGTGTTTGAAAGTTATAGGCTAGCTCAAGCTAAGATTGGTCCCTACTTGAATAAGATGAATTTGGAGAGTGTGCAACCACAACAGCCAAATAATCCTAACTGGGCTGAATTTAATAAATTTAGAGAAGATTTGGCTAATGTAGTAAAAACTAAACTTGGTGTTGATATTGGTAATACAAATTTGTATCAAAAACCATACGATGCAGAGTTTGATAATTTTCCTCTTCCACGTGGTTGGTGTATGCCTGATTTGATTAAATTTAGTGGAGATGATGACCGAACCACGTGGGAACATATTAGTCAATACATAGCCCAACTGGGAGAAGCGGGTGCTTATAATGCTCTTAAAGTGCGTTTATTTTCTTTATCTTTGACTGGCACCGCTTTTGCTTGGTTTTCTTCGCTTGCTCCTATTTCTATTATATCTTGGGATATGTTAGAACGTAAATTTCATGATCACTTTTATAGTGGGAGCTTGCAATTGAAATTGACAGATTTAACATCAGTTAGGCAAAGTAGAGATGAAACTGTTTCTGCTTACATTAAAAGGTTTAAAGAAACTAAGAACCGTTGTTTTAATTTGTCAATCACTGATATGGACCTTGCTGATATTTGCTTAAAGGGTTTAAGGTCGTCCATAAGGGATAGAATAGAGGGTTCTGATTTTCTTTCGGTGGCACAAGTTAAAATTAGAGCTTTAGTTGTTGAAAACCGAATGAATAAGGAAAAAGATAGAGATACTTCTGGATCGCGTCGTTCTAATGTTCATATGATTGATTGTGAATCTGATAGTTCGAGTGATAGTGATAAAGAAGTTTATGCTGCTGAATTTGTATGACCCTCTAATGAATAAGGAAAAAGATAGAGATACTTCTAGATCGCGTCGTTCTAATGTTCATATGATTGATTGTGAATCTGATAGTTCGAGTGATAGTGATAAAGAAGTTTATGCTGCTGAATTTGTATGGCCCTCTAAAGAAAAAACTTATTCTTGTACATCACTTAAGTCGGCTAATAAAGGTCGACAAAAAGAAGTTAAGTTTACATTTGATGTTTCCAAGTGTGACCACATTTTTGATGAATTGCTTAAATCAGGAAACATTAAATTGTCTCATAAGTTGCCTCCACTTGATGAATTGAAAAGGTGTGCATATTGCAAGTTTCATAATACTTATTCTCATGCCACTGACGATTGCAATGTGTTTCGTCGGCAGGTTCAATCGGCCATAAATGAAGGTCGTTTGACGTTTCATGAGATGTAAGTGGACAAAACTCCTTTTCCTGTCAATACCATGGATTTACAGCAGCCCAAGGTCTTGGTTCGGCCGCATGTTGTGATTGGTGAAGACAAGCCCGATTTGAGAGGAAAAGAGTTGACTCGAGAAGTTGCATGTGAGAAAACTCCAGATGGCAGGGAGACATTCAAAGTTACTATGAGAGCCTCTGGACATGGGGGGCAAGGGTCGTATGTTCCCACCGAGCAAAGACCGTTGGAGCCTGTTCAGGCCAAACCGGTCAGGCCGGTTGGGGAAAGCGGTCAGACCGGTTTGCCCCAGGGCGTGCGAGGATGATTAAACCAAGCCGTCTGGAGATTGGAAACTGAAAGCTAAATATTGCAAAGAATCAGGGGAGTGCTCCTAAGCCGAAGGTCACTTTTGATATGCTATTTGACAAGTACTACAAACAAAAGGCTGTTACAAGCGATCGGCTGGTAAAAAAAAGGATGAGGTCACCTCCACGCCAAGAAGAGCCCTCTCAACCAAAGAAGAATTTTACTCCGCGGTGAGAGGCATCATGTTCATATCCACCTCATCCAATTTTTGACAACAATGGAGTGATGTGGGTGTCATATCAGCAGCCTTTCCAGCCTGGATGGGAAGGACCATGGAGGACAGCATTGGATAGAATCTCAAAACCTAGACATGACCGTTTGGCACCTCGTCAATCCGGTCAGGGTCGCCAGGCCCAACCGGTCAGACCGGTTTCACAAACCGGTCAGACCGGTTTCCCTGGGAAATCGGCAACACCTCCTATGAAGCAAGTATACAAGCCTAAACAGAGAGAGGAGGTACACAAGATGGATATTGACTCAGAAAGGACTACGAATCAAGATGTTATCCAGATTGGTTTGTTGAACATTCCTCTTGGAGATGGTGGCAAAGGGCCGATTGTCATAGACAATAAGGCTGAGACACCTATTCAGAAGGGATCTATTGCTAATGATCATGAGGCCAGTGGAAGTGGTTCCAACTCCAGGTACTTCTTGCCAAGATGGTGTCCTCCTGGTTTGTCTCGTACTCAAAGGAGGAAGCTTCAATGCTTGAGGTTTTAGGAGATGAAGGAGAAAGAGTTAGAAAAATAGAGAGACGAAGCATTCAACAAGTACAGGCCCATGATTCCACAAGGGAAAGAATGGAGAGTCAATACCAGCTCCCAGTCAGAACCGGTCAGACCGGTTGGGGAGTCGGTCAGACCGGTTTCGCCGGTCAGACCGCTTTGCTTGATGCACCGCCTGGTTTTTCTTCTCCCGTTCCTATGATTTGTGATGACAAGCTATCATCGGTATCCGCTCCAGAGGACGATTAAGAGCTTGTTGATTATGGTTCTTCTCCTGAGCACATGAATCTCGAACTTAATGTAATTCATATGTCTATGGATGGTTACATGTTATCAGAGGAGGACGTTGCTCATCTTGACTTCGGGCCAAAGGAAGCTATTTTCCAGAAGCCTAAAACTACTGATAATCATCTGAAGGCTTTATACATGAAGGGTCATATCAATGGGAAGCCTATCTCTCGCATGCTAGTGGATGGAGGGGTGATAGTCAACTTGATGTTGTATTCTCTATTCAAGAAGCTGGGAGGTTCAGATGAGGAGCTGATCAAGACCAACATGACTGTCAGCGGCGTTGGGGGAGGTGAACCTATGAGCGCCAAGGGAGTTTCTTCTATGGAGCTTACTATTGGAAGCAAGACATTGGCCACTGCGTTCTTCGTCGCTGAGACACAAGGTAACTACAGTTTAATCCTTGGTCGTGATTGGATTCATGAAAACCAGTGTGTGCCTTCTACTTTGCATCAGTTTTTAATTCAATGGATAGATGATGAAGTAGAGGCCGTTAATGGAGATATGTCAGCTTGTGTTGTAGTGGCCGATAGTTCTACTATGGATGGTCATGAGAATCTTAAGTGCTTATCTGGTTTAGATTTATCTGATTGTGAGATCATTGGTTGCACTAAAGATGGCTTTGCTACTGCTGTTATGAAGCCGATCAGAGATCTGGCTATACCATCTCTTATGATTTGATGGATCCGAATCTAAAGTGGTTACAGCAGAGGCGTGAGCACTATCGGGCGCATAAGAACGATATGTGTGAGGCCATTGAAGATTTTGATGATTTGAGCAAGTTAGGACAAGGGTTTACGTCGGCTGATCCTTTAGAGGAGGTAGATATTGGTGATGGCACTGTATCTAGGCCGACATTTGTAAACAAGAATCTTGATCCTTTATTTAAATCTGAGTTAATACAACTGTTAAAGGAGTATGTTGATTGTTTTTCATGGAGTTACAATGAAATGCCTAGTTTAAGTCGTGATTTAGATGAACATCGTTTACCTATTAAACCTGGTTTTAGGCCTCTCGCAGAAACTTTAATCCTGATACTTATGACCGAGTGAAAGAGGAAATCAATCGATTATTAGATGTTAAATTTATTAGACCTTGTCGATATGCTGATTGGATCTCTAATATTGTGCCTGTTGAGAAAAAAGGAACAAAAAAGCTTTGTGTTTGCATTGATTTTAGAGATCTCAATAGAGCTACTCCTAAAGATGAATATCCTATGCCTATAGCCGATTTTCTTGTTAATGCTGCATCTGGACATATAATTCTTAGTTTTCTTGACGGTAATGCTGGTTATAATCAAATATTTATGACCGAAGAGGATATAGCCAAAACGGCCTTTCTATGTCCAGGTTTTGTTGGTCTATTTGATGGGTAGTAATGACTTTTGGTTTGAAGAATGCTGGTGCCACCTATCAGAGGGCTATGAATTTGATTTTCCATTATTTGCTTGGCATTATAGTAGAGGTTTATATCGATGATATTGTTGTCAAATCGGCTGGAGTGAATTCTCATTTGGCTAATTTAAGACTTGCATTTGAAAGAATGCGTCGATATAAATTGAAGATGAATCCACTCAAATGTGCTTTTGGTGTATCGGCTGGGAAGTTCTTAGGATTTATTGTACATGAAAAAGGCATAGAAATAGATCCTAAAAAGATTGAAGCTATTAAGAATGTTGAGGCTCCTACTTGCAAGAAAGATTTGCAAAAGTTCTTGGGCAGAGTAAATTATTTGAGGAGATTCATTTGTAATTTGTCCGGAAAGGTGAATGCCTTTACTCCTTTACTTCGGTTGAAGAATGACATTGATTTTACTTGGGGGGCAAAACAACAAGAGGCCTTTGATGAGATCAAGCAATATTTATCTTCACCACCCGTTCTTCAAGCGCCCAAGAGTGGAGTTCCATTTAAATTGTATGTGGCCGCTGAGAAGGATGTCATTGGAGGTGTTTTGACTCAAGAGACCGAAGGGAAGGAATATGTTGTTGCGTATGAGAGTAGAAGATTATTGGATGCCGAAACAAGGTACACTTTTATTGAAAAGTTATGTTTATCATTATATCATACTTGTACCAAGTTAAGGCATTATCTTTTACGAAGTACTTGTGTAGTAGCATGTCAAACCGACATAATTAAATACATGTTGCATAAACCAATTTTAAGTGGTAGAGTCGGCAAGTGGGCTTATGCTTTAGTCGAATATGATTTGCATTGTGAACCATTAACTTCAATGAAAGGACAAATAGTAGCCGACTTTATTGTTGAACATAGAGTGGATAAGCAACTTGATTTGAGTGTCGGTTATGCTACTTTTACTCCATGGAAATTGCATTTTGATGGATCAGTTTGCAAAAGTGGTTGTGGTATTGGAATTGTTATTACTTCTCCACATGGGCTGTTTTTGAAGCACTTAACCGATTAGATCATGAATGTACTAATAACCAAGTCGAGTATGAGGCTCTTTTACTCGGATTGGGAATATTTCATGACATGAGGGTGAAGCATGTAAAAGCTTATGGTGATTCTCTGCTGGTGGTACAACAAATTTCTAAGGTATGCCAATGCTTAGATGGATTTTTGAATGCTTATCTTGATAGATGCATTGATATTATATCTTGCTTAGATGAATTTGTAATCCGTCATGTACCATGAGAAAGAAATCCACAAGAAAATGCTCTGGCTCAACAAGCATCTGGTTATAATGTTCAGAAGAGAAATTTTCAAGAACGAAAACCGATGTTTTTAAAGGCCGAGTGTGCTGTCTTGGAGGAACCGGTCACACCGCTTCCTCAAACCGGTCTGACCACTTCAGATAACCGGTCTGACCAGTTGCCTGAGGTTGAGTCTGCTTCAGCTGTTGTTTCTGATCAAGACGAAGTGGATGATTGGAGAAGGCCTCTGGTTGATTATTTGCAAAATCCTAGCGGTTCAGTTGACAGAAAAATCCGACGATGGGCTCTTAAATTTATTCTAGATAGTGACCAAGCTAGGTTGGCTATGGCAAAGGTTCATGAAGGGATTTGTGGTACTCATCAATCGGCTCCCAAGATGAAGTGGCTCCTTAAGCGAGCTTGTTTCTATTGGCCCAATATGATAGCCGATTGCTTTAAATATTACAAAGGTTGCGAAGAGTGTCAGAAGCATGGAGACGTTCAGTTGGTACCTGCTGCATTGATGCATCCAATTATCAAGCCTTGGCCTTTTCGAGGATGGGGTTTAGATTTTGTTGGTAAGATTCATCCTCCTTCGTCAAAGGGTCATTGTTTTGTGATTGTGGCGACCGATTATTTTACCAAGTGGACCGAGGCGATTCCTTTGAAGAATATGACACATAGAGAGGTGATTGAGTTTGTTAGAGAACATATTATACATAGGTTTGGTATTCCACAAACTTTGACTATGGATCAAGGGACTTCATTCATATCCAAAGAGGTGCGTGAATTTGTTGATTCCTATGGTATTAAGCTTCTCAATTCATCTCCATATTATGCTCAAGCCAATGGTCAAGCCGAGTCTAGCAACAAGACTTTGATAAAGCTCATCAAGAAGAAGGTAGAAGATCATACTAAAAGGTTGCATGAGGTATTATCCGAAGCTTTATGGGCTCATCGTATTTCTAGGCATGGTGCTACTAAAGTTACTCCGTTTGAGCTTGTGTATGGTCAAGAGGCCGTTTTGCCGGTTGAGGTGAATCTTGGCGCTTATAGACTTGCAAAGCAAAATAATCTTGATGTTGACACATATCATGCTTTCATGATGGATAATATCGATGAAGTGACCGACTAGCGTTTGAAGGCTTTAGAAGAGATTGAAAAAGATAAAAGGCGAGTGGCAAGAGCATACAATAAGAAGGTGAAATCCAAATCTTTTCAGGTAGGTGACTTGGTTTGGAAAACAATTTTGCCTATTGGATTAAAAAGCAACAAGTTTGGCAAGTGGTCTCCAAGTTGGGAGGGTCCTTTCAAGATTGTGAAGGTTTATTCAGGAAATTCTTATATGGTGGAGACCTTGCAAGGACAGCGGCTACCTAGAGCCCTCAATGGGAGGTACCTAAAGAAATTTTATCCAAGTGTTTGGCAAAATGCTTGATAGAGTATGGCCGATTTATGTTCAATCGCCCTTAGCATAAAAATAGCCGGTGAGATCTGTAACATCGGCCTTAGCATATTTTTTAGTGCATAAAATTTAATAAAAAATAGGGGGGCATATGTTCGCACCCAAAATTGCCAGTTCCCTATCAGGTTGAAGGCAACCGGTCAGACCGGTTCTAGAAGTCGGTCAGACCGGTTTGCCTGTAGCCGATCTGACCGGTTTGTCTATCCGGTCTGACCGGTCTACTCCGACTTGGAGTAGAATTAGGAGTCCTGGTCGGGTTAGAATTGTCAAAAGATTTCTTGCGGGGCAAGACCTCCCCATCCTATAAATATAAAGGGTCGTGGCCGATTGAGAGGTATCATCCAATCGATCAAATATATTTTCTACTTTTTATCTCCAAACCCTAGTTTTCCAACCCCTTTGCTTTCCTTGCTTGTCTCGACGGCGATCAAGGAGGTTTTGAGTGGCCTGACCGATCTCAAAGAAACCCTAGGCGCGCCATCTCCGATGGGGTCCCTCCCGAGGTGGTGATTCTAGGTTTTTCCCGTAACCCTAACGAATCCGGTCTGACCGAATCCTCAAACCGGTCTGACCGGTTTGGGCCAAGGCTGCGGCGAGTGCAACTTTTCTATGCTGCGCGATCTAGCGCTCATGTGTGTTGACCAAAAAAAGCGTCAACACATAGTATCACAGATCTTTGCTTTCACAGATCAACAGAAACTGCATTGTTCTTATCATTACAGGGGCAAATAATTTCAGCATATAATGTATCTACTGCAGCGAGTTCACAAACTCATTTGCCAAGGGCTCTATCTCGGCTACAAGTGCTTCATATTGTTCATCTATCGTTCCAGTCGACAAATACTTCACGTCCATCTTCGCCTCTGGATTATGCGCTTTGAAAAGTGCCAGCACCTTGTTTGTGCAATCTTTAAGGGTGGCCTTGCAGAAGTCTCCAACAGTTCTGGCACTTGTCGAAGACGCTCTAATAGATACATATTGCCCGCTTCAACACCTTCAGGAGTCAGCATTTCAATGATCGGATCCACGGCTTCTTCAATTTTCTTTCTTTTAGTCATCAGGTTATTCACCTCTTCTTGCTTCAGCTAGGCCGTTTTCAATGATCCTGCGATTTGCTTTTCCATATCTGAGCGGATTTGGCATTCATTGGCGAACTGGGCATCCTTCTTTTCGATCGACACCTTGAGTTCTTTGATCTCTTCAGCTTGGCGCTGGGTCAGGTTAATTCAGCTTGTGGTTTTGCCTTTCTCTTTGTCCACTCGTTTTTTTCAATTCTACAGGGTATAATTTCAGTATGACAGTTGCTACTACTAACTACCCTATTTTCATGGACAAGTCTTCGAGTACTTACTAGTGTTTTCGTTAACCAAATTGGTCACACGGATCTCTAGCCTTCCTTTCACATCAATGAGGCTGTCATTTTGCCGCTGAAGCGCTTGGATTTCTTCCTTGTGTTGAGCCCGCACTTGTTCGAGTTCCTCACAAGCATCCGTGAAGTCTTTTTCAAGTTCACGAATACGGGCCGACAGCTTTGCATCTCCGGGTTTTTCCACCAAGTCAACTAAGGCCTGCACATTTGACTAATTTAGCAGTAATGCTTGAGATATTATAAACATGAGCTCAGGTTGCAAGATATTACCATAGCAAGTCGGAGATGGTTGCGCAGTTCTGCAGCTTCATCAGACCCAGATCTACCTTTTACTTCAATCTGTACAAACGGGTTGTTGTTGTCAATACACAAGGATCATATGTGTACATTATACAGGCAGACCTACTTACATTCTCAAGTTCTTCTTCAGTGTTGGCTGACGCAATCTCTTGCGCAATGCTCTCGGGTTGTTCTGTTTCTTGCTTCGCATCAGCCTACGGAATTTGATAAGCGCCCTATCCAAGAAGGAATGGAGGAAGCCTTAGTTATTATTTGATCAAGTTATCGATACATACCTGATTACTTGTTGAAGCGACTACAACAGTAGTTTGTCCTAGTATTGGATCACTTGGGATATCTTCAGCAGTTGCCATGACTACATCAGTAGTCCCAGCCGGGGCATCGACATCAAGATTTTCAGTATCTTCAATACTTGTAGTTGGTTCGACTCGTTTGTATGCTTTAGTGATTTGCCTTGTTGCATCCTCTGCAGCACTCCCGCCCGGCGCATTAGTTGGTGCATTTTGATGACCGGATGGAACTTCTTGTTCATCAACTTGTTGTTCCGTCTCATCTTGCTGCATCACCCTTACAAAGGCCTGGTTGGTGTTCTATCAAATAACGAGCCTTCATCAGTATATCCAGTATAGAGATTTCTAAACAAGACATTGTTTACCCCAATAAAGAAGTTTCACTTACTCTTTGGGTGGCTCTAGAGCTTTCAAGGGTTCAAATTGAAATTTCAACAATGGCTTGGTCCGTTTCGAACTAGTAGTGCTTCCAGTGGTTGTGCTTGCCAAGGCACTCGAGGATGACGAACCTAGTGGTGCGGTGATCTTATGCGATAGCTTGATACGTTTGGATGGATCTTCACTAGGCACTGTATCATCCGCCCTTGTTGATTGGTTTCGACTGGATCTTCTTTTTCTGGGAGATGCAGGCACATCTGGAACTGCTGTGCAAGTAATGTTACAAACAATGATTCACCTTGACTAAATAGATTACTATCCACTGCTTATAAGTGATCAAGACACTTACTTGCGGTAATGACTTCTGGTGGCGCACTGGCTTCCGAGTCCTCCACGATCTCCACATCTTCACCAGCTATGCCTTGGCTCTTATCACTAATAGTTCTCTCTAAGGAACTCCGGGCCAGATCGTCCCATTCAGCTTGGGTAAGGATCTCATTCGGTTGGCTCTGTATCTATTCACAAGAAAAACAACTCGACTTAGATTTTTCATGTTATACCATTCAACAAATATACGGATTTGGGAGTACTTACTTTTGCTGGTGGATTATCCTTCGACAACTCATCAACAATGACTGGCTTCTCACTTACACAAGTTAACATATGGGTCAGTCGCATCAGCACCGCCTCATCGGAAATAGCTTCAGGAGCAGTACGTGTCTGATCCGAGCTTCCCTCGTATTCGAACCCCAGATGATCTCGTTCCTGAAGTGGTTGAATCCTCCGCTTCATGAAACTGAAAGCGATTCCCACTCTAGTGAGCCCTTTCTCTTTCAAGCTTGTACTCGCCTCAGTAGAGCAGGCACATCTTTAGCTTGTTCAGCAGTCGGGTGAGAATTCCAGTTTAATTGGTCTCGGGGAAACCATCCATCCTTTGCAAGACAGCTCAACGAGTGGTTTCCTGTTGTATTCAAATATGCATCCAAGCGGTTAGCATGTTATATTCAAATCATGACTAGTTTATTTGAATAAACAAGATATTCAAATACACTTACCGATGGTAAACCACTTCGACTTCCAGTCGCCACAGGAATCCATGATGGGCATCTCAAACCATTTTACCCTCATGTTCTGACGGAATTGAATTCCCGCACCCCCGACTACTTCAGTCCGCAAATTAGTGGGTTGTGGTTTTATATGATACAAGGTTCGGAACAAGGCCAGATCGGGTTTGGTACCCAAAAATGCTTCACAAGCGTGAACAAATACAGAGATGTTCAGGACCCCATTAGGGTTGAGATGATGTAGCTGAAGATTATAGAATGCAATGAGCTCTTTGAAAAAAGAAGATATAAGCAATCCAACTCCCCGCTCGTAGAAAGAAATGAACAATGGAATCTCCTGATTGTTTTCGGTAGGGAAGGGTTGCTTGTAGCAAGATTTCCATTCAAGAGACACTGAGTCCAGGAGTAAACCTTGTTCCACCAGCTCGGTCAGGTCGTTAGTGTTCGCTGTACACTTCTTCCAGGCGTTGGCTGGCGATGGTGGATCTGCAAATGCTGGCTTCGCCAACGAATCTGTGATGAGTGATTTCTTCTTTCCGCCCGTCCTCGACTCAGTGCCTCTCTTTTGCCCAGACATATTGGAGCGAATAGTGGCTTTGGACTTCTCTCGCATTCACTAATTTCAAAGCTTGGGGGCTGCATCAAGCAGACCTTGGGCTCGGGGGCTACTGCTTTGTGATTGGTAATGGGTCAAGGATGAAGCGCGCTCTGAGGTTTGGAGGCTACGAATAGGCGTAGTGGTTATATTCAGTGCCGCTGGCCGGATCTATATAACCCCTGGTTAGGGTTACTATACACTACAGTGCGGCGGCGCATGGCATTCTACATTTCCGCCTATTTTTTCAGGATAACTTGCCTCAACTGATGTCGGTGAAATATTCGAATATTTGAGATTGCAACGGATTAAGAAAGATTTATTCTGACCTTTAAATCAAATATATTTGTTTTAAAGCTCGGGGGCTGTTACCGGATATTCCGGGATTTGATTTTCTGAAATTTATGGAGCAATTATTCAAGGACCTTCGACTGGTTTTTCAAGCAAACTACTCGAAGCTCGGGGGCTACACCCAATCGGTGCACTCCATTAAACTATTCAAGATAAAGATAGAAGATTGCTTCTGAACCTTCGACTACTTCAAAAGTACTCGGAGGCTCGGGGGCTACACCCATTGGGTGCATCAATAGATGCACTCCAATGAAACTACTCGTCAGAGATAGTTGAGCGTATTGGGCTTAGCTCTAGTTATTCAAGACTTGAAGCAAAGGCACAAGATGCTCGGGGGCTTGTGGGACCAGGATCCTTAGGGCCACTTATCCAGAGGATTAAACTACTCGGCAGAGAGAAGTTCAATCCGACTACTTAAACCAGTCGGCTATGGTGCAAGACAACGTAGCAGATTGATATAACTAGTCGTGTACATATAGGAAACTCCCCAAAGTATTCTATTGTAGTTCTCCATGTTGTATACGGCTAGGACTGTACAAACCGACTTGTAACCATGCCTCCCAGACTATATAAGGCGGGGCAGGGACCCCCTCAGAACAACTCATAACCACACGTACAATACAATCAAGCACACAGGACGTAGGGTATTACGCTATTCGCGGCCCGAACCTGTCTAAATCTTTGTGTTGTTCGTGTACTGTCGCTCCTAGAACTAGGCGAGACCCACAAATCTACTCTCTGGGGTACCCCCAGGCAGACGTGCTCGACATAATTCGTCGATAAGGTGGCTTGGTAGTTTTTTGTGAAAACTTTGCAAAGTTGTGCCCAGCCGTCGATGGTGTTCTCAGGGAGTCCCGAGAGCCATAGGAGTGCCGCCTTCCCTAGCATGACCGGGAAGTAGGCTGCTACCTGGTCTGTGTTGCCGCGTGCAGCCCGGACTGCCGTGATGTAGGTTTGGATCCAGAGCTTAGGGTCGTAACGGCCGTCGAACTTCTCGACCATGGCCGGTTTGAATGTGTCCGGCCCTTGGACCTGTTGGAGACGCTTGGTGAAGGCCTGGAAGCCCTCGATCTCGAAGTCATCTTCGTCAAAGCTATGGTTGCCGCCGTCCTGATGGCGGTCACGGGCTCTGGGTGAGCCGTATCGGCGATCATAGCGATCGCGTTCATCAAGCTCGCGGCGTGCATGATGGGGTGAGGAAGTCGGCTTGCGCTCGCTCAAACTCGTGTGCCAGGTTACGCGGGTCCAATGGATTTTCTTCTTCACGCGGGCCGCCGCCTGCATCCGCATCTGCTGCCTCGGCCTAGCGGCGTTGGGCTCTGTATCCATGTTTTCATTTATGAAGCATTCTGATGTAAACGCTACTTTATGATGAAGTAATGAAGCATTTGATCTCTGTTTTACCATATTTGTTTGATGTATGTGTCTGTGGACTTCCTAGGCACAGATATGGCCACATTCGGGTTTCTGTGTAAATCCGGGTGTGACAGATTGGTATCAGAGCCGTGCTGACTGTAGGAACGCAGCCTAGATAGTACGGTGGACAAATTACTAGGAGACCCCCATGACTTCAATTATTTACGATTTTTTTCAAAAACCTAAAGTCGAGTCTTGTGTGAAATTATGTCTTTAAGTGCTTGTATTTATTGTTACTATGCATATGTATGATTTGGTTCTTTGTAATGATTGTGATGGGCGTGGACGCAAGTCTACAACCATCTAGATGTTGGAATAAGGCTTAAGGACTTTAATGTTTAGATAGCAGAGGGTGTCTCTATGTTTTCCTCGTACCTTCTTGATTCTCTTGCTATTTTCTCCTAATAAATCAAGTGAAGACCATCAAGAAGGAAGACAGAAGATGATACTCGTGATACAACAAAGCAATTGGAGTAGAAGCTTCGCAACTATATCGACACAGAAGATGAAGAAATCTGATGGCTCACCTTCAGAAGAGCTCTCTTTCTCGAATCTTGCTGTCTCGTTCTCCGCGTTGATCTTACTCTCTGCGAATCTCGGGACGAGATTCAGTTTAAGGGGGGTATTTATATCTGTATCGTAAGAATACCAATTAACACTACTTGTGTCACACCCCAAAATTTCTGGATTTTGGGATGTGAATTTTAGCATAATTAAAATAATAATTTTCTCAATTTTCTAAAAATTTTCAAGATTTATGAAATTTACAGAGAATTTAATATAGGAAAATCTTATTCTCTAAAATAAAATTTAAACTACGTAGAGAAATAAAATGCTTTTCTTGAATTTAGTAATTAATTTACTCTTTTGTTGAAAGTGCTCATAATTAATATAGGCTAAATAAATAATTTCTAAAAATTGAAATCAAATATAAGTTGTAGAAACATTTATTGCTGCATTCATGCTGCTGCATTTATTTTTGTATTGCTTGTGGTTCAAACAAGAATTTAAATTCATTTAAATTCGAATTTGAATCACCTTGTTTGGAGCCTTAGAAAAGTTGTTCAGCCCGTAGTTCACTTTAGCCCCCTGAACTTTTTCTAAGTCTGTTTTTCCTCCCTTCTCTTTT
This sequence comes from Echinochloa phyllopogon, assembly GCA_033239725.1. Lineage (NCBI taxonomy): Eukaryota > Viridiplantae > Streptophyta > Magnoliopsida > Poales > Poaceae > Echinochloa > Echinochloa phyllopogon. The sequence goes on along the minus strand of BTCW01000005.1, from coordinate 33,109,261 downwards.
TCCCCTTTTCTCCCGGCCCATTTCTCTTTTCTCCCGCTTCAGCCACAACCCACACCAGCACTCGCCTCACCCGGCCTAGGCCCAACTCCGCGGCCCAGCAGTCGCCGACACGCGGGCCCCGCCCGTCATCCCTCACCTCCCGAGCCGCCGCCTCGGCCCAAGGCCCGAGCCACCCCCCCCCCCGTGAGCCCCCTGAAGCTTCGCGGAAGCTTCCCGCACCCGCTCCCTTCCATCCGCGCTGCCTCCCCGCTTGGAAGGTGCACCCCTCTATGGAAGGCGGAGCCCCGCCGCCGGCCGCCGCGCGATTCGGCATGGACCGCACGCCGAGGGCCCCTGGCCACTATAAATACCGCACCTCGCACCCCCGAACCCTCACCCATCTCCATCTTGAGCACCCGAGCCGCAGCGCCTCCCCCTCCACGCTTCGCGCCGCCGCCACCCTTGGAGCTCCGCCGCCGCGCCAGGGATCTCTCGTCCCGGTGCTGCTGCGCCGCTCTCGACGCCTCGGTGAGCTTCACGTTGCGGTAAGGGTCCCCCAGAGTTGTTCTTCCCCCTCCTATCTCACTCCAACGTGCACACTCCCCCTCGCTGGAGACGGCCGCCCGCCGGCCGCCGCCTCGCGCAAGCCACGACGCCTCCCCCTCGACTTGAACCACACCGTCGCCGTAGCCTTGATTTCCCGCACCCGTAGCGCCAAAGGTTGTGTCCCAAGCCGAAGCTTCCACCCCGCTTGTCGCTCCCCGACGACGGCCGGTCGCTGGTCCACATCGACCGTCGCCTCAGTGCCCCGCCGGTCGTCACGAACCCCCTAGGTGTACTCGCCATCGCTCCCTGGTGCCGTAGGTCCAAGCCTCTTAGTGTTTGGCGGTCTGTAGCTCGAGTTAGCACTGATTCCGGCGAACAAACGCCACCGGCCGAGCGGCGCCGCCGCGTTTCCCTCCCCTGCCGGCGACCAAACTGCTCGTGGAACCCCAGCCATCAGATCTCAATCTGACGGCCCAGATCCAACACCGCCCGAGTCAATTCCCCAGTATACCGGTCAACCTTGCGCGTTTTGCTAAAGAACCCCTCCACTATTTCAAAATCAACCCACGGTCCACACTTGTGTTAAAAATAATTACAGGTAGGTCCTGTTTTATACGTTTAAGCCCCTGAGTTTTTGAAAAATAAAACCCGCGGTCCTGATCGGTAGTTTTACGCGTTAGCCCTCATAGTTTTGTGCATAATTACGTATAGGTCCTCGGTTTCTCGCAGATAGGTCCCTGAAAACTTTAAAACCTTGCCAGCAAGTCCCTGAACCTTAGAAACGCTATAACTTTCACGTTTTAGCTCCGATTAGAGTGATTCTTGCGCTCATGTGTTCGTAGTGAAGCGTAGAATATTTCTAGCTCCTGTTTTTGTACTGTTTTCACTATTTGGTGTACTGTTCTAATAAAATATTCTTGTTTGCATGTAATGTTTGGTATGGATGCTTGTGTGGTGCTTCGTGTCCAGTCGGTGAGCCCGTAGCCTTGGATTTTGAGTACGCCGAGGATTACCAGGAGCAGGACTCGCAGCAGCAGCAGTACTCCGAGGAAGGCAAGTTATAGCACGGACAATCCTTGCTACCTATCTCACTTTTAATACACTGTTCATTACATACGCATGTGTCTAATACTGTTTACCATTAAGGTTGTACCTAGCATTTATTTCCCTGTCCTTGTATTCCTATGGGTTATTGCATATGGGTGTACTTTGCTAGGCGCTGCAACTATCACTTTACTTAAATGCTAAACTTGATTAATGGTTCACTTAAACTAAATGTAAAACTTGCTTTTTAGCAACATGGATCAGGGAGCTAGGGCTCGTGTGTTTTGCCTGGCCCTAGTGTCTCTCCCTAAGGACTGGTTCGTAAAAGCGGCAACCTGGGAGCCTGTCGCCGCCGCCAGAACTATAATGGCTCTGGTCTTGGTTGAGTAGCTTGTACGTCTCTAGCTTGGCAGTGGTTACCGAGGGGCCAACGGCGTTGTGGGAGGTACGGTGCTGGGTGTTCTCCGATTCCACCGAGGGTGGGAGATCCGTCGGCTAGTTCCCGTTAGACCCAGTCCCGTGTTGGAGTCTCAGCGATTGAGAACTCTACGCGTTGTGTAGTATGGGTGCGATACCCGCGCTCCGGACGCCATCGACCCCCTCATGGTGTGACTCCGTGGGCGTACGTCGATCTCGGTGCCTAAGTTTTCACCGCCGTATAGTACCCCAGCGGCTACTGACTTGTTAGAGTGTCTTGTGAAAGCCTCGTAGCGTCCCTATGCCGTCACACCTCGGAAGTGTAGATGTGCGTGGTTGGGTGCAAAGTTCTTTTGAACTTTTACGCGACTAGTGGGTAAAGGGCGAAACCTCTGCAGAGTGTACGATCTATCATGATAGCCCGGCTCAGGGTCACGAGCGGCCTGGATCCTTTTATGATTAGAAGATGACATTTACTACTGTTTAATGATTACTTACATTATTTAATTTGGGATACAACTGGGATCCATCTAAAGTAGTAATTATGACTAAAATGAACCAACTAAAAGTGCTATTGCAGTTAAGCCAGTGTCAAGCCTCTTTTGCCTCATCCCCCGTGCTATACTTGCTAAGTAATTCTGTTACTTACACTTGCTATTATTATTTGGGCAAAATCCCGGACGGGTAACAGATTGGAGTCTGCCTGAGTATGCTGCTGAGTTTCCAGAAGACCTTCCGTACCTTTGAGCTGTGTTCTCCCAGTCAGAGTCCCTGTGGGATGCGGCTACGCTTAGAGAGAGTTTTAGTCTTCCGTTGTATCCATGTTTTCATTTATGAAGCACTCTGATGTGAACGCTACTTTATGATGAAGTAATGAAGCATTTGATCTCTGTTTTACCATATTTGTTTGTTGTATGTGTCTGTGGACTTCCTGGGCACACATATGGCCACATTCGGGTTTCTGTGTAAATCCGGGTGTGACAACTTGCACCATTACTGGGATTGGCAATCCTGATAGTGGACCGTAAGAAGTGTCAACAAGCATTTCTGGCGCCGTTGCCGGGGAAGCAATTGGCGAAGGATATTGATCATTGACATTGGTGTCTACTAATTTAATCTACCGCTAGCATTAGCGGGATCACCCCTGTTTGCTTGAGTTTGTTTCAAACAGGAGGAAAACAGAGAGCCCAGGGTGCCCGATCATGCAGGATTTATCAAATATCTGCCCCTGCCTGCTGTAATATTCGCGCGAAAATTTTCAGAAGAAAAGAAAAACCCTCACAGGTATGCGTTTATATTAAAAAAATATACATATATACTACGATAATCATGTGCAGCCTGGAAGAAAGATAGTCATCATGGAAGAAAAAGAAAATCAAATGTGACGGACGAACGACGCTGCATCACCGCAATTCCATCTCAAATTGTCGGTAATGGCGAAGACAAATCAAGGTATGTGAGATAGTCCAGCTTTTAGGCTTTAAATTTTGAGCATTATCCTTTAAACTTTTTGCATTATCCACTGCATGTTTGCTTTGAATCACTCAATTTAGGAATTCATGCATTCCATCCCCCCTTTATTTTCCAATCCACTGCATATTTCCCATTCTTGCATCCATTCGTCCCATCGTAGTTTTGCATTGAAAAAAAGAAAAATAAAAAAACACTAAAAATAATCAAAATAAATATCCAGCGACCACTGATTTTAGGCTAAGGTGTTTGTATGTCTGCAAGCCTTGATTCAAGGCTAGTGGCCAAACTTCACCTGGCCTGGCTAGTTTTCGCTCGTTCTTTACGCTTTGTGCAAGAGGTCTCTACGCCTCCGCTCCTTTGCCGCTCCACTAGCTTGGTTTGGAACCCATTGTTGCAACATATTGTCTACACCCAAGCTAACTCCGCGGCATCCAACTAGTTGGCATGTTTGAGAGCCGACCCCCTTTGCCACACCCACGACCGTGTATCCTTACACGAAAACATCAACATTGAACAGGATTCAGCCAACTACGTGGAGTCACGTCGGCGTAGTGCCATCATTGTGGCATCAATTCCAAAAGTCTTCATCATCAGATGCCAACGGTGGGCAACTCAGTTACGTGAAAAGGTTTTTTGCTTCTTACCTTAATCAAAGCAAAGTTCACCAGTTTCCATATGCTTATCTCCATGTGAATATCTCTCGATGCTTTCATGCTCCCTTCATCTATTGCGGTTTGCTCTGGTTTGAATGTATTGCTAGCTAGAATACATTCATAAGCTTTTTAAATTAAGCAAGGTGCTTAGGTTAATTAGCTTGCTTTAGCCAAATTAGACATGGTGTCAAGTTTGATTAATGAACCTTCAGAGCAATACCTTTATGGATATTGGTTGCATGTGTGGACTAACCCCTGTAGAAAAATCATTAAATTTGAATGGGAAGCCCTCAAATCTACCTCACATCGAAGATGAGCCACGATCATGGATATATTCGAAGCCCAGGGTGGAATAATGTTCTCAGGTATGCACACTTCTCAGTACAATTACCAATAAGCTGGAACAGGAAGTTGCATCGTCCGAAGCATCCTCTCCAGATCGGACGATGACAAGAACAATGAAAGGAAGGAGAAGTCCTGCTCACGGACTTAAAACACAAGCTCTCACCGCGAGGTAAATCGGTATGTATCCCATATTTTCCTTTCCAAAATTTTCATTTCATCACTGCATTTGCATATTTCCCTTTCCAAATGTGAGTCACCATTGCATTAGAATTAAGAGATAGCAAAAAGGAAAATTCTCGGGCAATAGGTGGTTCAGCTGATCTCTCTAGTTCGGCCGAGCCTACCCCTGCGCCCACATGTGCACTAACATGTAGGGATATGTTAAGGGAAGCCCAGATGAGTATAGTTGGCCAGGTACACCATTCACGTCCAAATTCTTTCTTCCTGTGCCAAATGCTCCATTTGCAACATCCTTTCACCCAGCACTCAACACATCCATCCATCCATCCAGAGCCAAATTTCGTGCAAAACCCCATACTTGGTCAGTTCGGCCGAGGGACTCATCCTCGACCGATCCTAACCTGCACCTTCTACCACGAAAATTTGCCCCACCAGCACAAAAGCATGGTCTCCACCACTCCACACTGCTGCACACTTCATTCCATCACAATCATGGCAGCATGGGAGTGGTGTGATCCTTTTGATCCTTTGGTCATATTATCCTGTCCACAAAAATCCACCAAAGTTCCCATGCCTTTGTGCTCGACGAGGCTCGTAAGAGGAGACCAACAGGGTGAATATCACAGTGGCTCGGTCGAGCCATGGTGATTTAACCGAGTTCCTCCTCCTCTCACTCGCCTGTGGGTGACACTCTGGATGCATGGAGGAAGCTTGCTCCAGTCAGGTTTGCACTTGTATATTCCTTGAGTACTTTCCTTTCTCTTACTCCTATGTAATGTTTGATTCACTTGCATGAATAAAAACATGAAAACAACAAAAATATTTCCCTTCTCTTGATCACTATGCTTGTTGACACCAAAAATTGGCACCAGGAAGAGGCTGACATGTGGGCCGGATTCGTTGAAAAGATATCATTCGGCAAAGAAGTTTTTTCCCAGAGCATTCGGTAAAGACGTTCTGCGGTCGGGAACGCATTGTCATTCGGCAAGAAAACTATTCCGCAGGAGGAATTCGGGGGCGTGTGATGACGTGGATCAAGTATAAGGAAAAGGCTGGTTTAACTTGGAATGCAAGACGGATACGGTGCCCCGGCGTTTATCTTTTTTAGGAAATAAATAATGTAATCGTAATCGATTAGGAGTCGTGTCGAAACCTGGGTGTAACACCCTAAAAATGCCTATTTTAAAATTTTAGTAATTAAATTGTTTTTATTTAATTTTATGCTCATATTTACCTAAGGAAAATAAATTAATTATGATAAATAAAATTTAATATAAGGTTAGAAACATTTTTGTTGCATTCATGCTGGCTGCATTGAGTTTTGTTTGTGTGTGGTTCAATTGGAATTTAAATTCTGTTTAAATTCGAATTTGAATCACTGCGTTTGGAGCTCTAGAAAAGTTTCTGCGGCCCGAGTCCATTTTCCCTCCCTCAACTATTTTCCTCGGCTGAATTTGGCCCTCCTACTTTTTCTCCAGCCGGCCCAGCCATTTCCTTCTTTTTCCCCCTGCTCCGCTTGTGGCCCAGCCCACCGGCCTGCTCTGCCTCGCTTCCTCGGCCCGCCTCCCACTCCTGCTCGGCCATCCCGCGGCCCAGCACCCCAGCCGAGCCGGCCCGCCTCACCTCGTCCCCTCGCGGCCCAGCTTCGCCACCCCGCGGCCCAGCCAGCCGGCCCGCCGAAACGCCTCGCCCCCCCCTCTCTCCGCCGACTGACCAGGCGGGCCCACCGGTCAGGTCCGTCCCCTTCCTCCGTCCGAGACCGGCTCGACCTCGGCGCTGGAGTTCGGCTCGGCCACGGCGCGAACGCCGAGGCCACCGGGACTCTCCGCGGCCGGGCCTATAAGACGCGCCGCCCTCGACTCCTCCGCCCCGTGACCCTCATCGAGTCCTAGCCATCCCGCGCGCGTTCCCCGCTCGGCCGCCGCCCTAATCGCCGCCGCCGAGGTCTGCGCCGCCGCGGATCCGCCGTTCCGCCGTCGCTCCGGTCGATTCAACCGCCGGGGAAGCTCCGCCAGGTGGTAAGCGTACTCCCGAGCCACTCCTTGCTCTCTCCCTCCCTCTGCTGCGCCCTCGCCGCCGCGACCGAGCGTCGCCGCCGCCATGGGACGTCGCGCGCCGCCGTCGTTGCTTCGCCGCCGACGAGAGCCATCCAGTTGAGCTTGTCGCGTCGCCCCGGTCCTGTAGAGCCCAAAACCCGTGTCAACCGTGCCCCGTAGCTCGTTTTCGCTCATCGCCGGCGACCCTCCGCCGCGCGCGCAGGCGGCGCCGCCGCAGCACCCCCGCCGGCGACACCCCCCCTCTCCCCGATCTGATCCGAGCCGTCCGTTTTCAAACCGACGTTCCAGATCGAGTCAAGCCCCGGGTCAACTAACCCATACCGGTCAACCCCCAGTCAGCCGTGCCGGTTTTTCAAAAGAGCCCCTGTTCTTTTTCGAAATTAACCCGCAGTCCTATTTTATTCAAAAATAATTACAATTAAGTCCTGATTTTTACAGAAAACCCCCTGTCTTATTTAAAAATAGTACCCGAGGTCCTGTTTTGGTTAATTTGCAAATAAACCCTCCTGTTTTTATACAAAATTATGTTTTAGCCCCTGAGTTTCTGCAAATAAGCCCCTGGAACTTTTAAAACTTTGCCAGCAAGTCCCTGAACCTTAGAAAAGCCATAACTTCTTCGTTTTAGCTCCGATTTGAGTGATTTTCGCGCTCACGTGTTCGTAGCGAAGCGTAGATTAGTTTCTAAGCCTTCTTTTGTTCTGTTTTTATTGTTTGGTGTACTGTTCTAATAGATTAATATTGTTTGCATGTAATGGCTTGTATGGATGCTTGTGTGTTGATATGTGAGTCCAGTCGGTGAGCCGTACACGTTTGAGTTCGAGGGTTACGAGGAGCAAGACCAACAGCAGCAGCAAGAGCAACAGCAGCAGTTGGACGAAGGCAAGTACAACACGGACAATCCTTGCTACCTAAACACACCTTTACATTAATTACTGCATATGCATGTGTCTAAATTGTTCCTATTAAGGTTATTCCTAGCTTTGTTTATCCTTTACCTTGATTACCCTGGGTTATTGCATTTGGGTAGATCTTTGCTAAGCGCCGCTACTGTCACCAATGTTCAACTGTTAATCTTGACTTAATGGTTCACTTCAATGCTAATGTTAAAACTTGCTTTTTAGCAACATGGAACAGGGAGCTAGGGTGTATGCTTATTGCTTGGCCCTAGTGTCTCTCCGTAAGGACTGGTTCTTAAAGCGGCAACCCAGGAACCTGTCGCCACCGCCGGAACTATAATGGCTCTGGTCTTGGACAAGTAACTTGTACGGCTCTAATTCAGCAGTGGTTACCGGTGGGCCACCGGCGTTATGGGAAGCATGGGTGAGAGTATGGTTTGATCCACCGAGGACGGAGTTTCCGTTGGCTTTGCCCTCGTGAGGCACAGTCCCGTGTAGGAGCTTCCGTTTGGCGGGGGTTCTGCACGTTGCGCTATTTAATTCTGTTTCAGCATTACTTTTCTGCGATTGGACGCCATTGACCCCCTCGTGCTGCGGCACGGGCGTAAGTCAGTCTCGGTGCCTCGGGTCATGCTGCCTAGGTTGTACCATAACGGCTATTGTTTTGTTAGGGTGTCTTGTGAAAAGCCTCGTAGCGTCCCTATGCAGTCACACCTCGGAAGTGTTGATATGCGTGGTTGGGTGCAAAGTTCCTTTGAACTTTTACGCGACTGGTGGGTAAAGGGCGAAACCTCTGCAGAGTGTATAATCTATCATGATAGCCTTGCTCAGGGTCAAGAGCGGCCTGGATCCTTTTTGACTAGAAGTTGATGTTTATTATGGTTTAATGATTACCTCTACCTCATTAATTGGGAATTTTAACTGGGATTCACTTAATTGTAGTAATCTTGGTTTATGTTAAAAAGAATCAACTAAAATTGCTAATGCAGTACAGCCGTGTCAAGCCTTTCTTTTAAGCCTTCATTACCCGTGTTGTATTTGCTAAGTAAGACAATTACTTACACTTGCCATTCAACAAAATCCCGGATGGGTAACAGATGGATTAGATGGTACTGCTGCTGTTGAATTTCCTGAAGATCTGCCATTCTACTAGCTGTGCTCTACCAGTCAGAGTCCCTGTGGATTATGGCTTTCGGCTTCGTCTTCGTCTTCGTTTAGAGAGAGAGAGTTTATAAATAGTCTTCCGCTGTGTCATTTAGTTACTTTAGTCAAACTCTGATGTAAAACCATTTTTATTCGAGCATATGTACTCTGCTTATCATATTTGTTATCTATATGTGTTCTGTGGACTTCCTGGGCACACATATAGAAGCATTCGGGTTTCTGTGTAAATCCGGGTGTGACAGATTGGTATCAGAGCCGTGCTGACTGTAGGAACGCAGCCTAGTTAGAACGGTTGAAAAATCATTAGGAGACCACCATGATTTAGTTTCAGATCATTTAGTTACGATTTTCAAAACCAGTGCTGTCGAGTCTTGTGTGAATCGTGTCCTTGGATGCTTGATTTTACTGTTATTATGCTTATGTTTGATTTGGATCTTTGTAATGATTGTAATGGTCATAGACGCAAGTCTATCTCCATCTAGTTATAGGACTAAGGTTTAAGGAATATTAGTGAATAAATAGTTGGGTTAGCTATCTCCTTTGCACCTCCTCAGTCTTACTCTTTATCGTATCTTTCCAAGTACTGCTATCTTCTTATGCACTATCTGCAAGCATGGGTTATCTAATACCAGTTGGCGGGAATACTGATGGAAGATTTCTTGATATGGTAGATGGTTAACACCAGAAGCAACCCCGGAGGCAGTGGAAGCAACCAGAATCAGAATCAGAATCCACCACCTCCACCACCGCCACTCACTATGGAGCAGATGATGCAGATGCAACTCCAGCTGACACAGCAGATGGCGCAAACCATAGCACTGATGCAGCAGAATCAGCAGAACCCGCCCCAACAGCACTACGTGCAACCCAGAGATAAAAGGGGCGAGTTTATGAAGGGACGCCCTCCTACCTTCAACAAGTCTAGCGACCCAATGCAAGCAGAGGACTGGCTCAAGGCAGTGGAACGACAGCTGGACATCGCACAGTGCAACGACCGGGAGAAGGTGTTGTATGGAAGTGGACAGCTCCAGGGAGCAGCTTTGGATTGGTGGGATGCGTACCAGTATGCTCACCCCAATCCTGATCAGATCACTTGGCAGGAGTTCCGCGACAGCTTCCGTTCTCACCACGTGCCGGAAGCTTTGATGACCTTGAAGAAGAAGGAGTTCCTGGCTTTGAAGCAGGAAGGTATGAGTGTCACCGCTTATCGTGACAAGTTTATTGAGTTGGCCCGTTATGCTCCGGAGGACGTGAATACGGATAAGAAGAAGCAGACCCGATTCCGTGATGGCCTGCATGATACACTCCAGTACCAGCTCCTGTGCTCTAGGTTCGCCACTTTTCAGGAACTGGTGGATAGCGCACTATTGCTGGAGCACAAGCGTCGCGAGATGGAAGAAAAGAAGAGAAAGCTTCAAGGCATACCGTCAGGAAGCAACGTTCGCCCTCGCTTCAGCCCTCAGCAAGGAAACCAACAGGTGGTGACACCACAGCGTTTCCAGGGACAGTCCGGTTTGATGAACCGCAACCAGTATCAGCAACGACCCCAGTACCAGCCACGTCCCCAGTACCCCTCAGCACTACCTCAGCAGCGTCCTCAGAACCAGCCACAGAGTGGTCCTGTCCAACGTCCCAATCCGACCAACAATGCACCTACGGCTCCGAGGTGTTTTGGTTGTGGTGAGCTGGGACACTACGCCAGCGCTTGTCCTCGCAAGGCTCAGAACACTGTGGGTCAGAACAACAATCCGAGGATTGGACAACCGCAGCACCAGAACGGGAATCAGCAGCAGAACCCAGCGAGAGGAAAGGTCAACCACATGGGTGCGGAAACCACAGAAGGAGCAACGGATGTCGTTGTGGGTACGTTCCCTGTCAACTCGTCTCTCGCAACTGTTTTGTTTGATACTGGAGCTTCGCATGCTTTCATATCTGCTGCTTTCGTGAAAAAAAACATGATGATCTTGCAACCTATGGGAAACCCCATGGTAGTTAGTTCACCCGGGGGAGAACAGCGTGCCACTTTACGTTGCCCCTGTATCACCATCACAATAAGGGGGGTAGACTTTGTGGTGAACCCGATAGTCCTAGAAACTCTTGGGTTTGACTTGATTCTGGGTATGAGCTGGTTAGCCAGATATGATGGAGTGATTCAATGCTCCAAAAGGACAGTGCAGCTGACAGCGAAGACTGGTGAGAAAGTGGAATACCAAGCAGCTAGTCCCGTGGGACACAATCAGATCTACCAAGCCGAAGGTGTAGCACTGGAAGACATCAGAGTGGTGTGCGAATTCCCAGACGTGTTTCCAGATGAGTTACCAGGTATGCCCCCAGACCGCGAAGTTGAATTTGTTATTGATCTTAAGCCTGGTACTGCACCTATAGCTAAGAGGCCATATAGAATGGGAGTAAAAGAACTAGAGAAACTTAAGGAGGAATTAAGAGCATTGTTAGCAAAAGGGTATATTCGCCCTAGTTCGTCTCCTTGGGGAGCACCAGTTTTGTTTGTAGATAAGAAAGATGGAACCCAGAGATTGTGTGTGGATTATCGAGCTTTGAATGAAGTGACCATCAAGAACAAGTACCCGTTGCCAAGGATTGATGATCTCTTCGACCAGTTGAAAGGAGCATGTGTGTTCTCTAAGATCGATCTCCGATCCGGTTACCATCAGATGAGGATACGAGTGACAGACATCCCCAAAACAGCCTTCACAACCCGATATGGTCTATATGAGTTCACTGTCATGTCTTTTGGATTGACAAATGCACCGGCATACTTCATGTATTTGATGAACAGTGTGTTCATGGACTATCTTGACAAATTCGTAGTAGTGTTCATTGACGATATTCTGGTTTTCTCCAAGAATGAGGAGGAGCATGACGAACATCTGAGGTTGGTGATGCATAGACTTCGTGAGCATCAGTTGTATGCCAAGCTGAGCAAGTGTGAGTTTTGGTTGAAGGAAGTAGCATTCTTGGGACACGTATTGTCCAACGGTGGAGTGGCAGTTGATCCGAAGAAGGTTAGTGATGTGCTGAGTTGGAATCCGCCTAAGGATGTAAGTGAAATCAGAAGTTTCCTTGGAATGGCTGGATACTATCGGAGGTTTATTGAAGGATTCTCCAAGATTGCTAAGCCCTTGACGGCGTTATTGGAGAAAAATGCCAAGTTTGTCTGGACTGAAGAGTGTCAAGTTAGCTTTGAAGAATTGAAGAAGAGGCTGACAACAGCACCTGTGCTAGTGTTACCGGATATAACCAAGAGCTTCTCTATCTACTGCGATGCATCTCGTCTAGGATTGGGATGTGTACTCATGCAGGAAGGCAGAGTAGTAGCCTATGCATCGAGGCAGCTGAGGAAACATGAGCAGAACTACCCGACACACGATCTGGAGTTAGCAGCTGTAGTGCATGCTTTGAAAATTTGGAGGCATTACTTGATTGGACATAAGTGTGATATTTACACTGACCACAAGAGTCTCAAGTATGTATTCACACAGTCAGATCTGAATATGAGACAACGTCGTTGGTTAGAGTTGATCAAGGACTACGATCTGGAGATTCATTATCATCCAGGGAAGGCCAATCTGGTGGCAGATGCTCTGAGTAGAAGGAGTTACGTGAATAAGATCACGGGACATTGTTTGTCGGAGGAACTCAGTTTAGAGTTTGAAAGGATGAGTTTGGGATTTGTGACCAGCGTCACCGAGATGGCAGTAGAACCGACCTTGGAACAAGAAATCCGAAAAGGACAGCTCACAGATGAGAAGATCAAGGAGATCGTAGAACAGGTGGCATTAGGAAAAGCCCCTGGTTTTCGAGTGGATGACCAAGGAACATTGTGGTACGAGAAGAGGATCTGTGTACCAGATATAGTGCAGATCAGAGATGCAATTCTCAGAGAAGCCCATGAATCGGCGTATTCAATACACCCAGGTAGTACCAAGATGTACCAAGATATCAAAGAGAGATTTTGGTGGTACGGATTGAAGAGAGATGTGGCCACATACGTAGCTCTATGTGACACATGTCAGAGAGTCAAGGCTGAACATCAGAGGCCAGCAGGTTTACTCCAGCCCCTGAAGGTACCTGAATGGAAGTGGGAAGAAGTCGGTATGGATTTCATCACTGGCTTACCTCGCACTCAGAGGGGATTTGACTCAATTTGGGTAATCGTGGATCGTCTGACCAAGGTGGCGCATTTCCTACCAGTGAAGACCACCTACTCGGGAGCCAGACTAGCGGAGTTGTATATGGAGAGGATTGTGTGTTTGCATGGGGTGCCGAAAAGAATAGTGTCAGATCGAGGTACCCAATTCACATCGCACTTTTGGCGACAATTGCATGAGTCTATGGACACTAAGCTACAGTTCAGTTCAGCTTACCATCCGCAGACAGATGGGCAGACAGAACGAACGAATCAGATATTGGAAGATATGTTGAGAGCATGTGCTCTACAATATGGTGCCAGTTGGGATAAGAGTTTACCGTACGCGGAATTTTCGTACAACAACAGCTATCAGAAGAGTTTGCAAATGGCACCCTTTGAGGCTCTGTATGGCAGAAAGTGTAGAACACCGCTATTCTGGAATCAGACGGGAGAAAGTCAGGTGTTTGGACCTGAAATACTAAGAGAGGCAGAGCGACAGGTACAGATAATCAGACAGAATCTGAAAGTGGCACAATCCAGACAGAAGAGCTATGCAGATAACCGACGAAGGGATCTCAGCTTTGAAGCTGGAGACTTCGTATATCTCAAGGTGTCACCCATGAGAGGCGTGAAAAGGTTCAACGTCAAGGGCAAGTTAGCACCTCGATACATTGGACCGTTCAAGGTACTTGGTCGGAAAGGTGAAGTGGCATATCAGTTAGAGCTACCAGAGAAGTTAGCAGGAGTACATGATGTGTTCCATGTGTCTCAATTGAAAAAGTGTTTGCGAGTACCTGAGGAACAGATTCCGATTGATGAGCTGAATGTGGAGGAAGATCTTACCTATACTGAGCATCCTGTCAAAATTTTGGAGGAGTCAGAAAGAGTCACCAGAAATAAAGTGATCCGGATGTGCAAAGTTCAGTGGAGTCGTCATTCAGTGGATGAAGCGACTTGGGAAAGAGAAGAGGACCTCAGAGTTGAATATCCACAGTTATTCCCATCCACGTCCGAACCTCGAGGACGAGATTCATCTTAAGGGGGGTAGGTTTGTAACACCCTAAAAATGCCTATTTTAAAATTTTAGTAATTAAATTGTTTTTATTTAATTTTATGCTCATATTTACCTAAGGAAAATAAATTAATTATGATAAATAAAATTTAATATAAGGTTAGAAACATTTTTGTTGCATTCATGCTGGCTGCATTGAGTTTTGTTTGTGTGTGGTTCAATTGGAATTTAAATTCTGTTTAAATTCGAATTTGAATCACTGCGTTTGGAGCTCTAGAAAAGTTTCTGCGGCCCGAGTCCATTTTCCCTCCCTCAACTATTTTCCTCGGCTGAATTTGGCCCTCCTACTTTTTCTCCAGCCGGCCCAGCCATTTCCTTCTTTTTCCCCCTGCTCCGCTTGTGGCCCAGCCCACCGGCCTGCTCTGCCTCGCTTCCTCGGCCCGCCTCCCACTCCTGCTCGGCCATCCCGCGGCCCAGCACCCCAGCCGAGCCGGCCCGCCTCACCTCGTCCCCTCGCGGCCCAGCTTCGCCACCCCGCGGCCCAGCCAGCCGGCCCGCCGAAACGCCTCGCCCCCCCCTCTCTCCGCCGACTGACCAGGCGGGCCCACCGGTCAGGTCCGTCCCCTTCCTCCGTCCGAGACCGGCTCGACCTCGGCGCTGGAGTTCGGCTCGGCCACGGCGCGAACGCCGAGGCCACCGGGACTCTCCGCGGCCGGGCCTATAAGACGCGCCGCCCTCGACTCCTCCGCCCCGTGACCCTCATCGAGTCCTAGCCATCCCGCGCGCGTTCCCCGCTCGGCCGCCGCCCTAATCGCCGCCGCCGAGGTCTGCGCCGCCGCGGATCCGCCGTTCCGCCGTCGCTCCGGTCGATTCAACCGCCGGGGAAGCTCCGCCAGGTGGTAAGCGTACTCCCGAGCCACTCCTTGCTCTCTCCCTCCCTCTGCTGCGCCCTCGCCGCCGCGACCGAGCGTCGCCGCCGCCATGGGACGTCGCGCGCCGCCGTCGTTGCTTCGCCGCCGACGAGAGCCATCCAGTTGAGCTTGTCGCGTCGCCCCGGTCCTGTAGAGCCCAAAACCCGTGTCAACCGTGCCCCGTAGCTCGTTTTCGCTCATCGCCGGCGACCCTCCGCCGCGCGCGCAGGCGGCGCCGCCGCAGCACCCCCGCCGGCGACACCCCCCCTCTCCCCGATCTGATCCGAGCCGTCCGTTTTCAAACCGACGTTCCAGATCGAGTCAAGCCCCGGGTCAACTAACCCATACCGGTCAACCCCCAGTCAGCCGTGCCGGTTTTTCAAAAGAGCCCCTGTTCTTTTTCGAAATTAACCCGCAGTCCTATTTTATTCAAAAATAATTACAATTAAGTCCTGATTTTTACAGAAAACCCCCTGTCTTATTTAAAAATAGTACCCGAGGTCCTGTTTTGGTTAATTTGCAAATAAACCCTCCTGTTTTTATACAAAATTATGTTTTAGCCCCTGAGTTTCTGCAAATAAGCCCCTGGAACTTTTAAAACTTTGCCAGCAAGTCCCTGAACCTTAGAAAAGCCATAACTTCTTCGTTTTAGCTCCGATTTGAGTGATTTTCGCGCTCACGTGTTCGTAGCGAAGCGTAGATTAGTTTCTAAGCCTTCTTTTGTTCTGTTTTTATTGTTTGGTGTACTGTTCTAATAGATTAATATTGTTTGCATGTAATGGCTTGTATGGATGCTTGTGTGTTGATATGTGAGTCCAGTCGGTGAGCCGTACACGTTTGAGTTCGAGGGTTACGAGGAGCAAGACCAACAGCAGCAGCAAGAGCAACAGCAGCAGTTGGACGAAGGCAAGTACAACACGGACAATCCTTGCTACCTAAACACACCTTTACATTAATTACTGCATATGCATGTGTCTAAATTGTTCCTATTAAGGTTATTCCTAGCTTTGTTTATCCTTTACCTTGATTACCCTGGGTTATTGCATTTGGGTAGATCTTTGCTAAGCGCCGCTACTGTCACCAATGTTCAACTGTTAATCTTGACTTAATGGTTCACTTCAATGCTAATGTTAAAACTTGCTTTTTAGCAACATGGAACAGGGAGCTAGGGTGTATGCTTATTGCTTGGCCCTAGTGTCTCTCCGTAAGGACTGGTTCTTAAAGCGGCAACCCAGGAACCTGTCGCCACCGCCGGAACTATAATGGCTCTGGTCTTGGACAAGTAACTTGTACGGCTCTAATTCAGCAGTGGTTACCGGTGGGCCACCGGCGTTATGGGAAGCATGGGTGAGAGTATGGTTTGATCCACCGAGGACGGAGTTTCCGTTGGCTTTGCCCTCGTGAGGCACAGTCCCGTGTAGGAGCTTCCGTTTGGCGGGGGTTCTGCACGTTGCGCTATTTAATTCTGTTTCAGCATTACTTTTCTGCGATTGGACGCCATTGACCCCCTCGTGCTGCGGCACGGGCGTAAGTCAGTCTCGGTGCCTCGGGTCATGCTGCCTAGGTTGTACCATAACGGCTATTGTTTTGTTAGGGTGTCTTGTGAAAAGCCTCGTAGCGTCCCTATGCAGTCACACCTCGGAAGTGTTGATATGCGTGGTTGGGTGCAAAGTTCCTTTGAACTTTTACGCGACTGGTGGGTAAAGGGCGAAACCTCTGCAGAGTGTATAATCTATCATGATAGCCTTGCTCAGGGTCAAGAGCGGCCTGGATCCTTTTTGACTAGAAGTTGATGTTTATTATGGTTTAATGATTACCTCTACCTCATTAATTGGGAATTTTAACTGGGATTCACTTAATTGTAGTAATCTTGGTTTATGTTAAAAAGAATCAACTAAAATTGCTAATGCAGTACAGCCGTGTCAAGCCTTTCTTTTAAGCCTTCATTACCCGTGTTGTATTTGCTAAGTAAGACAATTACTTACACTTGCCATTCAACAAAATCCTGGATGGGTAACAGATGGATTAGATGGTACTGCTGCTGTTGAATTTCCTGAAGATCTGCCATTCTACTAGCTGTGCTCTACCAGTCAGAGTCCCTGTGGATTATGGCTTTCGGCTTCGTCTTCGTCTTCGTTTAGAGAGAGAGAGTTTATAAATAGTCTTCCGCTGTGTCATTTAGTTACTTTAGTCAAACTCTGATGTAAAACCATTTTTATTCGAGCATATGTACTCTGCTTATCATATTTGTTATCTATATGTGTTCTGTGGACTTCCTGGGCACACATATAGAAGCATTCGGGTTTCTGTGTAAATCCGGGTGTGACACTGGGTATAAATATAAACCCGTGGTAATTGTAAAGGAAGACAATCAATCATACAACAAACCGGCCCCGTGCCAACTTCGAGTCCTTTAGTCGAGTCGTCGAGTTCTTCGAGAGGAATCATCGATCCGTCGACCTCCGTAAGTACCGGCAACCCTGCACAATGCCTAGTATCATGCGGTGGATTTAGGCTTTGGTTCAGGAAGGTTCCATTGTTAGATCATGAGCCATGCGGTGGGCTAAGTTTTAGCTTGGAACAAGTTATCGGTTCTATTAGATTTTGGCAAGATCTGATAGATCCATTAAGTTATCATGTGTTGCTCTGGATTTTACCTTTATGTTTAATTCATTACAACACTCTTTTGCCCAGTCTAGGTTGATTAGATTCGGTTCTAGCTCATAATGCACTGCGTTCCCATAGCCGAATTCGAAGTCAATCTAGATTGCCACGTGTTGCGGGTCCAAGCTCGTTGGTCTTGTGTAGATCTTGACAGAACCGAGCATCATGCGGTGGATGCAGGTTTTTGGGTCGTCTTAGAGCTAATCATCCGGTGGATTAGAATTCGATTCGATCTGATAGACCTATCATCATCAACGAAGCATGTTCCTTCTTCATGGAACCCGATTCGGCTATATAGCCGTATTCGGCAGCATCGCCACGAGTGAGACATGTTCACGGTTTTGTTTTAAATAAAGAATGCTTTTAGCCTTCCACGATTAGAGTATATCATGCAGTGGATTGATCTATTCTTGGTTGGTGGTGTGATTCCAAGCAAGTCGTATCATGCGGTGGATTAACTTGCTTGTTTCATGCTCGACGGGTTGAAAAGTACCTAGACATGCGGTAGACTAGTGCTTTTAGTCTATGCATTCTTGTTTATTATGAAATTATGGTCATGTTTTCGCCCTTTTATTTATCTATCATGCTCTGCTCCCCGTTAATCGGTTATGAATATACGTTACAATGTTTATTCAGTCAACTACCGATCTTTCGTCATGCTTACGTCACGCATTCGGCAGTGCGCTTCCTGCGTGCTTTGCCGATTGCCGAATGATGCTTTAACTGCTGACAGATAGCTTCTCTGTAGCTATATGTCATTCGAAACTGGCTCCGTAGCCACAAATATGGAACTGACTGGTATCACCCGGTACGTTCCAGGTGTTATCTAAACATCTTTTCTCCCTTTGTCAGTTTCAGGAAAATTGACTAGCACGCTTTCGGATTCAAACGCTCGGGCCACGTGTAAAGCTAGCTAATTCGGCTTGCTGTGTGCTTGGCGTGAAGTGCGGATTTTACGTCAACACACTTTTTGGCACGCCCGGTGGGACAACAAGCTTCGAAGATGCCTGAATTAAAAGACATTCTGGATGTCACTTTTGAAGAATTGTCTGATGAACATCAACAAATGGTGAAGACTGCTACAGATCAGTTCATCAAGAAATGCTTGCTGTCTTTTGCTAAGAACAGGAGTGGTGCACCGTTTCTCAAGTCAGATCTGCCAAGAGTTCTTTTGCCGGGACAATCTGATCTTACTGAAGATGAAGAAAGGGAGAAGTTCTCTAGCTTGTTGTACAAGGCTTTAGGAGAAACAATGACCAATCATAATGCTGCATTCCTGAACAGTTTTCGGCTCATACTGGTCAACATCTTTGGTCAACACGTGGATAAACCTTTTGAGCAAGCGCATGGACAACTTGGTGGACCAACATATTTCAATATTCAAGCATCGGTCCCAAAACGTCATGGTAAAGGTATTGAAGAAACTGAAGTTTCTGAAACCAAAGACGCGAGTGGACAGCCGATTCAACAAGAACTTCAGCATGCATTGCCGAAACCTCGTACATATGGTGATATGGCATTCGGCGCCACGGGAAATCCACCTGCTTCTGCTTACAAGATATCCCCTCTGAACAACAGGCTACAAAGGGATGTGTATGGAAGCGGATATTCAGAGTTCATGGATTACAATACTATTGATGCTCTCCCGAATCCCGGGTATGTTGGTACTACAGGGATGCCTGCTGGAAGACCAGGGAATCAAGATACCAATATTGACCTCATGGTGCAAAAGATGACTGATGTATTGCAAAATCAATTCGGTCTGAAGCCTAAAAATCAAGGGTACATGTACTCGTCTCCTTTCCCAGAATGGTACCAAAGGGTATCATTGCCGAATAGAGTCAAGGTGCCTACAGAGTTTACTAAGTTCTCAGGACAAGACGATACTAGCACTGTGGAACATATAGCTCGATATCTGATGCAGCTCGGAGAAGCTTCAGCAGATGAGGCTTTCAGAATCAGATACTTTCCTTTGTCGCTGACGGGTCCAGCTTTTACGTGGTTTGCTTCTTTGCCTGCTCAGTCAATTTGTACTTGGAAGGACCTGGAGCAGAAATTCCATGCTCATTACTACATTGGCAGTACCGAGAAAAAGTTGGTTGATTTGACCAGCTTAAGGCAGAGAAATAATGAGACACCTACGGAGTTCCTCAGGAGATTTAGGGAAACAAAGAGCATGTGCTTTTCTCTGAACATACCTGATGACCAGCTAGCTGGTATGGCTGTAGCTGGCATGCTGCCTGCCATTCGGGAAAAGCTATTCGGAATGGAGTTCGATGATCTGGGCCAGTTGTCACACAGATTGGCCTTAATGAGTAACCAGGCATATGGTTTCAAGAAAGATGCCAGATTTGCTAAGCATAATGATGTAGCTGATATCTATAACCAATTCCTTGAAAGAGCAGATCAAGGAGATGAGTATGAAGATAGTGAGGAGATAGCTGCAGCAGAGATAGTGTGGGGCAAAGAACCAGTCATGGTGAATCAGAGGTGGATTAAACAGAATAAGGGCACCTATGATTTTGATGTAACTAAGGCAGATAAATTGTTTGACTATCTTGTAAAAGAAGGCCGGATCAAGCTACCAGAGGGGCATTCTATGCTTCGGCCTGATGGAGTGAAAGATAAAAGGTACTGTGGATTCCATGATAGAAATTCTCATTCCATCAATGAATGCAGGGTTTTTAGAGTGAGGATTCAGAAAGCTATCCAAGAAGGGCATCTGAAATTCGACAATAAGATGAAGTTGGACAATGACCCGTTTCCTCAGAACATGATTGGGTTCTCAATCAATATGGTGAATGTTGCCGAATCTGGAGAAAAGGGAAAGATGAGAGTCCTGACGTCGAAGGAAGCGAAGCAGAATGGCTCAGTCGATCCTAATCGGCAAATCACAATCGAACAGATTCGCGAGGAAAAGCCTCGTTTTCCGAATAGCCGATTTGAAATTGGGAAATCTTCTAAACCCAGAGTCACATCGCGCATTCTCCTCAATAAGTGGCAGCGTCAGCAAGAAAAAGAGCACTACCAGAGACGTGAGTACGAGGAGGAGAAGAGGAGATGCGAAGAAAAAAGGTATGAGGAAGAACAAGAGGAATATGTCCGAGAACGAGAACGTGCACATTGGTATTGTGTCTTCTTCAGACACTGTTGGAACGAGGGTTTAAAGCTGCCTACATGGAATAACTGTCCTGAATGCAGTAATGGATATGTCGAACATAGGCCAAATGGTGCCAGTCGCCGATCCGTCCACGAAAGAATTGGAAGGATACATCCTAGTGATGATCGGCGTCTAAAATTATATAAGAATGATGATCAACCAAGGAAAAGACATGCTGATCATAGATGGATTGATCATGAAAAAGAAGATCGTGAGTATGTCTGGCAAAAAGGACAGTGGTGTCCACCTGGTTTAAGAAAGAGCCAGAAGAGAAGAGTCCAGCGCCTGAGGAATCAAGAGTTGAAGCGAGCAGGAACCAGGATGAGATCGATATGGCGTCCAAAAGACAAACCTGACGAATCGGGTCATTCGGCTCCTACATGCATGGTATGTTTCTTGCCGAATGAATTTATGGCTCCAGCTAATCAAATTGTACAGGAAGAGATATTGTCAGAAGTGGATGAAGCCGAGCAATGTGGGTTAATGGCACAATTGGTATTGAATAAGCAAGCTATTTTCGAGAAGCCAGTCCAGAATCGGCATATGAAGCCACTGTACTTAAGAGGATATGTCAACGGAAAGCCACTGACGAAGATGTTTGTTGATGGTGGAGCTGCTGTTAATGTGATGCCATACAATACATTCAGGAAACTTGGCATGAGCCCTGGAGATTTAACGCCAACAAGCATAGTTTTGAATGATTTTGCTGGAAATCCTTCGGACACCAAAGGATGTGTACATGTAGATCTGATGATTGGATCTAAGATTCTGCTTACAACCTTCTTTGTTATTGAAGGCAAAGGGGCATACAGCTTGCTACTTGGAAGGGATTGGATCCATGCGAATTGCTGTATTCCATCTACTATGCATCAGCAGCTTATTCAGTGGATAGATGATGAAGTGGAAATTGTCCCAGCAGATGATTCAATTAGCGTGGCTAATGTGGAACCAGCCTTCTGGGAATATCAAGGCATAGATTGTTTCTCAGGTAAGGACTGGGGAGAAGGTCCTGTTGAGCCAGTCAGCAGTGATCAACAGCCGATCGAAGTAGTCGGCTCTTTTAGTAATTTTTAATGGATAATCCAATCGATGGGACTGACGGGAAGCTAGGACATGGATTTGTGTCGGCTGATAAATTAGAAGAAGTAGACATTGGAGATGGTGACAAACCAAGGCCGATATTCATCAGTGCTAGCTTGGATTCAGTTTTCAGAGAAAAGTTGATTGAGTTGTTAAAAGAATACAAAGATTGCTTTGCTTGGGATTATTCGGAGATGCCTGGTTTAGATCGTTCCATTATTGAGCATCGATTGCCGATCAAGCCTGGTTATAAACCTTACAAGCAACCACCCCGGAAAATCTACAAAGATGAAGTGTTGACCGATGTAAAGAAAGAAGTGGAAAGATTAATAGCAGCAAATTTTATTCGGCCATGCAGATATGCAGAATGGATCTCTAATATTGTTCCTGTGTACAAGAAAAATGGGAAGATGAGAGTTTGCATAGACTTTAGAGATCTGAACAGAGCTACACCCATGGATGGATATCCAATGCCTATTGCTGACTCGTTGGTTGATGCTGCTGCTGGATATAAAGTGATTAGTTTCATGGATGGTAATGCAGGGTACAATCAAATTTTTATGGCATTGGAAGATATAGCGAAAACAGCTTTCAGATGTCCAGGACATATAGGGTTGTTTGAATGGGTTGTCATGACGTTTGGTTTGAAGAATGCTGGTGCAACTTATCAGAGAGCCATGAATTATATTTTTCATGAGTTGATCGGCAAGATTGTGGAGATATATATTGATGATGTTGTGATTAAGTCATTGGATCATGAAGCACATTTGGCCGACATAAGGAAAACTCTAGAGTGCACTAGGAAACATGGGCTCAAGATGAACCCGAATAAATGTGCTTTTGGAGTTTCGGCAGGAGAATTTCTGGGATTTTTGGTGCATGAAGGAGGAATAGGAGTTGGCAAGAAAAGTATGAAAACCATTGATGAAGTTGTTCCTCCAACTAATCTTAAGGAATTACAGTCATTACTTGGCAAGATTAATTTCGTGAGAAGATTCATATCAAACTTATCGCAAAAGGTGTTACCTTTCTCTTCGCTGCTAAAAGTCAAGAAGGATCAGAAATTTGTATGGGGTGACGAGCAACAAAAGGCTTTTGATGATATCAAGGAATACATGAAAGAACCACCAGTATTGGTACCTCCACAGCTAAACAAGCCTTTTAAGTTGTACGTGGCGGCCGATGCCCAAACTATTGGATCGGCCCTCATACAAGAATTTGAGGGAAAGGAAAGGGTAGTTGCATACCTTAGTTGGAAATTGCTTGATCCCGAGACGAGGTATTCGGCTACCGAAAAACTTTGTTTATGTGTTTATTATTCCTGTACAAAATTTCGACACTATTTGCTACATGCCGAATGCATTGTGTATTCAAAATTTGATGTGATAAAGCACATGTTGTCTATGCCAATTTTGAACGGAAGGATTGGCAAATGGATTTTAGCTTTGTCTGAATTTGAGTTAAGGTTTGAATCGGCAAAAGCTGTTAAAGGGCAGATTATTGCTGACTTCATTACTGAACATCGTGATTCATCAACTAATTTGCTTGAAATTACTCCTTGGGTATTATTCTTCGATGGATCTTCATGTGACAAAGGTGGTGGAGTAGGTATTTTGTTAGTTTCACCAAGAGGAGAGGTATTTGAATTTGCTATTCCTATTCAACCTACTGTCACTAATAATCAAGCCGAGTATGAAGCGTTACTCAGAGGACTTCGATACTTGAGAGAAGCAAAGGCCATTGCAGTTGAAATTTTTGGAGATTCAGAATTAGTCGTAAGGCAACTAAATGGCGAATATGAGTGCAGAAACGATATCTTAAGGAATTACTATGAGGAATGCAAGCAAATCTTAAAGGAGTTTCGGTCAGTAATTCTGCGGCATATTCCTAGGAGAGACAATGGAGGGGCGAACAGATTAGCTCAAAGTGCTTCGGGTTATAAAGAGCTTCAAGAAGTTTTTGCTAATGATGTATATGCTTTCGGGAGTAATCTGGCAGAAGATGATTGGAGAAAAGAAATTGTTGATTATCTGGAGAATCCATCCCGAAAGGTTTCTAGAAAGCTCAGGTATAAAGCTTTAAAGTTTGTTCTTCTTGACGATAATTTATATTATAAATCCTTGGATGGGGTGCTGTTACATTGCTTAAATCAAGAAGGAGCAAAAAGGCTGATAAGTGAAGTGCATGATGGGCTGTGTGGAGCACATCAATCGGCTTACCGAATGAAATGGGTTATTAGGAGAACTGGGTACTATTGGCCCACAATGCTAGAAGACTGCTTTGAATATTACAAGGGATGCCAGAGATTTGGAAACATTCAGAGAGTTCCAGCATCAGTTCTGAATCCTATTATCAAGCCATGGCCATTCAGAGGGTGGGGAATAGATTTGATTGGCCAAATAAATCCTCCATCTAGCAAGGGGCATAAGTTTGTGCTTTTAGCAACCGATTATTTTACTAAGTGGGTTGAGGCGATTCCATTAAAGAAGGTGACATCAGAGAATATGGTTGAATTTGTTAAAGAACATATCATTTACAGATTTGGAATTCCTCAAACAATCACCACAGATCAAGGAACTCAGTTTACATCCTCAGAGTTTAGAAATTTTGCTGAAAGTACGGGCATCAAATTGTTGAATTCTTCTCCTTATTATGCCCAAGCTAATGGTCAGGCAGAGGCTTCTAACAAGATTATGATTAAAATTATACAGAAGAAGATTGATCAGAAGCCAAGAAAGTGGCATTCGGTACTCAATGAGGCTTTATGGGCTTACCGAATGGCTCCACATGGGGCTACACAGACGTCTCCTTATGAATTGGTATATGGACATCATGCTATCTTGCCATGGGAGATGCGGTCAGACTCAAGGAGGATAAAGTTGCAAAAGGATTTAAGTTCTAAAGATTATAATGATTTAATGATGGATGAATTAGAAGATTTGCATATGATTCGTCTCAGGGCCTTGGAAAATGTTGAGAAAAATAAAATGTGAGTTGCTAAATATTACAACAAGAAGGTGAAAGTCAAGCAATTTGCAGAAGGAGATTTAGTTTGGAAAGCAATATTACCGATTGGAACTAAATACAGTGCATTCGGTAAATGGTCTCCAAATTGGGAAGGTCCTTTCAGAGTGGTCAGATGCGTGCCTGGAAATGCATATGTCCTGAAAACTTTGCTGGGAGAAGAGTTTACTGCTGCTATCAATGGGAGATACTTGAAGAAATATTATCCTAGTGTTGAGGTTGATCGCTGATTGAAATATTCAATGCCAGGACAACTGAAACAGCCGGCATTCGGGAAGGAGCCGCCTTCAGAACAAATGTCCAACAGAGGGAAAATCGCCAATACCAGAATGTATTGCCCTTAGTACAAATATTTTGCATCATGAGTTTGACCAAGTTATCACAAAAAGACTGCAAAAGATAAGTTTTATTGCCGAAATTCCATAATCCCTAGTACAAACTAATGGAACAACCTGTTCAGAACAGACTGGGGATGAATGGAATCGGCAATGGCGACACCATGAGCATCAAGGCGATCTATGGAGGCCTCGATATCGTCGATCTCCTCCGGATTGCCATTGGCAAAGCCGGGCGGTAGCCTAGAATAGTCGGTGCCAGTGTGCGTCGACATGGCGACTAGGCCTGCGGCAGTGCCCAGACGGACGCCATGTAAGGCCACCTCATCGATACGGTCTGCCACTGCACCGAGGCGAGCTTCTGGCGTGTCCCCAGGAGCATTCACCTTGTTTGCCAAAGACTCAACCAATGTCTTCAGCTGATCGAGTTCGGCGTCGCGATCTGTAGGATTACGAAGCAACGGCAGGTTAGTCCAAGGTCAGATTGAAGTTAAGCGAACCACAGAAATTACCGTCGATGGTCTCGAGCAGCTGCTTGCGCTGGTGTTGCCACTCTAGATCTGCGATCCCGGCTTGTTTGGAGATGACCTCCAGCTCACGCCGAGTGTCGTCACGTTCCTGCTTGAATCGGCGGGCATCGCTATCTGAGTAGCGCAGATCCCAGTTGGGCCTGGGGGATCGGCTAGATGACTCCGAAGAATCACCCGCTGCAGCCGGAGCCGCAGTCGAGGCAGTAACGGGGTTCCATTGGATGAGCCTGAAAGCACAAAGAAAGTTGAGAATAAGGCAAAATCTGGAGGAAAGGATAAGGAGAGGCAGACAGTCATCACCTCCGACGAGCACTGGCGCGGCTCCCTTCAGCTTCGTCGACGGCCGGGCGTCTTCCGCTGTTGTTGGTCATTGGGGTTTTCTGAAGATTACTGTGCTCGAAGAAGAGGGGGCTCAGGCTAGCAGAAAGCTTGGAAGACGGAGGATTTGATAAAAGATTAGGAGCGCTCAAGGTTCTTATTTATGGAACTAACGAAGAGATCGTGGCCGAAGATTGTGGTGCATATCCCAAGGAGTTCGGAAGGTGGAAAGGATTTTCCAACCGATCGATTTCCATGTCGTTTGGGATTCTTACCGAGTCGTATTCAGTTTTGACTGGATGAGATTCGGCTATGTCGTGTTTGAAGCGTTTTCGGGTCTGACACTGTTATGGCCAGCTTTGCCGAATGAGTTGTTCGCAATAACAAAAAGGGAGATAAGAAATGACAAGATTGCAGGATTGATAAAGCATTTGGCTGTCGACTGTTTGTTACAATTACAAGCCCAAGTACTTTGAGATTACATTTTTAGCATCTGATATCATATTGCTAATACTCTCTAATAAGTTTTTATCAGCTTCTTGGGTTTTAGCCAGAGCAACAAGCTTTGCCTTGAGTTGTTTTTCTTCAGTCAGAGCTGCTGAAGCTTCCTTTCGTATCTTCTCTGTTAATTTGGGAAGCTCAGCCATCTTCTTCTCATCAGCTTCAATTTCGGCCAATAGATCTCTCAATTCGACTTCGAGTGCAGCTTTTCTGGCCTTCTTCTTTTCAAGTTCAGATTCTAATCTGATCAGTAATTCTTTGCTGTTCTGAGCTTGAGTATGCAGGTCTTTCACAGATTGTTTGGCTGTGGATTTCCTTTGTTCTAGAACTGGTTGAGAAGATTGGTTTTTTAGAGCCTGCTTTACTGCAGCGTATTGTTGATCCAAATGAGAAACTGGTTCCAAAGAAGTTTTGATATCATCAGGGAGTTCTTGGTCAATGGATTCCAGTACATCCCTTAAGAGATCAGCATCTTTGACTTGATCTTGGATACTCTTGTGCAGCAAAACAAGGATATCTTTCAGCTTTGTTTGATTTTCTTCTGACAGAGTTTGGCCAGAAGATGTTTCTTCCCCTTGATCGGCAACCAAGTCGTCCACAGCAAAAGAGTAGCTGGATGATGAAATGGATTTCTCCTAAAAAAAAGGGGGGTCTTGCCGAATTAGTAATAATCCGCTGAGAAAAAGGGTAGAGAAAGTTGAATGATTTTGTTTACCTCGTTCCTGACTTCCTGAATGGGGGAAGGAAGCCTTTCAGGCTCAATGGGAGGATTCTGTGTATCTTGCTGAGGAGAAGCTGGAAGATTTCTTGGTGAAGATAACGCTTCTGATTGAGGAAGGAGTTGCAAAGCTAAAGATGAATCGTGATGAGAAGAAGAGCTTTCCAAGATTGGATCCATTGAAGATTGTTCTGCAGTTAACAAAGAATGAGTGCCGATGAAAGAGAAGTTAAGAGGATAAAGTGGTGGAATTTTACCAGTCAATGAAGCATCGGCAAGATCTGTACTGATTGCTAGTTGCTGTTCTCTGACCTGAAACCAAGAAGAGATAAAGCTGAGCAAAATACCAATGGCATTATGGTCAAAGGAAGAAGGCTCTGACCTTGATAACTTTTTTGCTGCTTGTTCTTTTCTTCTTTACAACTAAGGGAGCAGTTAAAGAAAGGGTTTTCCTCTTGACAGATGATGGTCTAGTAAGTATTGGATCTAGAGAAGTCTGTCTAGCCATCAGTTGAGCCAAGGTAGGAGATTGGTGCCCCAAAGCAGATATTGGGCCTGCAGCTTTGTACAAGATCGCCCTGGCAAGAGGGGCAGGTGTTATATCCTGCAAAATGACAGAATCAGAATCAATCGGGGTTAATATTATTGAGACAGATGAAGGGATAAGCGTATTACCTCTGAAGTTGGCTGATAATCGGGCATTAACTCGAAGCAGAAGGGATGGATTGGCATGTTGAAGATATGATCATGGAGTTCTTGCCACCAGAGAGTGAAAGAAGGATGGGCAGATATTATTGGCACAAAAGGATCAGGTGCATAGATAGTTCCGCAACATTTATAAGTAAAAATCCTTCTTGTCTCTATGGAATCCTTGACAGTCTCCCTAGGCTTGAGAAATTCGTGAAGAAATAGCATAGGGGGCACTTGGCCACATCCCAACTGTCTAGCCATCATGTTTGGCTGATAGTATTCATAAGTGCTTTGAACCAGCCTTCCTCCACAGAATTCGGCTGGCAGGATGCAGGGCTGGATGAAGGCATTGAAGATCGCTATAGATTGTACATCAGTGCATCCAGTTTCGAAGCTGAATTCGCAAGGGAGAGTGAGGTTGTCATTGTCCAGATATGGGAACCAAAGAGGATGAGCAAAACCTTTGAAGAAGAGCTCAAACAGTTCACCGATGTTCTTGTTGATAGATACAGTGGAGGCAGCTTCTCCATAGGTTTGACAACCTTTGGTTCTCCGGGTTTCTCCTTCTTTGTAATTAATTGAAGGAAAGTCTCGGCTATTGAGATCAATAGCGACGATTTGATGCATGTACAACTGCAGCCACATTTGGACAAACCACCAAGGATCATTGACACAGGGGATTTTCTTGCCGGTATACATTAGGTGGGTGGTTTGATTGAGCATATGGTAGACACTTCCCAGGAGGTATTTCCCAAGTGGAATGAGTTTTCCGGCAGCCAACTCTTCAGCCATCACGATATGATTCAGGGTTGGCTCATTGGCTTTGCCACAGAAGACTGATCTGCATAGCCACATGTTCAGGAAGGCTCTATATTCGACATCAGTCAGAGGGCCATCAGACATATGGTTCTGGATGTATCTCTTGTATCCAACCCCTGTTTTTACTCCTGTCTGCTTGGAGGAACCTTTGTGGTCATATGGATATACAATTCCTGTAACGTTCAGGCCGGTCATCATGTAGACATCGGCCAAAGTAGGAGACATTGGGCCATGACCGAAGAGAAAAGCATTTGCACCATTGGACCAAAAATGGCAAGCTGCAATCAGGAGGTTCTCGTTCTTTGGTGTTTCGGCTAATGACAGCTCCAGGCAATGAGAAATACGCAGATGGTCCCAGTTCTGTGTTTGGGGGCTTTTGTCATCAGATATCCTTTTGTACCAATTTCTCCAGCCGGCAATTGGGGGCAAAGGCCAGTTCTTGAAGGCATCTTGCCACTCATGAGGTTTTGTCAATGAAATCTTGAAAGGAACCCTCTGAGATTCAGCCGCGATGAGTTCGGAAGGATCTGAATTCCCTACAGGGCCGAGGAAGTAGGATGGAGCTTTTTCCTCAATGGGGATAAGGATTTCGGTAGCTAGTGCCTATCAAGAATGGAAAGAGATGAGAGGAAATTTAAAATGCAAATCGAAAGAAGAATACCGAATGTACTTGAGGGGATTGAAGTTTACCTGGAGGGCAAAATCTTGGTCCGCCATTTGAAGATTGAATCTTGGAAGTCGATAACCTAGGGTTCGAATTTGGACGAGAGCTCTAAAGATTCAAAAGGAGAAGCGGGTGTCGGGAAGAACTAACTTGGGAATGTTGAGTGCTTCTGGTCAATTCCGAGATAAAATTATCTTTTATCCCGAAATTGAAGGGGCATGTGTTGACACCAAAAATTGGCACCAGGAAGAGGCTGACATGTGGGCCGGATTCATTGAAAAGATATCATTCGGCAAAGAAGTTTTTTCCCAGAGCATTCGGTAAAGACGTTCTGCGGTCGGGAACGCATTGTCATTCGGCAAGAAAACTATTCCGCAGGAGGAATTCGGGGGCGCGTGATGACGTGGATCAAGTATAAGGAAAAGGCTGGTTTAACTTGGAATGCAAGACGGATACGGTGCCCCGGCGTTTATCTTTTTTAGGAAATAAATAATGTAATCGTAATCGATTAGGAGTCGTGTCGAAACCTGGGTATAAATATAAACCCGTGGTAATTGTAAAGGAAGACAATCAATCATACAACAAACCGGCCCCGTGCCAACTTCGAGTCCTTTAGTCGAGTCGTCGAGTTCTTCGAGAGGAATCATCGATCCGTCGACCTCCGTAAGTACCGGCAACCCTGCACCATGCCTAGTATCATGCGGTGGATTTAGGCTTTGGTTCAGGAAGGTTCCATTGTTAGATCATGAGCCATGCGGTGGGCTAAGTTTTAGCTTGGAACAAGTTATCGGTTCTATTGGATTTTGGCAAGATCTGATAGATCCATTAAGTTATCATGTGTTGCTCTGGATTTTACCTTTATGTTTAATTCATTACAACACTCTTTTGCCCAGTCTAGGTTGATTAGATTCGGTTCTAGCTCATAATGCACTGCGTTCCCATAGCCGAATTCGAAGTCAATCTAGATTGCCACGTGTTGCGGGTCCAAGCTCGTTGGTCTTGTGTAGATCTTGACAGAACCGAGCATCATGCGGTGGATGCAGGTTTTTGGGTCGTCTTAGAGCTAATCATCCGGTGGATTAGAATTCGATTTGATCTAATAGACCTATCATCATCAACGAAGCATGTTCCTTCTTCATGGAACCCGATTCGGCTATATAGCCGTATTCGGCAGCATCGCCACGAGTGAGACATGTTCACGGTTTTGTTTTAAATAAAGAATGCTTTTAGCCTTCCACGATTAGAGTATATCATGCGGTGGATTGATCTATTCTTGGTTGGTGGTGTGATTCCAAGCAAGTCGTATCATGCGGTGGATTAACTTGCTTGTTTCATGCTCGACGGGTTGAAAAGTACCTAGACATGCGGTAGACTAGTGCTTTTAGTCTATGCATTCTTGTTTATTATGAAATTATGGTCATGTTTTTGCCCTTTTATTTATCTATCATGCTCTGCTCCCCGTTAATCGGTTATGAATATACGTTACAATGTTTATTCAGTCAACTACAGATCTTTCGTCATGCTTACGTCACGCATTCGGCAGTGCGCTTCCTGCGTGCTTTGCCGATTGCTGAATGATGCTTTAACTGCTGACAGATAGCTTCTCTGTAGCTATATGTCGTTCGAAACTGGCTCCGTAGCCACAAATATGGAACTGACTGGTATCACCCGGTACGTTCCAGGTGTTATCTAAACATCTTTTCTCCCTTTGTCAGTTTCAGGAAAATTGACTGGCACGCTTTCGGATTCAAACGCTCGGGCCACGTGTAAAGCTAGCTAATTCGGCTTGCTGTGTGCTTGGCGTGAAGTGCGGATTTTACGTCAACAATGCTGCTTCTTGAAAATGGTTTGTGGAGGTTAAATCCCTGTAAGAACGACAAACTCTGTGTAACTAAATGCTAAACCTTGATCCTATAGTCCCTCAGGTATTGTCGCTCTAACATTTTGCAGGCATCATTTCGTGGTCTCTATTCCTGAGGACAATCAAGCACATTCGGTACACGAGCATTGGTGAGGCTAGGGACACTCCCCTACTTCATCACATGTCTCGGCACCGATGAAGGCCAACTCAGAGATCACTGACACCGATGTTCCAAGCCAAGCTTGGGGGAGAGAACCCTCACGAGGTAAGTCCCAACCGTATCATTCAAGTTGCATCTTTGATCCTGTTTTGCTTCAATTTTAGTTTGAATAAAAAACAAAAAAAATATTTGCTTTCGAATAAAATAACTCCCAGCTATGCATGGAATGAATCGTATGCCTCTCACCATGCAAATGATGAATAGTTGCCCTATCGTATATCTTGCAAGTACCTTGTTCATAACTTGTTGCTCTATTGGTGCTTGAGGTATTTGGCATGAGTGAAAAATGAACCTAAAAATCTTGTGGGAGCACATGCTTTATTCCAAGTCTACGTTGTTGTGAGGAATGATATAGTGAGACTATGGTTGAGTTCTTGCTCTTGCTCTTAGTACGGTGAAAATCTCAGATGAATTTATTTTCAAAAAGATAAAAAATAAAGTTCCTCATTGGTCAAAAAAACCTACCAAAGTCATATGATAAGCTTAGTTGAAAACCTTCTACTCATATGTTACTTGTCATCTTAGTGAGCTTTTTCAAATTGTTGTGACCTTTGGGTAGAACTTTTCATGCTATCAAGATCGAGATTCACGTACACACCACCTCTCACTTGCAATTCCTACACTGGGAGTAAGCAAACATTTCCATCATCCATCCACAAAATAAATGCTCCATGTTTTATATTCTTCCTCTCCAAATATTCTTAAATAGAGACATGGGCTATGCAAAAAGAAAAGCATGCCAAGGAGCACGACAAAAAAAAAGCATGCCAAAGAGCATGGCATAGAGAAATAAGAAAAAGAAAAGCATGCCAAGTGGCATGACAAAAATATGAGAAAAGAAGAAAAAAAGATAGCCCATGTTCTCGAAAATAAATCAAGGAGAGGAAGAATTGTCCCAAGGAGTTCCACCATATTCCACTCCATATATTCCATACACTTGCACTTCTCGATCTAAAGGTATGATTTGATCCCCCAAAGATCCGGTCTTTGACTTAGCAAAATATAAGATGCAGGTATGTCTTCATCCATTATCCCTGAGCTCCACAAAAGCTTTAGTAGATTTTAGGATGAAAGAAGGCACAAGCCTTTGGTGAGGATACAAATACCACTTGAGCGATTGAGTGTGCCAATTGAGGAACAAATTTAATTTTTCAAAACTCAAGAAAAACTCTGAGATGGGATCCTGAAAAGAGTAGGAGTGGAATAAAACTAAGTTAAACTGTTCAATCTTTCAACCACCCAAGATAAGGAGATTGCTATAAGCCCCATAGGTAAAAAGGTGAGTTAAAAATTTTGCCAATGATTTGAGTATTTTAGAGTAGTAGTTGTTTATAAATGTTACCTGCAAGATACTGACATTGTAGCAACTCCTGATCCACCGAGCCTAAGTTTCTATCTTTGCTCGAGGACGAGGTCTTAGCTTGAGGGAGCTTGTTGGCGGACGTTACAGCCTGATTTTGGCCGATTTTCACCGCCAAAGTCTCGGTAAATAAAAGGCATATAGATATAGTTCCATGCATTATTAGGCTTATACTAACCATTTCCACGAGTCTTGGTGTTTCTAAGTGCTTTGCAGGATTATAACCAAAAAGGCATTAAACAGGCAATCCGCCATTTGGGCTAGAAATGGACTATAAATTAGCACGAGAATAAACAGTCTCAGATGTCAAGTTAGAGTGGACCAATGCGAAGAGCTCGTCGAGACGATTCCAACGGACATATTATTTGCATCGTTTGGAGCTCCGGATCAAGAGATATTAAAATATATGGGCCGTGTTTCACAACTTCACCAAAAAAAATTTCCAAGGGAATCTTGTATGCATGAAGTACCAAATAAAGTTTATTTGCAGAACCTTTTTAGGGATGGGTGTAACTTTACGCGACAAATCTAATGAGTCTAATTAACTCATGATTTGTTACAGTAAAGCGGTTCAATGTCAAAGGCAAGTTGGCGCCTCGTTACATCGGACCATTCAGGATACAGGAACGGATGGGCGAAGTGGCATATCGGCTAGATCTACCTGAGAGACTGGCCGGAGTACACGATGTGTTCCATGTGTCCCAGTTGAAGAAGTGTTTGCGGGTGCCAGAAGAGCAGATCCCGATTGAGAAGTTGAATGTTCAGGAGGACCTCACATATGAGGAGTATCCGATCAGAATCCTGGAGGTGTCACAGAGAGTGCTGAGGAACAAGACCATTCGGATGTGCAAGGTGCAGTGGAGCCGGCATTCAGAAGATGAAGCGACTTGGGAGCGGGAAGAAGACCTCAAGTCCGAGTACCCACAGCTCTTCGCTTCTACATCCGAATCTCGAGGACGAGATTCACCTTAAGGGGGGTAGGTTTGTAACACCCAAAATACTCAAATTTAAAATTTTTGGCAATTAATTAATTATTTAATGCTTTCACCTATTTTATAAACGCTAAATAATAATTTTCTAAAATTTAAAAACCAAATATAAGAGTTAGAAACATTTATTGTTGCATTCATGCTGCTGCATTTATTTTTGTATTGCTTGTGATTCGAACAAGAATTTAAATATATTTAAATTCAAATTTGAATCACTTTGTTTGGAGCTCTAGAAAAGTTATTAGGTCCATAGTTCACTTCACCTCCCTGAACTTTTCCCTCGGTCCACTTTTGCCCCCTCTTCTTTTCCCCCAGTTCGGCCCAGCCCCTCCTCTCTTTCTTCTTTTTCCGCGGCCCGCCTTCTCCCCGCTCCACTTTCGGCCCAGCCGGCCCACTCCTCTTTCCCTCTTCCTCTTCTCCCTCGCGCGCAGCGGCCCAGCCCGCCAGCCAACCGCGCCCCTGTCTCCCCCTTCCCCCGCTGCCAACCCGACCCCACGCGTCAGCCTCCCCTCCCACCTTCCTTCTTCTTCCTCCGTTAATGGCGCTGCCTGCCATGGCAGAGCCCGCACGCCGAAGCCGCCCCCACCGTGCCTTCTTAACCCAGCCCGACTACCGCTCCGCTCTCTCTCACCCCTCGCCCAACCCTAGCAGCACCGCCAAGCTCTCCCGAGCCCTCCACCGTCCTGCCAGTGCGCCGCCGAGCTCGTGAAGCACCGCCGCACGCCGCCAGGCCGCACCGGCGGGCCTCCCGGTCGGCCATCACCACCGAGCAGTTCGCCAGGAGGTACTAAAGCTCCCCAAGTACTTCTCGTCCCCTCTTATGCCTCGGTAATGGCTAATTTTCCCCCGTCGTCCGCAGCGCCGCCGCGAAGGGATCGCCGCCGTTCACGCCTCACGAACCATCTCCGGCCAATTCCGTTCGCCAGAAGCTTCTTCGGGAGGTAAAGCAGCCACACCCCCTTCAATTTTGCCGTAGCCGCACCGTAGAGCCGCTTCCCTCGGCCGCCGACGGCAATCCACCGCCGGTCACAGCCGTCCGGCCAATGCACCGCACCATGCTGCACTTGTTCTCCACGGTTGCACTTGTGGCGCTCCCCAGCTGCTCCAGAGCCAAAAACCCGCCCCTAAATGCACCCAAAACTCACTTCCCGCGGTGCACCGGAGTTCAACTCCGCCGCCCGTCGTCGTCAGCGCGCTACGCCGTCCGACGCTCGACTTGCAGCCCCCAGATCGACTCGCCATGCTTCCCTGAGTCGGTAGGACCAGATCCCGTAGAAAACGGAGCCTCCTAGCGCGAGTTATGGCCAACTCCGGCGAGTTTTTGCCGCGGCCGAGCGGCGCCGCCGCGCCGTCGTCGTCTCCGGCGAGCCAATCGCCCAGCGCCGTCCGATCCGAGATCAACGCGCGAGATTAGATCCAGCCGTACCCCTTCGTGTTTTAAATCTGAGCCGTCCGATTCAGATCCAACGGCCGCCACGCGTCCAGATCCGGTCAATACCGGTCAGCGCTGGCTCTTTTGCTAAAGAGACCCTGGACTTTCTAGAAATTAACCCGCGGTCCTTTTTAATTCAAAAATAATTACATTTAGGTCCTGTTTTATTCGTTTTAGCCCCTGGAAATTTTAAAACTTTGCCAGCAAGCCCCCGAACCTTAGAAACGCTATAACTTTCACGTTTTAG
Organism: Echinochloa phyllopogon; assembly: GCA_033239725.1. Classification (NCBI taxonomy): domain Eukaryota; kingdom Viridiplantae; phylum Streptophyta; class Magnoliopsida; order Poales; family Poaceae; genus Echinochloa; species Echinochloa phyllopogon. Next base: position 33,073,822 of record BTCW01000005.1, on the reverse strand, counting down.
CTCCGATTTGCGTGATTTTTGCGCTCATGTGTTCGTAGCGAAGCGTAGATTATTTCTAGCTCCTGTTTTTGTATTGTTTTCACTGTTTGGTGTACTGTTCTAATAGTATTACTTTTGTTTGTATGTAATGATTGCTTTGGATGCGTGCGTGATGATCGTGTCCAGTCGGTGAGCCCGTAGCGTTGGACTTCGAGTACGTTGAGGACGTGCCGGAGCAGGATTTGCAGCAGCAGCCGTACTCCGAGGAAGGCAAGTTATAGCACGGACAATCCTTGCTACCTATCTCACTTTTAATACACTGTTCATTACATACGCATGTGTCTAATATTGTTTACCATTAAGGTTATTCCTCGCATTTATTTCCCTGTCCTTGTATTCCTATGGGTTTTTGCATATGGGTAGTATTTTGCTAGGCGCAGCTACTATCACCATTATTTAACTGTTAAACTTGTATTAATGGTCCACTTCAACTTTATGTTAAAACTTGCTTTTTAGCAACATGGATTTGGGAGTTAGAGCATGTGCTGTGTGCTTTGCTCTAATGTCTCCCTCTAAGGACCGGTTCTTAAAGCGGCAACCCAGGAGCCTGTCGCCACCGCCGGAACTATAATGGCTCTGGTCTTGGTCAAGTAGCTTGTACGTCTCTAGCTTGGTAGTGGTTACCGAGGGGCCAACGGCGTTGTGGGAGGTACGGTGCTGGGTGTTCTCTGATTCCACCGAGGACGGTAGCCCCGTCGGCTAGGTCACGTTAGACCCAGTCCCGTGTAGGAGTCTCAGCGATTGAGAACTCTGCACGTTGCGCAGTATGGGTGCGATACCCGCGCTCCGGACGCCATCGACCCCCTCACGGTGTGACTCCGTGGGCGTACGTCGATCTCGGTGCCTAAGTTTTCACCGCCGTATAGTACTCCAGCGGCTACTGACTTGTTAGGGTGTCTTGTGAAAGCCTCGTAGCGTCCCTATGCAGTCACACCTCGGAAGTGTTGATGTGCGTGGTTGGGTGCAAAGTTCCTTGAACTTTTACGCGACTGGTGGGTAAAGGGCGAAACCTCTGCAGAGTGTACGATCTATCATGATAGCCTTGCTCAAGGTCACGAGCGGCCTGGATCCTTTTTGATTAGAATATGGTTTATATTACTGCTTAATGACACTTACACTATTTAATTGGGTTACAACTGGGATCTCATTCACTTGTAGTAACTTGGAAAAAGTTAAAACGAACCAACTAAAAGTGCTAATGCAGTTAAGCCGAGTCTAGTCTTTTGAGCCTTCATACACCCGTGCTATACTTGCTAAGTAATTTCCATTACTTACACTTGCTGTTATTACTATTTTTTGGGCAAAATCCCGGACGGGTAACAGATTGGAGTCAGGCTGATTATGCTGTGGAGTTTCCAGAGGATTTGCCGTACTTCTGAGTTGGCGTTCTCCCAGTCAGAGTCCCCGTGGGATTGCGGCTACACTTAGAGAGAGTTTATTAGTCTTCCGCTGTCCATGTATTTCATTTATGCAAAACTCTGATGTAATCGCTACTTTATGTTAAGAATTAAGCATTGTACTCTGGTTTTTACCATATTTGTTCGTTATATGTGTCTGTGAACTTCCTGGGCACACATATGGCCACATTCGGGTTTTGAGTAAATCCGGTTGTGACAACCAGCATGCAGCAGCGCAGGCAGCGCAGCGGCAGCAGGTGGGCCCAGCCATGCATGGCGCATGCAGGGAGCAACCGGCCCACGCAACAGTGGCCTAGCCCAAGCCAAGGCGGTGCTGCTGCATGGCGGTTGGCCACATGCATGCGCAGAGGCGGCAGGAGCTGCATGCAGCGGAAGGCGGTGGGGTAGCAGACCACGTGGCGCACTCCGGTTGGCTGCTTGGCCCCTCACGCGGATCAAGCAGGGAAGAAGGCGGTGGAAGCTGGACACATGGCACAATAGGAGAAGGATTAGGAGAATATTCCTCAAGCATCTCAACATCCCAAGTCACCTCTCCACTATAAATAGAGCCCTCTCCTCACTTGGAACATACACCACTTGGGAGCAAGTCTACATTCTCCTCTTTCAAGATGTAGAGTTAGGCTAGTCTACTTGGAAGTTAGAGTCAGAGTCGAGCTTTGCCCGAGGTTCCGGAGTCGTCTTCTGGAGTTCTGGTAAAGCTCTTGTATCTTTCCCATTTCTTTATGCAAGACTCTAAGTATTTAATATATTTATCTTCCGCATTTACTTGAGTTATCTGTTCTGCATTTATTTCGCGAGTAAGTGCAGAATGTCTGGTCCTGGTTATAGTTGTTGTAGTCTGGCTCTAGAAGTTCTCCCTTAATTCTTTATCTTAGCTGGTTTCTCGTTTCTGCTTAATACTTGCGGTGAATTGTCACTAGGGTATTGACGGGATTGATTGCTCTTTCTAGGAGAGTGAGTAGTTATTGTCTAGCGTAGGTATGGTACCTAGTCTAGATAGTAACCTTGGAATGTCTCTGAGTTGGCACGGAGGTGGTAGCCGTTAGGTGGTGACAGCCCTATACGGCCTTCGTATTCCGTCACGCCTGTCTCTTATGGTAGGCTCCCCGTAAGATGACGGATGTTGGTGGCACCCCTTCTCATCCCTTTCTGTGTGTCGCTGGCTCCGTTTCCGATGTTGAGATAATAGAACTAGAAAGAGAACCATAGATGCCATTCTTCATGCTAGCCGTAACCTTTGTTAGAGATTTCTCAAGGCCAGTGGAAGTATATAGGAATCCTCTCCTATCTCGTTGTTCTCCCACTAGCTAGACCGCTCTTCTATCTCTATCCTGGACTACTCCTTGTGTGTGTCAACTGCATATCACTCCTATCCTATCCTTTACCTCGCCTTGTTAGTCGGTACTTTAATTAGTAGTTACATCCTTGTCAATAGTCGATACTCTTTGTCCAATGCTTCCCTGCGGAAATATAAATACGATACCTAGGAATACTCCCGGGTGAAATGCTACATCGGTATTCGTGCGCTTGCGGATTTATATCTGTATCGTAAGAATACCAATTAACACTACTTGCACCATTACTGAGATTGGCAATCCTGATAGTGGACCGTAAGAAGTGTCAACACATGGGGAACGATTGCTCGTTTCCCCTTGTGTTGGGACGGCCGTTCTTGAACACTGCTCGGGCCAGGATTGATATGGATGCGAGAGAAATCTCGTTCCGTATCAACGGAAGGTTGACCTACTTTAAGTTTCAACCTCGGGAAGAGAAGAAGGCAGAGCCACTCACAACAGAGCAGAGGAGCGCAGAGTGTATCATTAAAGCACTCATTAATGGAGAGCTTGAAATACTCGGTGGGGAGCAGCTCAAGTGGAACGAGCCGACAAAACCAACAAGTGCAGAAGAAATGGACTTCCTCGTAAAGAAAAACGAGGAAGAGCAAGCCCTCTAGAACTCTCCAGAGAAGCCGATCCCATCGCCACCGACACCGAAGAAGAAGAAGAACAAGAAGATGTGGCGGAAGAAGGTTGCATCGTCCGAGTCATCCACTCCGGGACCGAATGAAAGTGCATCTAGGCACTTAATTAATTTTGGTGATTAATGTCAATGGAAATTTGGATATAATGTTTTGCATGAGCTGTGCAGGAATAAAAGTGAATAGAAAAGAAAAGGAATATGAAATGAAGGTCCCCAATTCTTATCTATATGGTGGTTGATTCGATTGGAGATTTAAATTTGATTTTTGGTTTGAAATTGAGTATAGGACCACCGTACTATCAAGGGGGACGTGGTTGATCAATTCAAGGTGCTAAAAGTGCTTTATTTGAGATGATAAATCCATGAAAGACACAAAAAGACCTCACTCACAAAAGTCTGCGTGGCCGGAACTTAGGCCGGATGATCCGACCAGAAGTTCCGGGCGGCTCGGTTTGGAAGTTAATTCCTACCGGAAGATCCGGCAGTTGCATCGGAACTTCCATCGGAAGATCCTACACTCAGTCGGATCTTCCGGGACTTAGCCAGATTTCAGCCTCCTGGAATGTTCCATGCAAGTTCCGGACCTTGGGCCGGAAGATCCGACCGGAAGTTCCGGCCGGCTCTGTCTTGAGCTTCTCTCGGCCGCATGTTCTGACACTATGTCGGAAGATCCGATGACCTGGTATTTTCTGGGGTTTGCTAGCTCTATTCTGTTACTTGCTGGAAGATCCGACACTTGGTCGGAAGATCCGATACCCCTTCGCAGAGCACATAACGGTCATATTTTTGGGGGGGTGGTATATATACCCCTTCACCCCCCTTTCATTTGTTGTTGCTTCACTCGAGCTTCAACACCTCTAGAGCTTTCAATCCACTCCTCAACTCCCTCCCAAAGCTTGATTCTTCCAAAGATTCACCTAGGGTTTGAGTGAGAGAGAAGATTTGAGGTGTGAGACTTGTGCAACCTTGAGCCCTTCACTAGTTCATCTCTCAAGCACTTGAAGCACTTGGATTCGTCGATTCGCGTTTGTTACTCTTGGAGTCTTGCTCCTAGACGGTTAGAGGTGCCAGTGAACTCCCATTCTCTTGTGGTTTGAGTCCCGAAAATTTGTATTACCCTCTCTCTTCGTGGGAGCACATAGTAAGTAACTCAATCCTCTTTTGTGGTTGATTGGGAGAGACTTGGGGTTAGTGTGACAGCCCGGCTCTTTGTGAGCATCTCAACGGAGACGTAGCTCCTTTGTGGAGTGAACTTCGAAAGAAAATCCTTTGTCTCCATATTTTCTCTTGTTCATATTGTTTCTACAACTTGATTTGTCCCGATCTACTTATTTGCGGCTATACTCTGATATTGATCATATATAGAAGGTTCCTTACATCATTTGTGAGCTTTGTATTCAAGTGGAATCGTCAAAAGGTCATTAGATTTCAAATCTCGAAGTACCCTTGAATTGCCTGTCGGAAGATCCGGCTTATCCTCGGATCTTCCAGTATTCTGTCCCTGTCGGAAGATCCTGTACAGTGTTGGATCTTCATGGCCGGAAGATCCGAGACTGTGTCGGATCATCCGACTTTCTGACAATTTTCGGAGGATTTTTGCAGGAATTTTTAAACAGGCCTATTCACCCCCCTCTAGGCCTAGTGTTGGTCCTTTCACCGAACAATGACAAAAGTAACTGAAGACAGGAGAAGTCCCGCTCGCGGACTTTAAAGCTGAGCTCTCGCCGCGAGGAAAACCGGTATGTATCTCATATTTTCCTTCCAAATTTTAATTTCTAATTGCATTTGCATGTTTCCCTTTCCAGGATAAATGAACCACTAGAGTAATTAATTTGAGAGAGAGTAGAAAATTTTGCAAGCTTGGTTAAACATAAATGGACACATGCTGAAATTTTAATTAGAGAGGGTGTAATTTGTAACTTTCATCATTTTCACCCCTTCTAGAACATCTCTATTTATTTACCATCACCACCAACCAGCACCAAACATGTCTACCCCACTAAAAATTGCTGCACACTCACCAATTATCACAAACATGGCAGCATGGGGATGACTCCACTAATTTCCACTTTGGTCATGTCACATTTCTATCTCACCTATCACTAAATTCCACTCACATGAACTTAAAAAAATTTTGGCCACACATTTTTGGCGTGGAATCAAAGCAAAGGAGGGGGCTTCACTCACATGGAGTGGCCAGGCCACACCTGCCCGGTTCGGCTGAACCAGGGGCCTGCCCCCCCCCCCCCCCCCTCTTGGCCTATAAAAGCTGGCCATTGCTTGCTTGCTCTCACACACTTGCTCACTCAGAAAAATTTTGCCAGAAGCTCTCTCTCTCTCTCTCATTTTCTTGCTCTAGTTCTTGCTCAAGTTCTTCCCAAGTTCTTGCTCAAGTTTTGGTTCCCTTGCATCACTAAAAAATCCCAAAAATATTTTGCTTTTGTTGTGATCTTTGTGCTGAAATTCTGAATGTATTTGTGGTGGTCTCCGACACCCACAAGAATGACTAACCTTGTGTGGTGGTTCTCATCCCCGCAAGAATGACTAACTTTCCCAGACGACTGACTTGATTTTCTTGTGCTAACCTCTCATATTCAGTCCTTCGGGTAGTTGTCGTGCACTAACCTTTTGCAGAGCCATGTCAAAGTTCTTCACTTCACTCCGTCGTTTCGCCCGGCTAGGCCGACGATCGGACGATGCTGGGAGTTCCCCAGCCCCGTCCCGAGGCTCGAGCCAGATGGACACTGACGAGCAAGGGGCAGCTGGTTCGGAGTGGGGCTATGCCACACCTCTGGCCAGGCAGCTCCTCAGCGAGAACGACATCATCGTTCGGACAGAGCAGGAGCGGAACACCTTCAATCTGCTACGATTGAAGGAGTTCGAGCACACCCGTGTCTTTGAGAAGGACTTGCTCAGGAGAACGGGTATGGACGAGGAGTTCCCAGAGATTTTCCATGCCATCGGCTGGGAAAATTTCTGGCACATCAACGAGGAAGGTTCGTACTTACTCACCCTCGAATTTCTTTCGACTTTGGTTCCGGAAAATGGGGGGATTCGCTTTCGATTTTTCAACCAAGAGTTCTTTTGCTCTTGGAGGGATTTCAGTTCGGGTCTCGGGTTTTCAAGTCATTGTTCTTTAGACCCGAACAAAGCGTTGAAAAGGTTCAATCGGGCTGCATTTTGGAAAAAGATTTCGGGAAATACCAACTGTCATGCACCTCGCACGAACAGTATTCATAACCCCACTTTGTGTTTCATGTATCGATGGGTGTCTATGACGGTGTTTCCCCGGGCAGATGTGCGCCCCGTAAACACAGTTGAGTTGCGGATTCTTTATGCTATGGTCAAGAAAATTCCTGTTTCTCTTGTGAAGGACATGGTCAGTCACTGGCTGTCTCACATTCCTCGTGTTGGTCACATGGCGATGACTTCTTTAGTCACTCGCCTTGCTAACCACCTGGGCGTTCTTCAGGGCGCCCGGCTCACGTACATTGAGACAGCACGCTCCGTCGTGGATGCCGAGCACTTTGTGCAAGCCCACATGATACGGCGGGCGCCTGACGCAATGTTGGTTATGATTTATCATGGGTATACAACCGAAGAGCCTTTGCCTTGCGCAGCACTGAAGTTGTATACCACTAATAAACTAACCCTTCACATGAGTACCGAGTCGGACGACTCTCCTCCTTAGAGAGAGCCCGCTCGGCACAGTGTTGCAGGAGAAGGTGTGGTGGACTCTTGGATGTGGTACACTTGATTGCGCTTGGATTGAACATCATCATCATGATCATCTTGACTTGAATTGACACCATCTTGTGCTTGATCTTCATCAATTGTTGGCGTAGATGGTTCAACTTGTGTTTGTGATGGTTGGTCTTCATTTGGCTTGTTTTGCTCACTTGGATCTTGAGGCCTTTATTCTCCAATGGCTAGCTTCACAATTGCTTGTTGTGGAGGTTCTTCATCTACATCATTTGGATCAACTTGCTCTACTTGAGAGCCATTAGTTTCATCAAAGTCCACGTCACACGCTATTTCAACACAACCGGAGGTCTTGTTGAAAACATGGTAGCCATGGGCATTTGATGCATAACCAAGAAGAAAACCTTCATCACATTTAGGTGCAAACTTAGAGCTTTTGGGCTTATTGTTTAGAATGAAGCACTTACTTCCAAAAACTTTAAAGTAAGACACATTAGGCTTTTTACCTATGAGAAGCTCATATACCGTTTTCCTCAAGAGTTTGTGGAGGTAGAGACGGTTGATGGCGTGGCATGCGGTGTTGATGGCTTCGGCCCAAAATTGGTCCGAAGTCTTGTACTCATCTAGCATTGCCCTTGCCATCTCAATGAGTGTATTATTCTTCCTCTCAACAATACCATTTTGTTGAGGAGTGTATGGCACGGAGAATTGATGCCCAATTCCTTCCTCTCCAAGGAATTGTTCAATGTTGGTGTTCTTGAACTCGGTGCCATTGTCACTTCTCACTTTCTTGATCTTCCAATTGAACTCATTTTGGGCCTTTCTTGCAAAATTCTTGAATATCTCATGCACTTGACCCTTATCATGCAAAAAGAACACCCAAGTGAAACGAGAATAATCATCAACAATGACAAAGCCATATTTGTTACCACCAATGATAATGTAGGCCACGGGCCCAAATATATCCATGTGTAGAAGCTCAAGCGGAGTCTTGGTGGTGACGATGCTTTTGGGTGGATGTGGTGCACCAACTTGCTTTCCCGCTTGACATGCACTACAAAGACGATCTTTCTCAAAAGAAACATTTGTTAGTCCAAGAATGTGATCGCCCTTAAGAAGTTTGTCAAGATTTCTCATCCCAACATGAGCTAGTCGGCGATGCCAAAGCCCACCCAAGCTAGACTTTGCTAACAAGCATGCATCAAGTTGAGCTTTCTCCGATGTGAAATCCACAAGATAGAGCTTTCCCTTGAGTACACCCTTGAAAGCAACGGAGTCATCGCTTCTTCTAAAGACGGTCACACCCTTATCGGCGAACAAACAATTGTAACCCATCTCACAAAGTTGTGAAACGGATAGCAAGTTGTAGTCCAACGATTCCACCAAGAAAACATTGGAAATTGAATGATCGGTAGAGATAGCAATTTTACCTAGACCTTTTACCTTTCCTTGGCTATTATCGGCAAACACAATGTTGTCACTTGAATTTTCATTTGCCTCAAATGAAGTAAACATACTCTTCTCTCCGGTCATATGATTTGTGCATCCACTATCAAGCACCCACTTGGTTCCACCGGAGGAGTATGCCTACAAAAACAAATCAAGCTTTTGTTTTAGGTACCCAAATAGATTTGGGTCCTTTGGCGTTAGTCACAAAAACTTTGGGCACCCACACATTTCTCTTGATCAATGTGTCTCTAATGCGATACCCAACATACTTGGCAACCACCCTACCACGATGGTCCCAAGCCAACACATAATTGGCATAGAAGGTGCTTTGTGGAGCATGTGCCTTCACTTTGTTGTCTTGCTTCAAGTTGGTCTTGATGAGTTTCTCCTTCTTGGGTTGAGTTTGAGTTTGTGGTCTCTCATACTCAAAAGACATAATATGAGAGGACTCAAAACTCATGGGCTTGGTGTAGTTGACCTTATGTTCCTCCCTCTTGCTCCAAGGATACCTTGTGTGTTGAAAGTGCTTCAACAAGCCACCTTTCACACCAAGACCGGAGGTCTTGTTGTTCTTGATGACGGGGATAAGGTTTCTATCACCTTGCTCATCCTTACCTAACCCCTTGTCATTCTTGTAGCCATACTTCTTCATGTAGCTTGTACCAAAAGCCTTCGAGTACCTTTCAAACTCACCTATCTTGATATGTGGCTTCTCTTTCTTGAGAAGATCGGTGGGCCTTGCAATTTCCTTCTTCATAGCTTGTGCTTCGGCAAGGTTAGTACCACAAGATTTTATATCAACATTATAACATCTAGCACAACCATTGCTAGTGGAGGGATTAGATGATTTGGTTGCATCATTGGAGCATGAGGAAGTGCTATCCCAAAGAGTGTTGAATTGTACTTCAAGAGCCATGTGTTTGGCATCTAAACATGATAGGTTTTCTTGAAGTGTTTCTTTTTCACCCTTTAGTTTAGCATTTGATTCATTGGCTAAGAAAAGTTCCTTAGTCAACTTCTCAACATTTTCCTTCTCTTTAGCGAGAGACTTTTCAAGCTCAAGAAGTTTGTCAATTTTGGCATTGAGCAAGTCCTCTCGCTCCTTGAAACCCTTTCTTTCTTGGGATAAGGATTTCTGAAGGGCTATGGAATTCTCTTGACTCATGCTTCATCAAATCTTCTTGAGCCTCAAGAGTCTCTTCCCTAATTTCTAATTCCTCCGCTAGCATTCTAATTCTACTAGCGGCCTTTTTACCAAATTGCTTAGCTAGTGTTTCATATATAACCTCTTTATTACCATCATCACTATCATCATCATCATCATCATCATCATCATCATCATCATCGTCGTCATCATCATGAGAAAGAGAGAGTGATTGAGGAGCTACCTTCACCCTTTTTGCCATAAGACAAGTGGGAGTAGCATCATCTTCATCATCGGTGAGCTCTCCAAAGAGTGATGTGCTTGTGGTAGTAGCTTGCACCACAATTGTTGCAACCTCCTCATCATCGGAGGTCTCTTTGGTTGAATCCCACTCTTGACCAAGGTGAGCTTCACCGGTGTGCTTCTTCTTCTTCTTGTGGCCTTCTTCATCTCTCTTTTTGGGGGTTGGACAATTGGCCACAAAATTACCAATTTCCCCACAACCAAAGCATGGCTTGTTGGACCTTCTTCTTGTCTTGCCCTTGAAGTTTTCCTTCTTGAAGAAACCGGTCTTCTTGAATGTCTTCTTAAGGTTCTTCATGAAGAGAGCGAGTTCTTCTTCATCATCACTTTCACTATCACTATCACTTTCTTCCTTCTCTTCTTTCTTGAGTTTTTCTTGGACCTTGACCACTTCCTTGCCTTTGCTCTTGGTGCTTGCTTGAAGAGCTACACCATTTCCCTTCTCAATTTGCTCATAAATTTGTGACATTTGTTGAAATACTTGAGCTTCCTTGACGGTCATGAGATGCTCTTCAAATCTTCCAATGACATCGGCGGGAGTGAACCTCTTGAACCCTCTCTTCTCTCTAATCAATGTGGGAAGATTCACATCTCTTGCCATATATGCACTCAATATCTTGTCAACCACTTCACGGTCACCCCACTTGGTGCTTCCGAGTGCTCTAATCTTGTTGATGATCTTGTTCAACCTAGAGAACATCTCTTGTGGTGACTCACTTGGAAGTATCACAAATCTATTGAGCTCTCCTTCTAAGCATCAAATTCTACCCTCTCTAACTTTTCTTGTGCCTTTGTGGTTGACTTGGAGTGTATCTCAAATCTTCTTAGCGGATTGTTTCCCATCCACCTTTTCTTTCTCTTCCGGTTCCAAGGCACTAAGAAGAATTGCTTTGGCTTGCATGTTGCGGTGGATCTCATGTTCTTGATCCGTAGAAAGAGGAGAGTTGTCCTTCGGAAAGTTGACACCTACACACACAATCTTCCAAAGGGTCGGGTGGACCCCGATCAAATGTGCAACCATCTCATTTCTCCATGAGGCATAAGTAGTATCCTTAAAGCGAGGAGGTTTGCCCATGGAGATAGAGCTATATGTAGTTGAATAACTTAAACGAGAATAATCGAAAGGAATTTGAGGATTGGCCTTATTCTCCCGCTTCTTTCTCTCTTCTTCTTCATAGTCCGAGTCATCATCAGATGAGAGGACCTCACCCACAACCTCATCTTTGTTCTTTGGTTTCATCTCCTTCTCCGTCTTCGATCCTTCGGGTTTGGGATCAGCATCTTCCCCCGCCATCTTGATTCTCCAAGTGGTTAAGCTTTAATCCGGAGCTTTGGGATCACAAGATGCCTAGAGGGGGGTGAATAGGATCTTCTTCAAAAACTGCACACAATTATCTCACAGTCGGATTAGTAACCGGAACTTCCGGGACCCTATCAGATACTCCGGCTCAGATGACTGGAGTATCTGGCAGGTTCCCGGAGTTTCCTACGACTGAAAAGAGTGAGCATGTGATTCAACGATTTCGAACAACTTAGCTGATTCCCTTTGAATATAAAGGTGGGAAATTGTCCAAGGATTCTTTTCCACCTAGGGGCTGCATCACAAACTTCACACACGAGTAGATCGGAGCAAATCTATGAAAGTCAACTATGAACTAGCAAGAACACGATGAACAAGATGAACAAATATGAACTCGAGGAACAAGCACAACAACAAGAGACAAGAGATTTGATTCCTGAAGTTCACTTCCCAAAAGAAGCTACGTCTCCGTTGAGGTGCCTCCAAAGAGACCGAGTTGAGCCACAACTCTACCCTCCCCCTAGGGCCCAAAAGCCAAGCTAGGATTACTTACTATGATTTCCCCAAGGGGATGGCTTTACAAACTTTCCAGGGCAAGCTCACACGAGTTGAGCGCTCGCCGGAGACACCTAGCCGTCTAGGAGCAAAAGCTCTAAGAGTAACAAACGCGAATCGATGGCCGAGGATGCTTCCAATGCTCAAGAGTTGGAGTTGATGCTCACCCACACTCAAATCCACTAACTCACTCAATCCCCTTCTCAAATCTCACAAGGATTAGCTCTAGGGAGTTTGAGGGAGTGAAAGGGAGGCTCAAGAGAGTGTTCTTTGCGTGTGTGGTCGGCAGCCAAGTGAGGAGGGGGACAAGGGGTACTTATACTTGGGCCCCCAAAACTAGCCGTTGTGCAGTCTGCGAGATATGACCTAGATACTCCGGGACGACCCCTGATACTCCGAGAACCCCCAAACCCGAAGGGGTCCTCGGAACAAAATTGTTCTGGCCCTGTCCCGGATATTCTTGCTCCAGAAAAACAGCGGGAATATAGTGTGTCCGTGAGTGCACTTTTGTCTCTCATATGTACTTGGTTGGATCTCTTTGAGCATTAAAACATCCATGACATGATTGACACGCATCCCCTTGATAGTATGACATCCCTAACTCAAATTCAAAAAGGAAAATAATTTAAATCGTTCATTCTCCATGACGTCCACCATGATCCATAGGGATATATCATCATATTCTAAATATGAATTTTATTACATTATGACCTGTCCATGAACTCAATCAAACCATTAGCTCTTTGATTATATTTGTCATCATTCAAACAAAACCCACCAGGGAGAGCCTAGATGCACTTTCAATACATAAGGCATGTGCTCCAAAAATCTCTCCCTCTCTCTTCCGGCACATGCAAGTGTTAACCTTCACTGAAATCTCTCATATTAAATGATTGGTCAATGTTGCATGCATGTAAGCAAGTCAACAAGATTTGCTCTTTATGCCAAAAATATCTGTATGCCCACATGATTGTCGCTACATGCTGAGGCCCCAAAGTCCACGCATGGCGGAGCAAGACACATCCTGCAATCACGAGCATTTGACACACGCATTCCTGGGATCTGCAGTTCTGCACACGCGGGATGAAAAGTAGGCAACTGACCATGCATGCGTTCGGAGGTCAGATCCACCTATGACTCGACTAGGAAAGATTATGCGTGTGCCGATCAGGAGGGCGACGATAAGTGGATGACTCTGAAGCTGAACTTTGTATATAGAATTCATCTCCAATTCTGGTCTGGTGGTGGAAATCTTTACTTTTTCAGAGGAAAACTTTGTGGTATTTGTGATGCTGCGAATAATTACTTTTCTAAAAATATTCAGCATCTTTCTCATAGGACTAGTACTAATAATTACTTTTCTGAAAACAAATCATTCACAATCTAAAAATACTACTCTGGGAGTAATTAGCCACATACACAAAGAATAATCATGCCAGACCAAAACAGTAATTGTTTTAAAACATGAATAATTTTTATAATTATGTATGTACAAAGATAAAGGGAGTAATCAACCATAAACATTAGGAATAATCTTTGACACCAAAGGAGTAAAATTTTAGAACAACAATAAATTCCAATCGTGTTGTTTGCAAAGGCAGGTGGGGTAATTTTTGCCATACACACAAAGTAGTAATTTCCCATATGAAAAAGAATTATCTTTAGATATGTAAGGAGTAATCTTATAAAATAACATCCATGCATGTGCATGTGCAAGGAGTAATCTTGTAAAAAGTGTTGTTCTCTCCTAGACACGCATGCATGTGCACTCAGGGCAACTTTAGTGTTTGTTCACTTCAAGGAGGGCAAGCTGCAACACATCATTAGGGTGCCAAGTTTAGAAATGTGCTCCAGTGTCTTAGCTCCATAAAAATTCTTAAGATAGGTCCCACTACCATATAAAATATTCATTCCACAACTTGTTGCACCGGTCTTTATCTTCTTCTGCAGCTCTCTGCTGTTACCGAGGAGCTAACTGATTTTTTTAAGCGTTAGCTCCGGTGCTCTATTTTGCACCCGGTTCTAGCTCAGCACCCTACGCAAGTCTTGGTCCAGTGTATTGCACCTCCTTGGTTCTTTTCTCTTTCCTCCTAGCACCCTCTAAATTCGCACAGTGGAGCTGCCCTCAAAAACAAAAGGATGCTTTATCCCCAAAAAACAAGAAAAGGCTGCTTGCATGTGTAATTGCGGCAGTTATGCTCTCTTTATCAGGCACATGCATGTAATTACGGTTGGAAGACAAAGTCCCAGCGATTTTTACTCCCCTAAACAAAAGAGAAGTAAATACCCCACAAAAAGTTACGTCGCCGGAGGATGGGCGGCGCGATGCCGGTTGAATATTATTCAACGCGCAATAGCCAGCGCGCTAAATATTATTTAACACGTCGGCGGAGCTCCGCTGCCCTCCGGCAAGATTCCACGGCCGTAAAAACATAAGCATGATTTTACTCCTTGAATACTTGAATACTAGTAACCGCGTCTAACTTTACTCCTGACTCATAAATACATGCATGCACACATGAAAGCAACGCAAATTGACGTATGCACATCACATTAATTGCCTTTAGATTAATTAACTTAATCAACCATGGGCGGCGCGCTGCCGTAGCGTTAAATATTATTCAACACGCAGCGCGTCAATTACACGCGTCATATCTATCTTCTATACTACTAGGTAAGTGCCCGTGCGTTGCTACGGGTATAATACATAGAGCAAAGATAAATTGAATATATAAAAATTTAATTTTGATCGCTTTAGGGTCGCATCGAAGTTCATGAAAATTAGTACTTTTGTTTTTGCAAGAACAAAGGTGTGACATTTTCACTTACATGTTTATCTACAAATGACTTCAGATCTTTATATTGTTACGTACGCTCGTATTATCTAGTTGGGTGTTTACCTAGTTGGGTGTTTACGATGAGATGGCCACTTTTATGGCCACTCTCATGATATGCCTTTGCATTGCTAAATGATAAATATATTTTAACTCACGCAGGTCCCGTAAAAAATAACCAATCGGATACAATGACACCGTATTGTTAAGATGTGACAAGAATACAAAATTATTGTGTGAAATCAAGCATAATTGAACAATATAGCCGTTGAATTACGATAATAGAGTAAGTTATAACCTATTTATCTCCGCCTCTAAGAACCATTCAAACTCGTATTGATACTATATTCTATCCGATGGCATTGGCAGCTATATATGCTCGGAGGTCCTGCAGCGATGGTGAAAAGCCGACCATCTGGTGCATATCACTTCTTGCTGCACACATCCACCACCACTTGGCAATGCCCCGTGCAACCACTATATTATTGATATGTGACTTTTTTTCAACATGCTTGTAGCATATTTCCAAAATAATATATATATTTTTGACAGGCAAACTGGTATATAAAAGTATAGCAGTGGCACCAACAGGTCATAGACACAAAATTCAGAATGATGCTCTCTGATACCTGGCAATGAAAATGTTGCTACTACAAGAACCAGGTGAACAAAAAGACCATACAAATTTGAAAAAAAAAAGATCAGTTGGAAAAAATGAAAAACGGAACAGAAGCCACATAGAAACAAATTTGAAAAGGAACATATATAAAACTTGAAAAATTAGAACGGAAGCCAAGTAAGAAATACTGGGAAATACTCAATGGTTCCTTTCCTTCATAAACATGATCCTGCAAAAACCAAAAAAATTCATTGGGTTCCTTTACTTCATATAAACAAGAACCTGCAAAAAAAAAAACAACAAAAATTGATCGTCATAGTTAACCAAGAGTCGATCATCTTGTCATCAAACAACATGGCAGCACTTCTTTCCTCCTGTTTATATATGAGGGAAAGGAACATGGCTAAGACACTATCCAACTTAATGACCAGCAAGTT
This sequence comes from Echinochloa phyllopogon, assembly GCA_033239725.1. NCBI lineage: Eukaryota > Viridiplantae > Streptophyta > Magnoliopsida > Poales > Poaceae > Echinochloa > Echinochloa phyllopogon. The sequence goes on along the minus strand of BTCW01000005.1, from coordinate 33,058,042 downwards.
CTTTACAGTGGCATTCTTTTCAAATCAAGAGTCACCCAACAGGAAGCAAGCCGTTGTGCCTAAGAAGTGGCTCAGGTGAAGGCTCCGATCCCATCCTCGGAAAGAAACAAACACCTGCAGTCAGTTGCCCACGTGCATTAGTTTCAATCCCACCAAGCTTAAACTGACCGAAAACAAAATATTGTAGCATGTATTATTGCGTGGCTACTATATGCACAGTTTAAAATGCATCACCAGTCTATTACAACAACTTGATACAGGACCAAAACAATTAGTAAAACCTTCGAGGGAAAGCATGCTAAACAGAGCAGCTTGTCAGATTAAAACAAGCCTTACCTCAAGTGGAGACTTTCATCCTCCAAGTGCAAGAACCATGTCTCTGAATCGTCTCCCAGTTTCCTCAATTGCCTATACAAAACAGGAGGCATAACATTATCTTTTTTTTATTTCAAATCAATGTAAGGAATTGATTGGCAAAGAGGATGCAAGAAATGTTGAATCTGCACCTCTCGGTACCTAGGATTCCCTATGGGTGAGAAACATACCTTATCATTATCCAAACCGGCATCTTCAAACGCTGAGAAGGCATCAGCTGACAATACTTCATCCCACTGCAGGGAAACATGAAAATATACTTGTTTTAGTGAACCAGTCAAGCAATATGAGGTCGGGACAGTTCAAAAGAATAATGATAACAAATATTTTACCTTGTAACTGTTGTATCCAGCAGCATAACCACCTGCAGGTTGTCAACAAATGAAAGAGTTAACTAATGACAACAATGCAAACCTGCAAATATATGGCTAAAGCTGCATAGGAATCTGTCATCTGGCAGAGGAGCAAGAATTTGTGTTCGTCCTGCAACTCTTCGATCAACGTCATATATGGACAGCCTCCCATAAGGATCATAATAAGTTGTATGCAGTTCCTTTCTTTGGTTCCTAAAGAAAGGAGTAGTTCTCACTAAAGATAATCTAGTCAGAAGGAATTGGAAAGGAAATGAAAAATGTTGTTTTTGTGGATGCAACGAAACTATACAACACCTCTTTTTTGACTGTTTCATAGCTAGATTTATTTGGCGACTAGTGGAGATTTCGGTTGGTCTTATAGCACCCTGCAATACTCAACATATGTTTGGCCAATGGTTGAATGGTCTAGGAAGTAAAGCAAAGAAAAAACTTTTGGTCGCTGCAGGCACCATGTGCTGGGCCATATGGTTAAGCCGAAATGATACGCTTTTTAATAACTTATATGCGTGTTCTCCGTTGCAGGTACTTTTCAGAGGCACTCACTGGATCAGAACATGGGCGATTCTCCAAAAGGAGGAAGAAAGAAGCTCCATAAAAATGGCATGCCGCCAATTGGAGACGATGGCCATGGAGATCTTTGCCAGCATGGGTGGAGGTTTAGCAATAGATTAGGCTAAAGCTATGATTTGCTTTCTCTTCATTTTTTATTGTCAGCTTGTATGCTGTGGTGTGTGAGTGTGCTATGGGGAGACAGAGTCTCTGATATAGCAAAACTTGTAATAATGTGGCCCAATGCAACTTTGTTTGCAGCAGCCGGGATTTTTTCATTTGCTTGATGAAATAAAACTCCCTTTATCTAAAAAAATAGTAGTAGTTAAAAAAACAAAGTGGATTAGTGGTGGAAACGGAGAACATATGCTACACCATTCCTAGGTTGCAACAAGCAGGGCATACCATGAATCAATCATGCAATGACTCCAAAAGGGAGAAAGAAACAAACTAAGGCACCTGCCACAGGCTGAAGGTGCCAGCACGGAAATTCTTTGCAGCGACAAGTTTCGCATAAATTTCTTCTGGAAGAGTTTCACCGGTTTCATAGTGCTTTGCAATGCTCAAGAGAGTATCCCTGTTACAGCAAAACAACAGATCAATTGGTTAGTAGAATGGAAGATTCGAGCTAAAGCAAAATGAGATGGACCCATCATACTTGTGATAGCACCAGTTTTCCATGAACTGGGAGGGTAATTCGGCTTGCATCCCATTCAACTCCACGAATACCAGCAACATAGCATCTTGCTTGAAGATCATGGCCAAATTCATGGAACACATGCAATGCAATTTCTTTACTATCATAATCAGGAGAGTACACTTCCTCCAGATATCCCCATTCACATTTCACAGATGTTATTACTTACCTCACGGAAGGTCATGAGACTGGGCTTATCACCAACTGGTGGCGTCTGATTGCACACCATATGAGCAACAGGCAGCCTAGCAGGCAAACCATTGCGGGCTAATGTTTTCGACAGAGCAATAGTATGCTGCATGAGGTCGACACATTCTTCAGTCAACAGGAAGCCAAAGCTAAACATCGCAGAGGGAGCTTTCACTAATGCTTTCGGCAGAGCAGTAGTTATCAAGAATCTCGTTCAGCAGCGGCCTGACGACGAACACTGCGGCAGATAACCTACCAAAACACAGACGGATCCCATCTAGGAAAAATAATTGAATCAAAGCATGGAGTCTAGGATATGGGAGGCGGAACGCAACCTCCAGCTTGGTGAAGAGGAACTCACGCCTGAGCGTCGTACCATTCAGCTGGCCGTCGATCCTGAGCACCTGACGCCCGATAGGATCCCTCGGCAGTGCCAGTCTGCAAGCCGAAGAAGATGGTGACGCGTTTCCGCCCGTTGTCTCTTCGTAGAGCCGGCTGTTGGAGCGGAGAGGGTGGAGATGAAGACGACGCCGACGACGGGATCCAATTCACCGTCGAAGCCGGTGGCTCCGTCAGGTGGCCACCACCTGCAGCTGCTCCCGTCGGCCACCGATTGACTGCCCGCGCGGCGGCGGTTGGAGGATCCGGCGGGCAGGGAGAGAGGGAGGGGTCGGCGTGAGGGCGGCGGCGGCGCATGGAGGATCCGGCGGGCAGGGAGAGAGGGAGGGGTCGGCGTGAGGGCGGCGGCGGCGCATGGGGCAGCGGCAGGGATGGGAGGAAGGGAGCGTCGGAGGGGGGGCGGCGTTGGAGATCCACGCGGCAGCGGCGTGGCGGCGTTGGAGAGGAGAGCGGCGGCGGCGGTGGCGAGCGTAGAGGCGGCGGCGTGGCGTCGTTGGAGCGGCGCTCTCTGTGGAAATAGGGTTTGGCGGACGGGGAACGAGGGGCTGTAGGACGGGAGTTTGGCGGAGGGGGGCGTAGGGGTCCGACGTCGCGGGGTTCCGGCGAGGGCGGAGGGTGACGTTGGTCCGACGCGGGCGGGCGGGCTGGGAGTTGATCGCAGTTGTAGGATAGGATTTTGATGGATACGAGGAATCGCAGGTGAGATTATGGCAGAAGGAAGGAAGGGGCGGTCGCGATTCCAAGCACAGTCTCAGTAGAAACATGGATAAAATTCTAAACAACTGAAACATTTTTTACCTATAAAAACACCTACCCACGTCTGTTAGCGGCCTCACTTGGCGTCTCCGGAAAAATAGGAGGCACGACGAAAACTTTTACACAGCGCCGGCGTGAATCTGCCCTTAATCGATTTTATTTTGTCACCGCGCGTTTGGCCTACCCGCCCGCGTACCCGCGTCCGACCCGCCCCCGTCAATCACGCACCCTCTCCCCCTTTCCTTCTCCGCAGCGCCCCCTCCCCCTATTCGCTCGAGCCGCCGCCGCCCCTCCCTCTCCGCTCGCCCGCGATGTCGCAGCCCGTCACCCCGCATCGCATCACCCACTCCTCTGCCGGCTCCGCGCCCGATCCCGCCTCCCCGACCTCCCCATCGAAATCCAGGCCCAGGCGCCAACTCATCCCTATCTCCGCCGCCGCGGCGAAGGAGGTGGGGGAGGATGAGCGGAGGGCCATCGACGCGCTCCTCGAGGCGTTGCCCTGCCGCCGCGCACAGGCATCGGACCTCCTCCGGCTCCTGGCCCCGGCGCCAGCGCACCCGTTGCTCCTCCTCGGGGGCGCCGCCACGGGGAAGACGCGCGCGCTCCTGCTTGTGCTCCTCCGCATCCGGCCCCGTCCGCGGTGAGTCGCCTACGCCGCGCTGCGCTCCCTCCCGTCCCCTCGTGCGCTCTTCGCCTCCCTCCTGTCCCAGCTCAGTCCGCCGCCGCCCTATCTGAAACGCGTGCGTTCTACTTCTCTCGCGTCTCACCTGCAGATGCAGATCTGAGGCCTAGATGCGGAGTGGCACCTCAGCATGCGGTGGACACCATCTCGTTGGTGTGGAAGTGGTCCTGCCGCGGCACCGTTCGCGGACGGCCGTGAGGACATGCTAGAGTGCTTGGTCTGCCTCCTCGAGTTCGACGACGATGAGCTCCCGATGTGCCTACATGGGATCCACCCAAGTGCATCTGCCTATATGCCAACAGGTTTAATTTCAATCGGGTTCCCTTTAGCTGCCCATTTCCTAGATTAGATTTATTTCTTCACCGTACATGCAATTTTCAGTTCTTTTCTACGGGTTGAGGAACTTTTAGTCCCAGCAAGAATCTTGTTTCCTATCCAGATACGACGACACCCCGCGAGGCAGCTCTCTCCAAACCCCAGACCACCCCGGCGAGATGGGACACAGCGCCACCGCGATGCGAAGAAGAAGAGGTTGAGTAAGAGGGGGTTGATTGCCTGTGGGTGTTGTGTTGAGCTCTGTGATTCGATTCGGGTCTGAGGGGTTCCAGATTGGATTGGATTGGATTGTGCCGCGCACTGATCTGATTTGGGTTCCTTTTTTTTTCAGGGCAACTGGACGGTGGTGAAGTGGAAGCAGAGCAAATTCAAGACGTGCCGCGAGCAGTGACTGTCCGCGCAAGGCCTGATCTCGTGCGCTTTTTCTCACTTGCCTGACCTACCATGGTGATAAGATGCGCGGGTATCTTGGTCATTGTAGGTTTTGCAGTAACATACGATTTGTTCTGTGTAGTGATATCTTCATTTGGTAGTTTCCGTTCATTAGTTTGCCAGCATTGGGAGGCCCATTTGAATTGTAGTTTCAGGCGATATCTTTTGGTTCAGTAACGTAGTTCCAGTCAAATGCATTTTTTTGTGTGCGAAATGTAAATTGCTAGCCGTTATTCTGTTTCTACCGGCGCTCTGAACGGCGGTCGCAATGTGATTTTGTATGCGTCGGTGCATCTGTGTTGGAGAACAGCTAGCAGTGTTGCATTGTAGTGTTTGCATCTGTGCAGCTGCAGCAGGTCAGTGTTTTATATTATCAAATTGCCCATCTGTTGTTTGCTGAAATGCCTTATAGATAGATGGTTCCTGTTGTCATTGTATTTAGTTAAATTGGTTTGTGTTATCAAGTTTCCTGAGACGTGCTTCTTAAAATGTCTTAGAGATAGGTACCAGGACTAATAAAAAAATATGTAATTGTCATGAGCGATTTAGAAATATATCCTAAATGTTTGAATGGAGTTTTAGTTTCAGTGGCATTATCTCCTGCTCAATCTGGGGGAGAGCCAATCAAGTTAGGGTGTACTTGCATTAACCCCAATCTGTAATTATTCTTAGAGCTCTTCAGCGCTAAGTTTTCAGTATCACCTTGTTCCATTATGTGACAGCTGCAGCAGTAGTGCATGGCCGTCATCATGGCAGCATGGTGTTAACGGGACAGCAGCAGCAGTAGTGCATGGCCGTCATCATGGCAGCATGGACCAGGGGCGGAGCCGGGCTGTCACCATCGTCCAGCAGCAGGCACAACAACTGTTGTTCCTGCAAGCATCCTGCATTATGCATAAGCAGAGCTGCTGCAAAGGGATGGTGCATGGCTGCTGAAGGCAGGTTCTTCACTAACTGCTGCAAAAGTATATGTTCTGTACAAATTTGTTTCCTCTGAATGAATCACCAATATATTATGTTTGATACTTCATTTGTTTTTAGGAGTAATGAAGTTGCAGCTCAAACAATTTGATTTTGCATGGGCCAAGCTTCAGGTGGATGCTAGGGTCCTTTTTCTGGGCTCCACTACTGGCATTGATTCTGGTATAGCATTTGTTAAACCAAACTTGGCTTCCTATATTTTGCATTCTGATCACACTATTCCGTGTGTTTGTCTATCCATTTTGGGGAAATATATTCCGTGTGTTTGTCTATTCATGTTACTCACTTTGAATTGTTTTTTAGGATTTAGCGCGAGGCAAAATTTGTTAATGTCATCAATATTTAATATATGTCATTTCATCTTCGCCGCCGCCAGGGCACGTGCTGCCTCGCCGGATTCGTGCGCGCCTCCAGGTAAACCCTAAATCTTTCCACCGCCAGCTTCGTGTAAAGAAAATAATTTTAAAGACCATCTCAAAGCATAGAAGATTTTTCACATTGATGCTCTTGAAGGGATCAGGCTGGAGCGGAGGGGGTGCATTCGAACACCACCACCATAGCATTGGTGAAGCTGGGACTTTCCTTTCGTACCTTTGTTAGATTCATTAGGATATTATTCTGCTTAGAGTGATAAATTGAGACCTAACAAATATAGATAAGCTTTTAGAAGAGAATACTAATTATGCGAATGCCAATAGATTCTGGAAATACTTGATTCACTATGTTAACTCATTGTGTTGGTTTCTGTTCTCCAGATGGAAAATATTTAATTTTTATTTTGAATTGGGATAGCGGGAAACAAGCAATGCATGGTGTAAGCATCTCTAAATGATGCCATATTAGTCTGCAAAGAATCTTCTTTTAAACATATAAGGTCATCAGTTTGATTTTGGCATAATCATCCGAAGGTACTTATTTTTCATATGCAGGCCTCACAGGAGCAGGTTGCATAACTGAAATTTCTAAAGTGTTCCATTAGAGCATTCAGAGCCACTAATTTTGTTGAACAATGCACATCAACCACTATATTTGTTGTGCTCCTCTAGACCTGTTGACAACCACTATATTTTCTATTAAGCATTATCATTTATTCTAAAAAGCAACAATGACATTTGTTCCAACACAGATACAAGGTTGCAGGAAAAATCACTACATCCCTAGCATTTTTGTTCTGATAATGTGTTTTATTGGCTGTGGATATTTTGTTGTTTGGCTTCGGAAACAGTAAATCAGAGATATTGAAAATTTTCCAATTGGTTTATCTGAAATGTTACTGTCATGCCCGTGTTTTTGGGTCCATTTCTTTATAAAGGCTTCTGCTTTTCTGATCAATATTGGATCTCGCAGTTGGCAATCCATAAGAAGTGAAGGACTGCTGAAGAACTGTGCAGAGAGGAGCTGCTGGTTCTACTTTGTGGCGTGGGGCGTGTGTGATTTATTGATGGCTAGATTGTGTGAGTAGGTATCCAATGTTTTTGGTTGGTTTGCATAACTTTGATGGTTGTATAGTACCTTCTGCCTCTACAAATAGAAGACACTGAATTGGAAATAACATCATTGAGATTCAATGCACAGGTGCTGCTGTTTGAATATGACGGAGCAACAGTCATGGCATGGCTCAGAGGGCGATGTCGGCTATGTCAAGGTGCATCTATTGTTTGCCTTACCTTAACTTTGGAGCAGGATACACACAGGAAATTCACTGAGAATACTTAATTCACTCGCTTCATAGATGATTGACATAGATAGCCATACAAATCCTGTTATTTGTGTTTTAGAAATTCCACCGTGCTTCATAGATGATTGATGTAGCTGTTAATTATTCGATGGTGTTAGGCCTATTTTTTGCTCAATTATGTTCCATCTTGTAAGCCCTGCTGTACCTTTGGGTTTGTGTTTGATCGGTGATTTTATCACCAACTGCCATGTGGCATGCCTTAGCTTGCAATTGGACATGTTTATGAAACCCATTTTCACTGTCGAAGCACTCTACTGGTAATAGAAGGTTATATTATTTATGTGACGACAAAGCTTTATGCTACATATAATACTAAATTGAATCCTTTTTTTAATTATTTCCTCAAAGCTGCAAAAGTCTATCAGGTTATACTGATAATTCAGAAACTGACATAAGCATAAAACAGATGTAGAAAGGAATTCAAGGAGTAATGGATTGCGTTACCAGCTGTCCATGCTGCAGGAACCAAAAATATTTTAAGGGGAGGCTGAACTTCCATTGGCCATAGGCATTTATAGTATGGTCAATATCCTGAAAACATGTCTAACATTGGTCTATTTTATGAATCATTTTGCAGAGCCTTATGGAAATGAAAGGGTTGTTTTTTTGAAGCTAAAGTTAAGATCTGCTAGGGAGCTAGAAAACTTCTGGTGTGGTCATTTTATTTTTGCCTAAAACTTCCATGCAATCAATTTAATATGATATGGTATCTGAAATTGCCTTCTCGTTTGTTTGTCACAGAGCCAGGGCTTCATGACAGGAAGTGATATCCTTCTAAGGTAAGAAATATTATCAAGCTACTAATCAGTGTACAGCTTACCAGTTTGTGCTGTCTGACGCCAATGCTTGTACCCTGTAAAACTAACTGACAAAGGCTGATTGCTTATTGAATTTGCATTGGATCTTTCAAATCAATGAATTCTGCGATGTACTTTATTTTTAAGACTACTTGATTTTGTTTTGCTTATTGTGGAGTGGAAGTTGTTGTTCAGATTTGCTTATTGTGGAGTGCATTGATTTTTTTCATATATATCTATCCTCGTATAGTTCGATTGTCTTAGAAACTAATTGTGGATTCTGTTGTTACATTGTCCCATGTCGATTTCGTGGTGGGGTGAACTTGCATAGCATGAGGTATTCTCGTCTGTTCCTTGCAGGGCCACTGTAAAAAAGTTGAAGGTGTCATTTTATCTTCTTGCTTATGGGTATCTGCTATGAAATTACGGCAGAAGTTAGCAAAGATTCTATCCCACCTTACCAAGATTGCTGAGGAGTTCAATGTTGCAGTGTACATCACCATCCGAGGTAAGGTTTGACATTTAGCCCTATATCTATTGGAGTTTATTGATTGGAATTTTAGATTATAAGCTGCCTCCTTTTGTGTTCCAATGATGTTGATCCAGGTGGTGGAATGTTCATAACCAATCCAAAGAAATAAGTAAGTAGGCAGCCATGTGTTGGCGCATGCTGCCACCATCAGGTTGATGCCAAAGAACAGTAAATGCGATGTGACTGCAAGGTTTTTGTAATGCCCTAAACTTCCCGAGGGAGAAGCTCTCATTTTGATTTGATGATATTTGTGTTCACTGTTTCCACTACTAATTGGTTTAATTTCATAGCTTGCTAAGATCTGGCTAAATTCCCTTGCTTAGACTTAAAAGAGTTTTTTTCCCTCTACCCATAACACGATTTCCAGGTTACATCAGCTGGAACAATGTACTCAAAGGACTGATCATCTGGACATCTTCGGAATTTATTGCCCTCTCCAACCTTTAAACTATTATGTAATTGTTAACTAGATTAAATCCTGAGCAGCGATGTTTTGATTGTAATCAGCTGGATCAACCGGCTAGCTGATAAAAATACAATATCAATTACTTTCATTCATCTTGGCTGAAGCCATTAGGTCATTTTTAAACCTCTCTGATTATAATTGATGTTATATAACATTGACGGCAAAAGCTGGTATTCTTGTCTATTGAATCTTAATTTATTGATTAATGAATTTTAAGACGTGATCTTTTTCAAACACGTGCGGCACATGTTACTGACATCCAAGATGGATTTAATTGAACATGCTTGCCTCTTAGCTTGTGTGGCCACTAAGATCAGTCATTTTCTATCTTTAGGCCATTGGGTGAGTCCTTGCTGATTTGATTCCTGTTATATGTTGTCGCCCTTTACAAATTTGCATGTCCTTTGAAAACCATGCCCTTGTTTAGTTCCCAAATTTGAGACCAAAGTTTGGAATTTTTGAGTGCCTGCATCACTCTAACATTTTATTTGTACGTGTGAAAAATTATTCAAAAATTGATTAATTAGGCTCAAAATATTCGTCTCGTAGAGTACAATAAAAATGTGCAATTAGTTTTTGATTTCATCTATATTTAGTACTTCATGCATGTGACGACATTTTGATATGATGGGAATCTTGTTTTTGCATAGTGAACTTTGCATAGTGTTACTAAAAAAAGCCATGTGTTATGGTTGCACGCTACATGAAGTATGCAACTTCCTGTATTAGTATAATCTCATCCAAGTAAAAAGTGACCAGCAAGTTTTCATCACCCGACACGCCGACACCATGGTTAGTTATTGTCCATTTGTAATTTATCATTATTGTGTTCTTACCAGCGTGGATACATCATGATTGCTACTTCTTTCAATAGGCTACTAGCTACATTATTGACAAGGTTGAGTATGTTAACAGCCATCGGTCGAGCACGGATGATCGTGGCTGAATAGCAGGCTCAACAGAATTGTTTTGACGTCAGTAGTTATTTGTCCTGATAGTATAGACAAATTATGATTATTTTCTCTATCTAATTTTATTAACTGAATTAGAGAGCACAAGCATGATGGTTGGTAAGTGTAGCAGATTGAGAGAAGGTGGCAGGGTTACTTGATTGGTTGCTTTACCATATAATTTTGGGTTGCCTGGATTATACATCTAGCCAATTCTTTGACTACTGAATTAGAGTGCTTACATTATTGTAGAATTAGTCAACTCTTGATGAAATTCGGCACTAAACCTGAAGGATGACTGACAACTATTTGATCCGTTCACCATTCAGTATGCTTTGGAAATTTTAGCAGATTTGCCGTGTGGAGATACTGGAAAAGGAATCATGGTTAATTGCTTTGTTTTATCTTTGCGACAGTGCTACATATTTTAAAGCCTCCTATATATGTATGTGTATTTTTTTTGGTCCAACCACATGTTTGAACATGGAAAGCCTAATTTGGACACTTCATTTGTAAAAGGGGATGAGTTATCTATATTATTTTTTATCCAATCTATGGGGTCACTTACATAGGCAAACTCTTTTAATCTATCGCTCAATAGATTAATTGATTTTCTTTATTTTTTTATTGGACTAGCAAGAACGCACGTAACACGCACGTTTAATAGAAAAAATAAGATTATATAATGGATAGTTGGCCAGAGATCGTATTGGTTATAAACTCGACGATTCCACACAAGCGTGTATTTTTTTTATGGACTGTTTAGTCAAGCATGGTTTGAAGAAAAAAAATGTTTCAATGATTTGTTGCCCTTGAAAGTTTTAGATTTTTATACTATATGATATGCTTGTGATGGATGCACATTTTGCATTAATATAAAATTATTGCTCATTTTTCTTTCCTAAACACGTGCGTGACGCATGTGCACTCTACTAGTATATATATCTCTATCTCTACCTAATAATAAAGCGAGCATCGTTTGGTACGTCGGTTGACGTCATCAACCCTCTTGTTGACGTCATCATCGCTCCCCGATTCGATTCTTTCGATCTGCGCTCCTTCTCCCCGAGTTCGAGACGAGTCCGGCTGCGGCGTAGTCCGATTCTAATGTTGAAGGCGGCGCAGCAGGGGCACACAGACAGGAGCAGGCAGGGAGGCGGTGCAGCAAGGGCAGGGGAAGGCCGGTCGGCAGCGCGAGGATTCATTCCCCAAGCGGCCGGCGCGCCGCACCGTGGAGCGCCCAGCCCAGCTTACCTCTTCGCTCGAGCTCGAACCATCGAGGTCGTGGCCTCGCAGATCGTCGCTGTCGTGCTTGAGAGGAGCAGCAGGCCGCAGGTTGGTCCATTGGAGCTCGGGTGAGGAGTGGGGACTGGGGAGAGCTCAAGAGTGGAGAGGATAGAGATGGAAACTGATTGGGATGACCAGCTGAGGTCCTGTTTGGGAACGCTTATCTGGAACTCGCTTATTTAGATAGCAAGCTTATCCGATAAGCCGCTGTATGGAGAATCCGTTGTCTGAATAAGCTGAGTGTTTGGCAATCCTAATTATTTATAGTCGATTCTCTGTTCTGGTTGATAAAATGACGTGAATGTCCCTCAGACTGATAATAGCTCATTCTTGTTCTCAATACGAGGAGCCAATGATTTTAATATATTTTGAGTCTTTGAAATATAAATTATCATTAAAATAATATCAAATACATATAAAGCTAATGAATACATATAAATCAGTCTAAGTCCAAATACATGAAGGAGTATAATACACATCTAGAGCTTGTGCACGTAACATGAACTAATACCATCCATATAATAAAATTATCACATTAACACACGCTCGATATTTTTGCACCTGGTGCAGCAGCAAGTGCTCCTGCATCTTTGGTTGTTGAGCGTGTGGAGTAGAACAGAAACAGACTTCGGTGAAGAGAGAAGGGGGCACCGAGGGAAAAAGCGCCTCGCTTTTGCGGTAAGCGCCTCTCCAGCCGCGTAGGAAGTAAGCGGCCAGCCAGTTGTTTCCTAGATTTTGAGTCAAGCGGCTTGTGTGGTAAGCGAAAAATAAGCAGATAGTTTGGGTGGGATCATCGCTTAATTTCATCGATAAGCCGCTTATAAGCGGAAACAAACAGGACCTGAGTCTTGAGGATTAAATCGAGCTGGGCCGTGTGGTTCCGGGGGACCGGTGGTTTTTGTTTTATTTATTTATTTTGGCCTACGAACCAGCTTGTTTGCAAAGAAGTCGAGCATGCAGTTAGGCCCGAAATTACCTCTGAGTCTCACACTTTCTGGTAATTATGCTGATTTGAATTGAACTAGGGGAAAAAGTATGTAAATAGAACAAGACACTACTAGAAAAATCGCCATCAGTATATGTCAAAAAAACCCAATTAGTACCGACTACTAAACTGACGCCTCACCGCAGCGTAGGGCGCGCAGTTGTGTATCGATACTAAATGTCTCTTTTTCTTTTTTTTGTTAAGAACCTCCCGATGAACTTATATATATGTTTCTACGTGGAAACAACAACCTGGTTGATCACATTTTAGCATACCTTCACAATAAAAAATGTACATAGATTTGTGATTGTGGTGGAGGACTGAAAATGCCTATTATAAATCACTTTTAATTTTTTATGTCATACTCATAGACAGATGCTAACAATTGGGTGGTCAAGACTAAGGCTGGGATGTGCAATTCTAATCATCTTGCTTTGTTCTTTCTAAAGAAGTAGAAACGATTAATAAAATATATAGAGGTGTAAAAGAGCAAAATAAAATATCATTAAAGTTAAAACCCAACATTGATAATATTTGTTTTGTTTATTCGTGGCAATGCACGGGCATTGTGCTAGTAGATAGATAGATTAGATATTACAGTAGGTATAGATATAGATTTTATAATGGTTATTACTTATTCACCGTCCTCGGCGGGCTCGGGTCCAACGAAAAACATCCAGTCCCAGGCCCAGGCCCAGGCCCAGGCCCAAACCCCAGACACCACAGGGAAAAGGACGCGAGGCGAGGGAGGCGCCGCAAACCCTTCTCCACTGGTTCCGGCGGCGGCGGCGATGGACGCGAATACGCGGCAGGAGCATGTGCTCTGGGAGTACTCAGTGAGGGTGGCAGGCCTGGCGCCTTCTCCGGGTACGCCGCAGGTGTTGGCCGCGTTGGTGCGCGAGGCCATTGGCCACCCTTTCCTGTTTCGTTACTCCGAGATCCTCACCCTCCCGGTCATACAATCGGTACGCACTCCTGATTTAGGGATCCCCTGTTTTACCTCCACTCCCCCTACCCGGTCTCGTCACCTGGGATTTCTGATTCGAAGTGATGCCCATGCGGTCAACTGGGGTTTCTGATTCGCTTTGTTGCTCGGTGCAGCTCAAGGATACTGACTTTCATTGGTGTCTGGATATGCTATGCGTCTTTGCCTATGGCTCACTAAAGGATTATAATAGTAAGATTCAGCTTCACATTGAGCATTTATTAGATTTCTACCTATTTATTTGGATCTGCATCCTCTTCTAGTGATTAGGGCAACAAACCCAACAGTATACTCACTAGCATAGCCAATGGCAAATTTTCTGCACTGAATTCATCCGTTCACTTGTTGGTCGTGCCATATTCCTATTCCATGTATTTTTCTTAACCACAACTGCCTATTTGGATTATAATGAGGTTAACTTTAAGTTGGTATTCAGGTGATTAGGATGTTTGGCTGTTCACACTTAATGTTGTGGGCTCAGACCATCTGGTCATTCTGTAGGTACCAACAACTCATGCCTGCGTTTTTGCTGTTGGGTCATAGTTAGTAGAAGGTGCAACCCTGTGCATTCCCTGCTGGACTGAAGGAGTAGTGTTTATGGGGAAAAAACTCAAGGATCATGCACAGCAAAAAAAAAAAAAAACAGTTTATTGTGTAGCTGAGGTTGTCTAACGTGTATTTAAGCATGGTCATAGATTTCTTTGTTTGCCAAATCTGTGTAGACAAATGCTGCCTTGTTTAACCCAACTTCTCTCCCTTCGTTACTATCTGGATATGCTTTTATTCTGAGTAAGGATTTTCTTTGCAATTCCAGAGAATCAGCAGTTGCTGCCAAACCTGTTACCTCAAGAATTAAACAAGATCCGCCAGCTGACCCTGGTTACTTTGCTTGAAGTGAGGCATTCCATTCCCTTAACACATTTGAAAGATGAGCTGGCAATTTCAAATACAATGGACCTGGGCAATTTCCTAAACTCATGCCATCTCCTGGTAAGCTTAGGTGTAATATTTTTACTTGTGTTGTTCTATGATTATTAGGATTGCCATTTGGTTTCTCAATTAAAAAAATGTTGATTGTCCTGTATTGAATCAAATGCAGAGAAACAGTAAACATTATGGTGCCTTTTGGGTTTGTGTAATTCCATAATGGGATGATGTAATTAACTAATTATGTAACTGTTTCCATAGGGTATTACTACTGGCAATTGGGATCTTACAAGTGGAACTTATGAGGTTAGATCCTTGCTGCCTTTATCTGCTGCATTTTAGTTGTTAACACTAGTTTTTCTTTTCCTTTTTTGTTTGCTCGACATGTTATCATTTTATTTTTATTTTGTATCAGGCAGAATCAGTGCAACATCTACGTGGTAGTTTGTCGATTGGACAGTCTCTACATACATTTCTTCTAGCTGCTGTTGTCCCCCAAACTGATGCTGTCACAGGGCTTATGTACAACGATCTGGTTACCCAGGTCCATGTTCCGCTTGATCGTTTTGATAAGTCTAAGTTCTGTATTAAGGTGGATTTTAAGTTAATTGGCAGTGAGATCTTTGGACAGCTGATATTTTTGGTTACTGATGGTCACCTTTCGATGCTATCATGGAATGGGCTTTTGTTCCCGGGGATGTTTGTTATAGTTGGAAGGCAGATCCTTTTGCGGCCAGGAGCCACACCTAGAAATGCAATTACTGGCCCGAACAGCCTCAAGGATTATTCTTCTGTTGAAGATATGTTGAGGACATATACTGGGTTGAGATTTCAGCACATTGGCAAGGATGGCACAGTAAAGCATATCATGTATCCAGTTTACATGGAAAATCTATGCTTGCATTTGAGGGTTATGCCAGAGGTGGCGCTAACTCAGAGAACCAGTCCAAATATCATTACTCTTGATAAGAATTTTATCACATTTGTAAGATGCCATCCTTCGTTGTTGATGGTTGCTGCAAGATCTGTTTTGCTTTTCCATGTGAAGAAGCATTATAATTCAAGTACTTCAACAGATCAAACTGATTTCACTACAGTAGTGAATTCTATGACAATGAAGGTGAATTGGCGTCAAAATTTGGAACATGACTGGTTATTCAAGCAAGTCTTTACTCATGCATGGAAAAGAGGCAACCCATATGGATTTACGCCAGCAGAATGTCATAGGTGCATGAGGGATTGGGAGACGCATGGCAGAGAGAAACTAACTGTTAGTTACCAAATCTTTGCTATGTCTTAAAATATTTATCATTTTCCTTTTAAGTACTTGAGTTGTCTTTTCTCTGTTTAATATGATCTGCTATTTATTTAATATGGTCTGTATGTTAACTTTTGAAGATTAGTGTGATTTTTTTCCTTCCTTTGATTTTATAGACTACATGTCTGTTTACATATTGTTTTCAATTTACAGACATTGCAAAGGCTGGTGTTCACTGTTGCCATATTCACCTATCTTGTTGAACATCACCTTGACGACTTCTTGCCACAATTACTTTATTTTCTTCTATGTGGCTATAGTGAGACTCATGCAGATTGTGACTTTAGAGAATGGGTTTCCAGTCTGCACCGAGTATCAAAACTTGAAGGCTAATTGATTTGGAGGATTGAAGGTAAGGTCAGGAATGTGAAGATCCCTTTATTCCCTACATTTAGCTCTGTCCTTTCTGATTTTTCCCTATACTTTGTTTAAGTGATAAATGACAGAGCTCAACATTCCCTACCGTTACACGCATGCTTCTGGTGATGTGCTGTTCTTTCTGATTAATAATAAAATACCATCTGATATTTTCTGTTTGTATACTAATGTTTAGGTTTGGTGGTACAATAAGTGAACAGGCATTTGAATTTTGCGCTGGTGTTGTAGATGCACTAGGGCAATTAGATTTTACACTGAGAATTTTGGAATACTAATATGTGTTGAGCTTATGCCTTTGTATAGAAGATGTGGTACCTGCCTTGTAGAAGCAATATGTTTAACTATTTGGTATGGTATTTAGGTGCAGTTCTTTAAAAGCTTGCTGGCGTAATCGGTTTAGGATGAGTCTTTAGATCTGAAGATTATCGGTACTAAGGAATGAACATATAGGTTAGTGTTTATTAAATATTAATTTACTTCATAGCTTAACAGTGAACATATAGTTTAGTGTTTGTTAACTACTCATTCACTTCATAACTTAAACAGTTTATGTTTCTTTATCCCATGACTCTTGATTATTTTCCCCTTGAATTGCCTTC
Organism: Echinochloa phyllopogon; assembly: GCA_033239725.1. Classification (NCBI taxonomy): domain Eukaryota; kingdom Viridiplantae; phylum Streptophyta; class Magnoliopsida; order Poales; family Poaceae; genus Echinochloa; species Echinochloa phyllopogon. Next base: position 33,041,310 of record BTCW01000005.1, on the reverse strand, counting down.
ATCAAAACCTATTTGAAGTGACCATATCCTTATTAACTTCTGTTATTGATTGGCACCGTTGAAATATGATTTGGTGATATTTTTTTATCATGTCCACTGTTCCAAAGTTCCTATTTATTTCCTATTCTGAGATGTTTGTTGTTTAGCTTGTTTTGGGTGACTAGCTAACCCATTCTCTTAAAGAATAAAAGCCTCTTATTTACTAATATGATACATCAAGATACTAACTTCAATGCCAACTATGCAAAAGAATACAAGAATGAATGTGTCATTCATTGTTCAGCTGGTTAGAGAAATCTGTATTGTAACTTGTAGTGAGCACTGAGCAAGATATGTACTGGAATATATTAATTTACTAATGTGCACAATTGACCTTTCCAAGGTTTTTCTCTGTTGCATCATAGAAATCAGGTGTCAGAAATAAATTGAGATGATAGTCTGATGTACCATAATTTGCACTTCAACTAGTTGTGTCCTTTGTTTTATAGGTTTGCGACCAGTAGTTGCGCATGTAGCAGTTTATGTTCATATGGGAGTTTTCCTTTAGAAAAGCGTTTTGCGCAATGCAAGAGAAACTCATCTTTTTTGTGTATGTAGCTCATCATGCCAAAAGTTTATTCGGAAACCAAAGCCCATTGCACCAGACTCATTCTGGTTAAAAGTAGCATTTTAACAAGAGAATTTTGTGTGCAGGGTCCAGAAGAAAGATATCTTTGTCATATGCACCAGTTATAGTCTCATATGCACCAGTTATAGTCTCATATGCACCATCTTTGTCAGTACCAACATCAGCTGCTCCTTTAGCTCCTCCAGTTGACCCTTCCTCAGCAGCCCCAGCTTCTTCGGATTTCGACACCATCGCCAACTCTTCTTTTCCACCTTAGGAATGATCATCGATGTCCCGCTTCATCCCTTTCGCCTTGGACTTCTTACTTTCTGTTTTCGGTGCTTTCATGCCAAAGGGAGATAGGGGAACCTTCGTGCTAGGGGGAGTCATGTGACTCATTGGTTGTATGCTGGATTTGGTGGACATGTGTTCGTTCATGTGCGTGTTGATGTTTTACATGTCCTAAACATTTAGTGTGCCCTAGCATGGATTTGTTGCAAAAAAGAAGCAGTTCACATCCTTTAATTTTCTTTTCCACATCCCCCCACCCCCACCCACAACACACAACAGACCCTGGCGAGACATGGTAGTCTGGCGGCAATGGCTTTGGTTTTATGTGTGTGATAGTTTGCACGATGTTTTCGGGATTTGGTTGAATGACTTTGGAAATTGGATTGCGCTTATCAAGACTTTTCCTTGTTTCCAGCACAAATTACTCAATGGTCACACCTCTGCTTTGTTTACTGGGTTACATCAGCCTAGGTAACTTACCTCAAAGTAGGGATGAAAACGGATCGAATACGGATGGATACCGACGGATTCGGATTGAATATTTTTTCTCTCGGATTTGGATCGGATGCGGATAGTGTCAACTTGTGAAGGATAATATAGGAATGGATATCGACATTCTAAATATCCAACTTTTACAATTCGGATTCGGATCGGTAGCGGATACTAGCTATTCGGATCCGGATATAAACCCCTCCAATCGAATACGAAATTGAATACGGACGGATAATATCCGTACCATTTTCACCCCACCTCAAAGGGTGCATACTACGGTGTGATTGGTGTCATCAATTTCGGTATACCACAGGAACAAAGACGGGCAGGATTTACATTCTTTGATCCTCACGGAGACTTGCCCTAGTTTCTGTTAGGTTGCCGGTTATTTTCTGTCTTAGGTTGTTAGTTATGTAGCAGATTTTAATATTGCCATATCGTCCAGGCATATGGTGACTAACCACATACTGTGGTTGACGAGGTGCTTGACATTTTTATTTAGCCATGACTTTAATGTAAAGTGAGCACACAGCTCCCGCTTTCAAGCTATGTTTATGAATCCATTTTTTGTCGTTCTGTTTCTATACATTTGGGTGCCGTTTTGATATGATGTGGGTTGGGAAATTGAAAATGTTTTCCTATAAAAGGTGGGTACGGGAAATCGATATGTAGTTTTTTTTATCTCGTTCCTTTGATATACGAGGGACCTTAGAGAAAGGGACATGAATTTTAATGACTATGGAGAGTCAATGAGAAAACATAACAAAGGGTAAAACTGTAATTTCACAAGTTTCTACGCAATATCCCACCCTCCACCCTAGGTATGAAATGGTGGAAAATGATGGGGAAAAAGTCTATGTAACCCCAACTATAAAGTTATTAGGTATTTAGTCCCCTCAAATTTGTAAACGTTAAGTTTAACCGGCGACCCATCGCGCGGAACACGACTAGGCGCAGATGCCCAGTTTCTCTAGCGACGGAGCCACCGGGGTTAGGGGGGGGGGGGGGGTTGCCGGGGGAGATCCACCGCCGCCGGAGCTAGGAGGGGTCGGGGGGCGGCGGCGGCCGGCCCGGCGGGAGCGACGAGCGGAGGGCTGGGCGGTGGTGCCGTCGCCGGTCGGGCGGTGGGAGATCCCCGGTGGGCATTGCCAGCGGCGGGGGACGGAGGAGGTGATGAATAAGGCCACGACTGGTGCGTTATTGTGGCCGTGGTGGTGGGCGGCGGGGGAGAAGAAGGGGACGGAGGAGGCGACAACGACGGGTTAGCGTGGCCGTGGTGGCGGGCGATGGCCGAGACCGCCGGAGCCGGACGACGGGGGCTGCCGGTAGGGGACGACCGGTGGCGCGTTAACATGCTCCTTTGTAAAAGCATTCATCTTACACTCTTCCCTGGTATTGCACGGTGGTTTTAGCCACATGATGTGCTGAGGTGGGCCCACTTGTAAGTGGAAACTTTCCTTCCTTCCACGCCGGCCCCATCTGCATCCTCGTGGCCGTGTTGCACTCGCACCTCCGATTCCGCAGCCGCAGCACCTGTCAATATCCAAAATCCACAGCAAGATAGCACCAACAGCTCTCCAACTGGAGCAGCACCGAATCCACAGCAGAAGCTCCAACCAATTTCTCTCTCCCTTCTCTGAATTTCTCCATCCAAAATATCAGCGGCAGCTTATTTCTTCTCTGTTTCTCTTCTCCAATCGAACAAGAAGCTTACCAGCAGCACTGCAGCAGTAGCACATGGCATCATTTAAAGAAATAAGCAGCAGCACCTCCTGCTCTCTTCTCCAATCGGCGACCACCAGCAGGCTAGAACATTGCTATTATAGGACTCCAAACAATAGGCTTCGCTATTATAGGATTCCAGCCAAGCTCAGGCAGCCAAGCTCAGCCAAACAATGGGCGACCACAATGTTTGGAGTCCTATAATAACGAAGCACATTGTTTGGAGTCCTATAATAGCAATTTTCTCCCAGCAGGCACCTCCTCTCTCCTGGCCCAAATCAATCGACGCCTCCATCTCCCTCTGGTTTACCGCCACCAAATGAATCTCTCCATAATGAAACCTGAGCCAAGCTCAGGCCAGCTGATAGGGCCACGTCGCCCGTGATTATTGGCCGTCCGATCTCGCAATCAACGGCCGAGATCTTTCCAGACGGGGGAGGCCGAGATTACCGCAATCAACCCAAGATCCACACGCCGCTGCTTCGCGCGGAGGAGAGGGTGCTGCCGCCGCCGACGGCGACGGCGAGGAAGAGGAGGAGCAGAGCGGCAGCGGCGTCCATGGCGCCGGGAGGCGCGGACGGGGAGTGCGTCGCACGCGGCGCTGCTTCGCGCGGAGGAGAGGGAGAGGGAGCGGCGGCGCGGAGGAGAAGGAACCGACGACGGCGGCGACAGCCTCCATAACGAAACCTGAGCCAAGCTTAGGCCAGCTGATAGGGCCACGTCGCTTGTGATTATTGGCCGTTCGATCTCGCAATCAACGGCCGAGATCTTTCCAGACGGGGAGGCCGAGATTACCGCAATCAACCCAAGATCCACACGCCGCTGCTTCGCGCGGAGGAGAGGGTGCTGCCGCCGCCGACGGCGACGGCGAGGAAGAGGAGCAGAGCGGCAGCGGCGTCCACGGCGCCGGGAGGCGCGGACGGGGAGTGCCTCGCACGCGTCGCTGCTTCGCGCGGAGGAGAGGGAGAGGGAGCGGCGGCGCGGAGGAGAAGGAACCGACGACGACGGCGGCGATGGCGAGGAAGAGGAGGAGCGGAGATGCATCGGCGTCCATGGCGCCGGGAGGGCAGGCGGGGCGGCGGCGCCTGGAGGGGAGGCGGACCCCTGCCCTCTTCCCCCCATGTCGCCGCCTCCACCCTCGGCAACCTGGAGCCGACGCCTTGGCGGGAGCAGGAGCCGGCGCCGATCCAGATCCGCATAGGGGAGGCATTCCTGCGCTAGCGGGCCGCCGGGGAGGGGAGGGGATGCCATGGGGCTTCACGTCGCTCCTGAGGGCAGCCGCGGCGGCAGCGGAGGAGGCGGCGAGGAGGGACGGGGAGGAGGAAGTTGTGGCGGCGGAGCCACTGCCTGCCCCTCCGTCGTCTGCTCTGTCGCGCCCGCCTCGCCTCCCTACGTCTGCCACGCTTGCCACCGCGAGCGCTGGAGCTCTGCTGGCCCCGCAGCGGCCTCCTGTCGCTCCCGAGGGCCATCGCGAGAAGGCGGCGAGGAGGGACGGGGAGGAGGAGGTGATGGGGTGGAGCCGCGGAGGCTGATGCGGTTGGCCAACGTCGAGGAGCTCAAGCAGCGGCCAGGGGACGGGGAGGTGATCTCGTACGCGGAGCTGCGGCTAGGACACGCGTCGAGTCTGCTCTCATTTCCTCCCCCGTCTCTCTCTCTCTCTCTCTCTGATGGCGATGTCGCGGCGTGAGGAGAAGCACGGCGCGGCCACGATGGAGCCGGCCTTGCCGGAGCAGGAGGCAGCGGGCGCCGCGCCGCCGAGGGCCGTCACAGCGGAGGTGAGGTGGAAGGGGCCAGGGCGTCGGTGGTGGGCTCGCTGCGGCATGCCGCAATCAGGCGCAGCTGCACCATCCTCGTCCTCAGCAGTCTCCGTACAAGCAGGCAGCGGCCGCGAGAGGCACCAGCTACGAGTGGACGTGCCACACCTCCCTGCATATCACCTGCTCGACGGAATGCTGCAACATGGCCATCGTTAGGAGAGACTCCCAGCCAGAGGTGGAGGTCAGCTTCACAGCTTTGTTTGGTTGGTATTACATGTTCTCTGAAATTATTTCGAGATTTATTAACAGTCATTCCATTGCTTGAAAATCTCCAGCTAGGCACTCGACAAGTCTGCTAGCTATGAAAGCTATGCCTTTCAGAACAATATTAAGCAAGGAATTAGCAAATCACCTGGCAATGTTTGTACCAATTCCACTCCCAGCTCCTGCTGTAATCAAGTTGATTCAAGTTTGGACAATCACGCAGATAGTGCAAAGTACATTACCTGCTAAATTGATTTGCCAAGGAAAAACACATTTAGTGAGGAACGGCAACATTATAAAGCTGGATCTTGACAAAGAACATGTTCAGAACTCATTCAATGATTTGGTGTCCTCTGTTCTTTCTGAGAAGGGTCCAGGAGAGGCTCAACAATTTTTGAATGTACTGCAGCCGGTGCTGATGGACATTTTACTTCTGGATTATTTTAGTGTGGGCCTGAAAAAATTTAATGTTCCCAAGGGAATATTGGTAGAAGCACAGAAAAACATTCAGAAACAGTCCCTTATCCTAGAGCAGTCAAAGTTCTCTAAAAGTCAATTTGCAAAGGTGCGGGTTGAAAACAATTTGAAAGGTGTCAAACAACATATTTCAGAGTTTTCATCAAGTTCTCTGACCTTAGATTGTTAATTGATCCAAACAACGAAGCTTCTATGTCAGAAGTAGTTCAACAACTGGGTTTCGTCGGCTTGCAACTTTATCATAAAGGAAAAAAGAAGAAAATAATTTTTGAGATGCTACGGTTGAGTAAAAAGAATTGTTATTATTAAAATAAAATGATAGTTGGAGATGGTGGAACAAAACATGTGCTAGGTCTTGTTTAGTTCCCAAAGTTTGTCCCCCCAAATTTACTATGCAAAAAGAAGATTTTCATCACATCAAAATGCCGACACATGAACTAAACAAGGCCGTAGTTGGAATAGAAGAAGAGTATGGAGGAGACAGTAGTTCAGCTGCAGTCTCCGCTTCTTTGGTCCTTCCATTATTGCAACGCCAATATTCAGTCTATATATATCTACCCTCAATGCAAGCGCATAGAGAGTATGTCTCTTTTAAATCTCCGATCTCAGTAGTAATTTACTAACCACAGAATTCAGTCTTCAAAGAGCCTCGATAAATTTAGCTTTGTCGCATTGTTGCTCAAGATATGGCAAATCACTGCACTATTTTCTGAAACAACCTTGATAGTTGTAGTTTTATCAATTTGGCTTCTTTACAACTGGTTCCCTAAACCAACAACCCCTTGTGACCGCGCGGCAACACCGTGCGTTAGCTTCTGTTTTGATTCACAGCTGCTCCGGCATTGATTTTGGCTCAGCGAAAGCTCGTCGGCGCGAGATTCTGCTTGCATCTGCTGCTGGGAGGCTGGAAGCAGCTCCGATTCAGTGACATCTACGATGGCCGCCCTGTGAGGTGGCGAAGAGGAGGAGTTCGGAGCTGTGCTGCTAGTCCCCAGAAGATGTCACAAGCCGACACTGGATGAACAATTCAGCAAATTTGTTGAGGTAATTCAAAAACTCTATGTCAATATCTCATTACTTGAGGCTATGCAGGTTCCCACATACGCCAAGTATCTGAAGGACATCCTCAACAACAAAAGGCCACTGCCGACCACTGAGGTAATCAAACTAACAGAGGAGTGCATCGCAGCCATTTTGAATGACCTTGGAGAGAAGAAGAGAGGCCCAGGATGTCCCACCATCGCGTGTTCTATTGAAGAGCGAAACTTCAACCACGCCCTGTGCGACCTTGGAGCAAGCATCAGCGTCATGCCCAAGGTAGTATTTGATAAACTAAACCATACTTCCTTGTCCCCTACTACTATGTATTTGCAGCTAGCACATCAGTCGATGCGCTACCCCGCGAGAATAGCTGAAGATATTCCGGTGAAAAGTCGGGATTTCTTCGTGCCCGTGGTCTTCGTGGTGCTCGATATGGAGGTCAACACAAAGACACCTCTTATTCTTGGGAGGCTGTTCCTGAGCACCACCAACGCAAATATCAACGTAGGAGCCGGAGAAATTAGCTTGAACATCAACGGCCATGAGGAAAAATTCACAGTCAAGCCCAGGGTCGAAAAATGCTCTCAGGTATGTGCATTTTCAATTCAAAATTCAACTAACTTGGAGCAGGTCAAAGTGGTTGCACCCGAGCCACAGATGGCCAGTCTTGTTGCCACCATGAAGCAACACTGGGAACATGAAAGGAAATGTTCGCCGCCACAGACACAGAAGAAAACCAAGGAGGTGTGGCGGAAGAAGGTCGCATCGTCTGAACCACCCACTCCGGGATCAGACGATGACAAAAATCATTGAAGAAAGGGGGAGTCCCGCTCGCGGACTCTAAACACGAGCTCTCACCGCGAGGAAAACCCGTATGTATCACATGTTTCCCTTCCAAATTTATTTTCCCACATTGAATTTGCATGTTTCTCTTTCCTAAACAAATGAACCACTTGTGCAATTAATTTGAAAGAGAATAGAAAATTTCAAGGATGGTAAGCATGCTGAATTTTATTTGAATTGGGTACATTTTGTAATTCCCATCATTTTTAACCTTTTCTAAAGTGCTCCATTTATGTCTCGTCATCACCAACCAGCACAAAACATGTCCACCACACTTCACATGGATGCACACTAATCAATCACCACAAAACATTTATAGGCCAAGGGAACCAGCCGGCTGCCCCCCTTGGCCTATAAATGCCACCCCTTGCCTCCATGCTTGTTGCACCATTCAGTTCTGAAAATTCTTGCCTAGAAGCTATCTCTCTCTCAAGTTCTTGCTCAAGTTGTTCTCTTGTTCTTGCTCAAGATTGGTCCACTTGCATTGATAAAAACCACAAAAATATTTTGCTTTGCTTGATCTTTGTGCTGCAACTTGAACATATTTGTGGTGGTTTCCGACACCCACAAGAATGACTATCTTTTTGTGGTGGTTCTTCATCCCCGTAAGAACGACTGACCCTCGAACGCTCGACTTGTTTAGCTTGTGCTAACCGCATATTTTCAGTCCTTCGGGTATTTGGGGCGCTAACCTTTTGCTGGAAGCATGTCGAAGCTCTTCTCCGCATTCTGTCACTCTGCCCGGTTGAGCAAGCGCTCGGGCGAGGATGCTAGGAGTTCCCCAACACCGTCCCATGGTTCGAGTAGGATGGAGATGGATGAGTTAGGAGTAGCTAGCTTGGGCAGAGGCTCTCCCTCACACCTAGTTTGGCAGCTCATGAGCGAGGATGACATCATCCTCCGAATGAACCAAGAGCGTGAAGCCTTCAACATGTTGCGCCTGAAGGAGTTTGCGCTCACCCGTGTCTTCAAGCACGACCTGCTCGTAAGGACTGGTATGGATGAAGAATTCCCAGAAGTGTTCGAGGCCGTTGGCTGGAGCAACTTCTGGATTGTCGACGAACCAGGTTTGTACCTCCTGACCCTCGAATTTCTTTCAACGCTTTCATCTAAAAGGAGGGTATTCACTTTCAGTTCTTTAACTAAGAGTATTTCTTCTCTTAGAGGGATTTGAGTGAGGCTCTTGGTTTTGATCATCGATGTTCAGTCGAGATGGTTTTTGGAAAAAGATTTCCGGGAACACTAGTTGTACGGCTCCCCGTACCAACAACATCCATAACCCCACCTTGTGTTTCATGGATTGGTGGATGGCCATGATAGTGTCCCCGCGATCAGATTTACGTCCAGTCAATGTAGTTGAGTTGTGTCTTCTTTATGCTATGGTTAAGCGAGTTGCTGTTTGTTTGTTCAAGACATGGTTTCCCATTGGTTGTCTTATCCCTCTCGTGTAGGTAGTGTGGCACTGACTCCTCTAGTCACTTGCCTCGCTACCTAGTTGGGCATTCTTGAGGGCACCCAACTGAATTACATAGAGACAGTGCGCCCCATTGTGGATGCCGAGCACTTCGTGCAAGGCCATATGATACGACGGGCGTTCGATGGGAACTTGATCATGATCTATCGCGGCTATACAACCAAAGTTCCCCTGCCTTATGCAGAGCTAAGGTTGTATGCTACCCAGAAGCTGACCCTTCAATTGAGCACCGAGTTGGACGATTCTCCTCCTCCTCCTCGGAGAGAGAGAGAGAGAGAGAGAGAGAGAGAGAGAGAGAGCCCGGCACAGTGTTGCAAACACATGGCCAATTACCCGAGGATGAGCCAGGCGAGATGCCGTGCTCTCCACCTCACAAGAGCCGGCAAGTGCACCACAACAGCTGCGCCGACGCATGTCTGCATTCGAGGTGGCTTACAATGAGTATACCGGTGCTGGGACGTCTGCAGCAGGAGGCTCTAGACACTCCTAGGACCCGGAATACTTTGCCTCCGGGCCGCTGGGATTACGCTTAGTGTACGGACTCTGAGTATTCCCAGGGATGGTACGGAGGGGGGTACGACAGTGCCTCCCAGCCTTACTACCCTTGGCAATCTCAGTCCGCACGCTTCACCATGCCAGTGGCTACGACATCGATCGGGAGTTGTCCTACATCTTCGGCCGAGTCGACCTCCTCGAAGATCGTACCCGCAATATTGAAGGCACACTGGCACGCCATTCTCAGTACCATCAATAGAATAGCAGCGTGCTGGACTAGATAAGGTACGACGTCCAATAGCAGACGGATCAGATGGCGGAGTACCTCTCAAGGTTTCAACCCTACCACTGATGAAAATACCCAAGCTTGGGGGAGGACCCCGACTAGGTATGTCCTATGTTCCCTTCAACACTTAGATTTTGCATTTGCCAATTCCCTTTTTATTTCCCTTCCAAATTTAAATTCCATCTAAAAAAATGAAAAGACCAAAAATATTTGCTTTGAATAAAATTAACTCCCATGGAATGAACCATATGCCTCTCACTTTGGAAATGATGAATAGTTGCTCTGTCATTAATCTTGCAAGTGATTTGTTTCAACTAGATGCTTGATAGTACTTGAGTTAATTGGCATGAGTAAAAATGAACCTGAAAACCTTGTGGGAGCACATGCTTTGTTCCAGGTCTAAGTTGTTGCGAGGAATGATATAGTGACATTGTGGTTAAATTCTGCTTTTTTTCTTAGTATGGTGAAAATCTCGGATGTATTTTTACTTTCAAAAATAAAGTAAAGTTCCTCATTGGCTCAAAAAATCCTAACAAAGCCGGATGCTAAGCTTAGTTGAAAAACCTTCCACACATATGCTGGTTGTTATCTTAGTGAGTTTTGTCAAATTGATGTGACCATTGTGAGGAACCTTTCATGCTTTTGAGATCGAGATTCACATACACACCACCTCTCACTTGCAATTCCTACAATGGGAGTTAGCAAACATTGCCATCATCTCCTCTCCAAATATCCTTGAATAGAGACATGGGCTATGCAAAAAGAAAAAGGAAGAAAAGGATGCTAAGTAGCATGGAAAAAAGAGAAGGAAAAAATGAGAAAAAGAAAAGCATGCCAAAAGGCATGGCAAAAATATGAGGAAAAAGAAAAAAAGATAGCCCATGTTCTCGAAAAATAAATCAAGGGGAGGAAGAATCATCCCAAGGAGTTCCACCATTTTCCACTCCACATATTCCACATACTCAATCTAAAGGTATGATTTGATCCTCCTAAGGTCTGTCTTTGACTTAGTAAAATATAAGATGCATGCTTGACTTCATCCATTGTCCCTAAGCCACACAAACGCTTTGTTAGATTTTACAATGAATGAAGGCACAAGCCTTTGGTGAGGATTCAAATACCACTTGAGTGATTGAGTGTGCCAATCGAGGAATAAATTTAATATAATTTTCAAAAAATTGTGAAAAACTCTGAGATGGGATCCTGAAAAGAGTAGAGTGGAATAGAACTGAATCAAACTGTTCATCATTTCAACCGCCCAAGACAAGAAGATTGCTATACGTCCCATAGGTAAAATGGTGAGTTAATACTTTGCTAATGATTCGAGTATTTTTTAACACTAGTTGTTTAAAAGATTACCTGCAAGATACTAATATTGTAGCAACTCCTGATCCATCGAGCCTAAGTCTTTATCTTTGCTCGAGGATGAGCAAAGGTCTAAGCTTGGGGGAGATTGTTTGTGGTCGTTACCGCATGATTTTGACCACCAATACTCGGGAATAAACGAGGCTATATGTGACATTCCATGCACTTAGGTTTATTTCTAATAAGGTTCCACGAGTTTTGGCGTGTTTCACTTGTGCAGGTACAATAACGAGAAATACGTGCTACAGGGGTCGGAATTGACCGATCCGGCCGAATGACACAATTCGGCCGGTTACCCCCCTAGCCGTACACAACGCGAAGCACAACCGGGAGGTCGTCCACACGTCAGCGATGACTAACCGATGACCGTGCAAGCCACTTGGACTACCACCACGTCACTTTTGGGCTGAACCAACACGTGAAGGTCCTTGTTTGGTTTTGGTAATTGAGTGACAACTTAGGTGGACTGACATGTGTTTAAGTGAAATGCATAGGTGATTAGTCCATAGGTAATTATGTGATGAAGGAGCTCATTGCATATGGGACATGACATGGAGTCATGTGACTAAGTGGAGAAGATCAAGACAAGACTTGGTTCGATGGACCGGTTGCAAGTGTGAAGGGCAAGTCAGAGGCTAAGCGCTGGACCGCGTGGCGGGATGCTTGAGCAATGACTTGACGCTGATGGATTGTTGCAACGGTGAAGAGCAAGTGGAGTCAAGATCAATGGACCATTAAGTCGCATGATGATATGAAGTGGATCATATCATTTGTGATGATGTTGATGCATGCGTTGCATCAACATAGGAGAAGATAGAATGAAATGCGCAAGGCAAAGGTATAACCAATAGGCATTTCATTTAACTCATAGGAGATTAGAGAAGTTTATGACCAGGTTTAGGATAGATGGCCGTACTATCAAGAGGGGCAAACTTGTTTGCATATCGTTCATCTAGTGCCACTTGATCAATAGCTTGCATGGTTTGCATTTAGATGAGTGGCGACTAACTTTGAGAAAGAGCGTTGTTGAAAATCTTGTGAAAATCCAGTTCTGTCGAGACTGGTCGGACAGTCCGTGGCATTGGCTCGGACAGTCCGAGAAATGTGAGTTGGAAAAATAATTGAATATCTATGAATATTCCGTTCGGGTGTCCGATCGGCTTGTCCGATCGTCGCTCGGACAGTCCGTGATGAGGTCTCGGACAGTCCGTGGTGAGTGTTGACCTGTGAGCCCGTGGGCGCTGACTTCTGAGCTGTTGCGATGTCCTCCGAGTGGTTTGATGAAAGGTCGGACAGTCCGTGGTGGCAGTCGGACAGTCCGTGTCCTATGTTCTGTGAGAGGACCCACTCTGTTGATCTGTTGAGCAATCTAACTTTGCGATGTTGCTAAGATCGAGTGGCATGGTGAAGAGAGTGAAAAACCCTTTGAGAAATATTTGTGAAAATGCTAACTCACTCACACATAAGATGGTACACTTATGGAGTTGGCACATTTGCAAAGGGGTTGAAGTTTAGATGTTGGTTATGTCTTAGTGTTTTGGGTCAAGAATTCAGTTGGGTTGGATAGCCCTCTGAATGATCTTTCCATAGAGTCCAAGATCACCTAATTTGGATATCGGAGCTAAAAGTTATGGACGTTTTACCGAGTGCCGGCTGTGCTGAAATTAGAGTGGCGGACCGTTCGTGATCAATGGCGGACAGTCCGCGGATAGGTCGGACGGTCCGCGGAAATGGGCCGGACAGTCCGTAAATTCGCCCGGTTTTACCAGAAGGTTCGGGGGTTCAAGATCTAGGGGGTCAGACGGTCCGCGGATGACTGCGGACGGTCTGCGGATGACGAGATTTTGACCGTTTGGATCTCAACGGCTAGTTTTTTGAATGGCGGACGGTCCGAGAATGAACTGCGGACAGTCCGAGGTAGCCGTTAGAGCTCGGGAAAAGTGTGTAACGGCTAGTTTTCCCCTCCCCTCTATAAATAGAAGGGTGCCTGGGCCTTGGGAGAGGTTGAGCACCTTGGGAATGTGTTTCCCATGGTTGTGCTTGCCTTGGGAGTCCACTAACTCACTTGTTCATGCGAGATTGCGAATCCGTTGCGAGTGAGTGCGAGTCTAGTGCATTGATTTGAGAGATTGCATCGAGTGGCAATAGGTGTTCATGTTGTAAGTCGGTTTGCTTGTTACTCTTGGAGGTTGCCACCTCCTAGATGGCTTGGTGGATTGAGGCTCCGTTGAAGCACGCAAGGAGATTGTGCGGTGCTCCGAAGAAGGATTTGTGAGGGGGATTGTGCTCACCCCGCGGGGATTGCGAAGAGCAACTCTAGTGGAGCATGTCATTGAGTTACCATACTTGCGAGTGGTGTCTTGGTGTGCCCGGGAGTGGCCAGCGGCTTGAGAGCCTTGCCCAAGAACCATCGAAGTGTTGGTCGACACAACGAGGACTAGCTTGGTGGCAAACAAGTGAACCTCGGGATAAAAATCACCATGTTAACATTGTCTTCTCTTCTCGGTGGTTTGCACTTCTCTATCACAAGCTTGTATTTACATCCTTATATATCTTGTGCTTGTGTGGTTGCTCTCATAATTAGTGGGCTTGTGTAGCTTGCTAATTGTCTTTTTGCTTGTGTAGCTAGAAGTAGTGATCTTGTGACTAATTAGCTTGTGTAACTTGATTAGTCTCTTTACTTAGTTTGTGTAGCTAAGTAAATTGAGCCTTTGGATTAGACTTGTGTAGTCTTGTCCATTGAGCATTGCTAGTAAGCTTAGGGGCTTTGTGCTTTTGCTTACTAGTTGTGTAGGAGCTCCCCGGAGTGTGAAGTACTAGTGGCATAGGTTTGTGTGACCTTGCTTCTAGAATTGGTTAGGTGAGCTCGTGCTAGCTTAGCACCTTATTTACTTGTTTAGATTCCTTTATAAGGTGCTAGTGAACATAGATAGAGGGGTGTAGTCTTGGCTAGACCGATAGTTTTAATTCCGCTGTTGATTCGGTTAGCCGGCCCGATAATTTTTAGAAAGGGCTATTCACCCCCCCTCTAGTCCGCCATCTCGACCCTACAACATGCCTCCCAGGAGCAATCCCAGCCCTTGGGGGCCAGAAGCGGTAGATCCACTGGTTCGGCCGAACCGACCTAGTTCGACCGAACTGTGGAGTTCGCCCGAATCAGCCGGGGATGCCCCCTGGCTCGCTTGGCCAGTACTCCTCCTCAAACGCAACCAACCTCTATAAATTGGACAACCCAAGCCCCGGTTCAACACACACTCAAGCCAAGGAGATCCTTTTCCACTTCTTTCTAGTAGAGTTAGGATAGTTAGTCTGGGAGTGTCACACCCCGGTTTTCACAGAAACCGGAATGCTGCTGTATGTGTGCCCAGGAAGTCCACAGAACACATACAACTAACAAATATGATAATTAGAGTACATATGCTCGAATAAAATAGTTGTACATCAGAGTTTACCTAAAACACAGCGGAAGACTTACTCTCTCGACAGGTAGAGCCTTAAGTCCACAGGGACACCGACTGGTTGACTACAGCTCAGTAGTACGGAAGATCCTCAGAAAACTCAGTAGTTGTCTCTTTCACTCCATCTGTTACCCATCCGGGATTTTGTTGAATAATAGCAAGCATAAGTAAATGTCTCAAAAGAAGGCTAGACACGGCTTAACTGCATTAGCACTTTTAGTTGGTTCATTTTAACATTATCCAAGTTAATACAAGTGAATGAAATCCCAGTTGCACCCCAAATTAAAGTGTAAGTGTCATTAGGCATCAATAATCATCAAGTTCTAATAAAAAAAGGATACATGCCGCCCGTGACCCTGAGCAAGGCTATCATGATAGATTTACACTCTGCAGAGGTTTCGCCCTTTACCCACCAGCCGCGTAAAAGTTCAAAGGAACTTTGCACCCAAGCACGCACATCAACACTACCGAGGTGTGACTGCATAGGGAGTCTACGAGGCTTTTCATAAGACACCCTAACAAGTCAGTAGCTTCTAAGGTACAACAAGGTGGTGAGTCCTTAGGCACCGAGATCGACGTACGCCTACGAAGTCACACCGTAAGGGGGTCGATGGCGTCCAAAGCGCGGGCATCGCACCCAACAATGGGCAACGTGCGGACTTCTCAATCGCTGAGACTCCCAACACGGGACTAGGTCTAATGAGACCTAGCCAACGGGGCTACTGTCCTCGGTGGAATCGGGAAAACACCCCGCGCCTTGCTTCCCTTAACGCCGTTGGCCCCTCGGTAACCACTGCCAAGCTAGAGACGTACATGCTACTTGTCCAAGACCAGAGCCATTATAGTTCTAGCAGTGGCGACAGGCTCCTAGGTTGCCGCTTTAAGAACCAGTCCTTAGGGAGAGACACTAGAACAAATCATGAAGTACATGCTCTAGCTCCCTGATCCATGTTACTAAAAAGCAAGTTTTAATCATCATATTGAAGTGAACCATTAAGTCAAATTTAACAATTAAATAGAGGTGATAGTAGCTACGCATAGCAAAGATTCTACCCATATGCATAAACCCGGGGAAATCAAGGACATGATAAACAAGACTAGGTACAACCTTAAAGGTACATCAAATTAGACACTTGCATGTATGAAATAATTTATTGTAAGTGAGTAGGTAGCAAGGATTGTCCGTGCTATAACTTGTCTTAAATCTAGTATATTCACTTATTGTCTTTAGCTCTTGATCTTCAAGCTCTTCTCCTCAATGGCACTCGAAACGTGTTCCTTCTAGTCGCAGCAATCATGGAGCACATATAGCTAAACAAGCAAACAAAAAATATACACTAAGAACAGTACACCTGACAGTAGAAACAGAACAATAGAAGGCTCTAAAATAATCTACGCTTTGCTACGAACACGTGAGCGAAAGGATCACACTAATCGGAGCTAAAACGAGAAAGTTATAGTGTTTCTAAGTTTCAAGTGCTTATTTATGAAAAACCGAGGATCTATACGTAATTACACACTAAAACTCTGGGGCTAAAGCGCAAAAGGGCAGAGGCTGGACCTGGGACGGTAAAAACAGGAGACATTAGGGGCTTTTTCATAAAACTAGGGACCTATTCGCAAATATTGTTCAAAGGGGCTGGACGGCGGGTTCATTAGGGAAACTGTAACACCCTAAAATAGCCCTATTTAAAATTTTCAGTAATTAATTGATTATTTAATGTCATGTTCATAATTATCATAGGGTAAATAAATAATTTATGAAAATTAAAATCAAATATAAGGTGTAGAAACATTTTTGTTGCATTCATGCTGCTGCATTGAGTTTTGTACTGCTTGTGGTTCAAATGAGAGTTTAAATTTATTTAAATTCGAATTTGAATCGCCTTGTTTGGAGCCCTAGAAAAGTTGTTTAGGTTCGAGTTCACTTTTGCTCCCTGAACTCTCCCTCTAGTCCGACTGCGCCCTTTCCCTTCTTTCCCCTCCGCTCGGCCCAACCCGCTTCGCCTCCCGCGCGCGGCCCAATTTTCTCTCGCAGCCGAAGTCTGCTCTAGCTCCCTCAAGTCTTGGCCTTTTCCTTTCCTGGCCCTCCAACTCCCCCGCACAGCGCCATCTGGCCCAGCGTGCCCCCAGCATTGCGGCCCGTCTCTCCCTCTCCTCGCGGCCCAGCGCTGCTCTGGCCTAGCCCAGCCACCGCGCTCGCCCGCCTCCGCTCTTGGGCCGCAGCCGCGCTCGGTCCAGTGAGCCCTGCACCAGCCCAGCACACCGCGGCCGCCTTCCCTCTCTCCCCTATCGCTGATAGGTGGGCCACAGCTGTCAGACCTGTCTTCTCCGCGGCGGCAAGTCTCGTCGGAGATCACGGACAGCGCGCCGCCGGGGAGTTTCCTTCCTCTGCTCACCCGGCCGCTTGTGGAACCCCCTGGAGCCTTCCGCGAAGCTTCCACGCCGACCTCCTGCCATTGACGGGCGCTTCCCCGTAAGGAAACCCCCTCGCGAAAAGGAAGGGGATCGCTGCCGCCGCTCTCACCTTGGCGTGCGAGCCACGCCCACCCTGTAGCCCCGAGCTCCTATGAAACCTGAGCCACAGCGTCCCCAGCCCTCACCCATCCTCGCCTCGACCCTCCCAAGCCGAGCCCTCCTGCGCCAGCGCCGCCCTCCCCTCCCAAGCTCGAGCTCCGCAGCGCCGTCGTTTTTCCCTCTCCGACGCCGCTTTGCTCCCTTCAACTCCTCTGGTGGACTCGCCGTGTGGTAGGTGACCTTCTCATCCTCTTCATGCTCTAATTCGGGCCCTGTTTGATCCTAATTGACCCGCCGGATCTCCTGCAGTTCCGCCGCTGCCGTCGATCTCCCCTCTTCGGCGCCGCTTCTACCAGTTTGGCTGCACCCGGACCTTCGCCTCGTGGTGAGCAACCCTCCAAGCCTTTTCCCTCTCTCTCTTTCACCCCGTAGCGCCAGCTCCACCCCACCGTCGTCGGCCGGCCGCCGCTCGTCGCCGTCCGGTCACGGTGTGGCTCCTCTGCCACCGTTAAGGCCACGGTTGAGCTTGCCGTGTCCCCCTCTCTCTTCCTGTCTAGATCCCATCGCATTTGGTAGCCTGTAGCCCGAGTTCATGTCAGCGCCGGCAATGCGCCGCCGCACGGACGAGTGACGCCGCCGCAAGCCTCGTCGCCGACCACCTCCTCCGGCTAGATCCACCCAGAACCCTCCGATCTAGATCCAACGGCCCGCATCAACCCAAGCCTCTGGTCAACTCAGCCGGTACCGGTCAGCCCTACCACTTTTGCTAAAGAGACCCTAATCTTCCCCTGAATTAACCCACCGTCCACTTTAATTCAAAAGTAATTGCGGAAAGGTCCTGTTTTATTCGAAAAACCCCCTACGCTTTTGTAGATTATAACCCGCGGTCCAGCCCCTGCCTATTTGCATGTTAACCCTTCTGTTTTTATTCAAAATTATGTTTAGGTCCCTGAGTTTTTGCAAATAAGCCCCTGGGAGTTTCTGAAACTTATGAGCAAGCCCCTAAATCTTAGAAAAGCCATAACTTTCTCGTTTTAGCTCCGATTAGTGCGATTCTTGCGCTCTCGTGTTCGTAGCGAAGCATAGATTATTTCTAAAACCTTCCTTTGTACTGTTTCTACTATTTGGTGTACTGTTTCTAATAGAATACCTTTGTTTGCATGTATTGGCTTGTATGGATGCTTGTGTGGTGATTCGAGTCTAGTCGGTGAGCCGTTCGCTTTGGAGTTTGAGTATGGTGAGGACTTTCAGGAGCCAGACTCGCAGCAGCAGCAGCACTTTGAGGAACGCATGTTATAGCACGGACAATCCTTGCTACCTACTCACTTGTATTAAATCATTTTATTCATGCATGTGTCTAATTTGATGTATCCTTTAAGGTTGTACCTAGACTTGTTTATCCTGTTCCTTGATTACCTCGGGTTTATTGCATATGGGTAGAATCCTTGCTATGCGCAGCTACTGTCAACTTTAGTTAACTATTAATTTTTACCTAATGGTTCACTTCAACATAATGATTAAAACTTGCTTTTTAGCAACATGGTTTAGGGAGCTAGGGCATGTGCTGTGTGCTTTGCTCTAGTGTCTCTCCCTAAGGACTGGTTCTTAAAGCGGCAACTCAGGAGCCTGTCGCCACCGCTAGAACTATAATGGCTCTGGTCTTGGTCAAGTAGCTTGTACGGCTCTAGCTTGACAATGGTTACCGAGGGGACAATGGCGTTAAGTGAAGCAAGGTGAAAGGGTGATTTCCGATTCCACCGAGGACGGGAGATCAGTCGGCTATGCCTCGTTAGGCATAGTCCCGTGTTGGGAGTCTCAGCGATTGAGAACTCCACATGTTGCGCTATTTATTTTGTTGTTGGCATGCTTTGCCTCGCTCTGGACTCCATCGACCCCCTTACGGTGCGACTCCGTAGGCGTACGTCGATCTCGGTGCCTAAGTTCTCACTGCCTTGTTAAACTAGCGGCTACTGTCTTGTTAGGGTGTCTTGCGAAAAGCCTCGTAGCGTCCCTATGCCGTCACACCTCGGTAGTGTTGATGTGCGTGGTTGTGTGCAAAGTTCCTTTGAACTTTTACGCGACTGGTGGGTAAAGGGCGAAACCTCTGTAGAGTGTAAATCTATCATGATAGCCTTGCTTAGGGTCACGAGCGGCCTGGATCCTTTTTGATTAGAAGATGATGTTTATTTATGCTTAATGTCACTTACATTTTATTAATTGGGTTGCAACTAGGATTCATACACTTGTAGTAACTTGGATGATGTTGAAACGAACCAACTAAAAGTGCTAATGCAGTTAAGCCGTGTCTAGCCTTTTTGAGCCTTCAAACACCCGTGCTATAATTGCTAAGTAATTATGTTACTTACACTTGCTATTTATTCAACAAAATCCCGGACGGGTAACAGATTGGGCTGTGGATGAATCTACTGCTGAGTTTCCAGAAGATCTGCCGTACTTCTGAGTTGCGTTCTCCCAGTCAGAGTCCCTGTGGAGTGCGGCTTCATTAGAGAGTTTTTAGTCTTCCGTTGTATTGGTTAGTTTATTTATGATGCACTCTGATGTAAAACTCTATTTATTCGAGTATTTATTCAGCATATGTTCTTTATTTACCATATTTGTTTGCTATATGTGTACTGAGACTTCCTGGGCACACATATGGCCACTTTCGGGTTTCTGTGTAAATCCGGGTGCGACAGATTGGTATCAAAGCCGTGTTGACTGTAGGAATGTAGCCTAGCTAGAACGGTTGATAAGTCATTAGGAGACCACCATAATTTTGTGCTACGAATCATTTAGCTGCGTTTTTCAAAAACAACCATTGCTGTCGAGTCTTGTGTGAATCATGTCTTTAGGTGCTTGATTTTATTGTCATTATGCTTATGTTTGATTTGGATCTTTGTAATGATTGTGATGGGTATAGACGTGAGTCTACCTCCATCTAGATATAGGACTAAGGTTTAAGAATATTAGTGTTTACATAGAGGGGGTGTTTTATTTCTCTTTATCTATCCAAACCACCAAGCCACATGGTTATGTTCAATGGAATTCTGATGAGAATTACTTGCTGATGATAGATGGTGAACACAAGGAGGAACGCTGGTGCCGGTGGAAGCAACCAGAACCCGAACTTGAACCCGAACCCACTGCCTCCACCACCGCCACCCACCATGGAGCAGATGATGCAGATGCAGCTCCAGCTGATGCAGCAGATGGCCCAGACTATAGCCTTGCTGCAGCAGCAACAGCAGAACCCTCCTCACCAGCCTCACGTGCCGCCAAGAGAGAAGAGGGGTGAATTTCTGAAGGGACGCCCTCCTACCTTCACCAAGGCCAGCGACCCTCTGCAAGCAGATGATTGGCTCATGGCGGTGGAGAGACAGCTCGACATCGCGCAGTGCAATGACCGGGAGAAGGTGTTGTACGCAGGAGGAGACCTTCAGGGTCCAGCGTTGGACTGGTGGGACTCATACTAGTACGCTCACCCTAATCATGCTCAGATCACCTGGCAGGAGTTTCATGACAGCTTTCGCTCTCACCATGTGCCGGAGGCTCTGATGACTTTGAAGAAGAAGGAGTTCCTGGCACTGAAGCAGGAAGGGACGAGTGTCACCGCCTATCGTGACAAGTTCATTGAGCTGGCCCGTTATGCTCCAGAGGACGTGGCCACTGACCAGAAGAAGCAGACCAGGTTCCGTGATGGTTTGCAGGATGCACTGCAGTACCAGCTGATGTGCACCAAGTTCCCCAACTTTCAGGAACTGGTGGACGACGCCTTGATGCTGGAACACAAGCGTCGTGAGATGGAGGAGAAGAAGAGGAAGTTCCAAGGCCAGCAGATAGGGAGCAGCAGTCGTCCCCGCTTCGCTCCTCCACAGGGGAATCAACAGATGGGGAGCCAACAGCGCTTCCAGGGCCAGTCTAGCTTGCTGAGTCGTGGCCAGTACTAGCAGCGCCCCCAGTACCCTCAGGCACCACAGCCGCAGCGTCAGCTACAGAATGGTCCAGTTTAGTGCAACCAGGTGCAGCCAAGTCCTGTTCAGCGCACCGCCCCAGTCAACACCGCACCAGTGGGTCCGAGGGTGTGTTACCACTGTGGAGAGCAGGGGCATTTCGCTAATGCCTGCCCCAAGAAGGCCCATAACGCCGCTGGACAGAACCAGCGGGCCGGACAGCAGCAAGCTCAGGCCGGCCGAGGTCCGCAAAACCCCGTCAAAGGCAAGATCAACCACATGGGTGCAGAGACCGCAAAAGGCGCTACTGACGTGGTTGTGGGTACGTTCCTCGTCAACTCGACCCCTGCCACTGTTCTATTTGATTCTGGAGCTTCGCATGCTTTTATCTCTGCTGCATTTGTACAAAAGAATATGTTGAACCTACGACCCATGGGGAATACTATGCTAGTTAGCTCACCGGGTGGTGAGCAACGAGCCAGCTTGCGCTGCTCCCGGACCATCATCTCCATAAGGGGGTAGACTTTGAGGTATACCCCATAGTCCTGAATTCCGTTGGGTTTGACTTGATCTTGGGAATGAATTGGTTGGCCTACTAAGGCGCGGTGATCAAGTGCGCCGAAAAGACGGTACAACTGACAATGAAGTCCGGAGATATGGTGGAGTACCAGGCAGTCAAATCCTCAGAACAGTGTCAAGTCAATCAAGCTAAGGGTGCAGCTCTTGAAGACATCAGAGTGGTGAGCGAGTTCCCGGATGTGTTCCCAGATGAATTGCCAGGTATGCCCCCGGAACGTGAAGTTGAATTCGTTATTGAACTTAAACATGGCACAACACCTATAGCTAAGAGACCATTTAGAATGGGAGCAAAGGAGTTGGGAAAACTGAAGGAGGAAATAGAGGCACTATTAGCCAAGGGGTACATCCATCCTAGTTCTTCACCATGGGGAGCCCCAGTGTTGTACGTGGATAAAAATGATGGGTCGCAAAGGATGTGTGTAGATTATAGAGCACTCAATGAAGTGACCATCAAGAACAAATACCCATTGCCAAGGATTGATGACCTGTTTGATCAGCTGAGGGGAGCCTGTGTGTTCTCCAAGATCGATCTTCGCTTAGGCTATCACCAAATGAGGATCCGGGCATCGGACATACAGAAGACGACCTTTACCACTCGGTACGGGTTGTATGAGTTCTTGGTCATGTCTTTGGATTGATCAACGCTCCTGCATACTTCATGTACCTGATGAACAGTGTCTTCATGGATTACCTAGACAAGTTTGTGGTGGTGTTCATTGATGACATTCTGGTCTTCTCCAAGAATGAGGAAGAGCACGAGGAACACTTGAGACTGGTGCTACAAAGACTCCGAGAACATCAGCTGTATGCCAAGTTGAGCAAGTGTGAGTTCTGGCTGAAGGAAGTGGCATTTTTGGGTCATGTGTTGTCCAATGGAGGAGTGGCAGTCGATCCGAAGAAGGTCAGTGATGTGTTAAGCTGGAATCCGCCTCGGGATGTGAGCGAAATCAGGAGTTTCCTTGGGATGGCCGGATATTATCGAAGGTTCATCGAAGGATTCTCCAAGATTGCTAAGCCCCTGACGGCGTTATTGGAGAAAAATGCCAAGTTTGTCTGGACGGAGGAATGTCAAGCTAGCTTTGAGGAGTTGAAGAAGAGATTAACAACAGCCCCAGTGCTGGTTTTGCCTGACTTAGCCAAGAGATTCTCTATCTACTGCGATGCGTCCCGTCTAGGACTAGGATGTGTGCTAATGTAGGAGGGAAGAGTTGTGTCTTATGCATCAAGGCAGTTGAGGAAACACGAGCAGAACTACCCAACGCATGATCTGGAGTTGGCAGCTGTGGTGCATGCTCTGAAAATTTGGAGGCACTATTTGATTGGGCACAAGTGTGACATCTACACCGATCATAAGAGCCTCAAGTATGTCTTCACTCAGTCAGATCTGAACATGAGGCAATGCCGATGGTTGGAGTTGATCAAGGACTATGACCTGGAGATCCACTACCACCCAGGCAAGGCCAACTTGGTGGCAGATGCTCTAAGTAGGAGAAGTTATGTGAACAAGAGCACCGGTCACTGTCTGCCAGTAGAGCTCAGCTTGGAGTTGGAAAGGATGAGTCTGGGATTTGTGACTAGCATCACAGAGATGGCAGTACAACCGACTCTGGAATAGGAGATCCGGAAAGGTCAGTTTGGGGATGAGAAGATCAAGGAGATTGTGGAGCATGTTGCTCTAGGGAAGGCCCCTGGTTTTCGAGTGGATGATCAAGGAACCTTGTGACATGGGAAGAGGATATGTGTAACTGACAAGGCACAGATCAAGGATACAATCCTAAGAGAGGCACATGATTCAGCTTACTCAATCCACCTAGAAAGTACCAAGATGTACCAAGACATCAAGGAGAGATTCTGGTGGTATGGATTGAAGCGTGATGTGGCAACCTATGTGGCTCTATGTGACACATGTCAGAGAGTCAAGGCTGAACATCAGAGGCCAGCAGGTTTGCTCCAGCCCTTGAAGATACCCGAATGGAAGTGGGAAGAAGTTGGTATGGACTTCATCACTGGTCTGCCTCGCACTCAGAGAGGATTTGACTCCATTTGGGTGATTGTGGATCGCTTGACCAAAGTGACACATTTTCTTCCAGTGAAGACCACTTACACAGGCGCCAAATTAGCAGAGCTGTATATGGAGCGGATAGTGTCTGATCGGGGTACTCAGTTCACATCGCACTTCTGGCAGAAGCTACATGAGTCTATGGACACTAAGCTGCATTTTAGTTCAGCCTATCACCCACAGACAGATGGACAGACAGAGCGGACCAATCAGATTTTGGAGGACATGTTGAGGGCATGTGCTTTGCAGTATGGTGTCATTTGGGACAAGAGTCTGTCCTATGCAGAATTCTCGTACAACAACAGCTATCAGAAAAGTTTGCAAATGGCACCATTCGAGGCCTTGTGTGGCAGGAAGTGTAGAACACCACTGTTCTGGAATCAGACAGGAGAAAGTCAAGTTTTTGGGCCTGAGATACTCAGAGAAGCAGAGCGCCAAGTGCAAGTAATCAGTCAGAATTTGAAGGTGGCACAATCCCGACAAAAGAGTTATGCTGATGTCAGAAGAGGGGATCTCACATTCGAGGTCGATGACTTTGTGTACCTCAAGGTGTCATCGATGAGGGGTGTGAAGAGGTTCAATGTCAAGGGCAAATTGGCGCCTCATTACATCGGACCCTTCAAGATATTGGAACGGATAGGCGAAGTGGCATATCAGCTAGAGCTACCTGAGAAACTAGCCGGAGTGCACAATGTGTTCCATATGTCCCAGCTAAAGAAATGTTTGTGGGTGCCTGAAGAGCAAATTCCGATAGATGAGCTGAATGTGCAAGAAGACCTCACCTATGATGAGTATCCAGTCAAGATCTTGGAGGTGTCTGAGAGGGTGACAAGGAACAAGGCTATCCGGATGTGCAAGGTGCAGTGGAATCGACACTCAGAAGATGAGGCGACTTGGGAAAGAGAAGAAGACCTCAAGGCCGAGTACCCGCAACTCTTCACATCCACGTCCGAATCTCGAGGACAAAATTCATCTTAAGGGGGGTAGGTTTGTAACACCCTAAAATAGCCCTATTTAAAATTTTCAGTAATTAATTGATTATTTAATGTCATGTTCATAATTAACATAGGGTAAATAAATAATTTCTGAAAATTAAAATCAAATATAAGGTGTAGAAACATTTTTGATGCATTCATGCTGCTGCATTGAGTTTTGTACTGCTTGTGGTTCAAATGAGAGTTTAAAATTATTTAAATTCGAATTTGAATCACCTTGTTTGGAGCCCTAGAAAAGTTGTTTAGGTTCGAGTTCGCTTTTGCTCCCTGAACTCTCCCTCTGGTTCGATTGCGCCCGTTCCCTTCTTTCCCCTCCGCTCGGCCCAACCCACTTCACCTCCCGCGCGCGGCCCAATTTTCTCTCGCAGCCGAAGTCTGCTCTTGCTCCCTCAAGTCTTGGCCTTCTCCTTTGCTGCCCCTCCCCTCGTGGCAAAGCGCTGCTCTGGCCTAGCCCAGCCACCGCGCGCGCCCGCCTCCGCTCCTGGGCCGCAGCCGCGCTCGGCCCAGTGATCCCCGCACCAGCCCAGCACACCGCGGCCGCCTTCCTTCTCTCCCCTCTCGCTGATGGGTGGGCCACACCCGTCAGACCTGTCTTCTCCGCGGCGGCAAGTCTCGCCGGAGATCACGGACAGCGCGCCGCCGCGGAGTTTCCTTCCTCTGCTCGCCCGGCCGCTTGTGGACACCCCCCTGGAGCCTTCCGCGAAGCTTCCACGCCGACCTCCTGCCATTGACGGGCGCTTCCCCGTAAGGAAACCTCCTCGCCAAAAGGAAGGGGATCGCTGCCACCGCTCTCACCTTTGCGTGCGAGCCACGCCCACCCTGTAGCCCCGAGCTCCTATAAAAGCAATGCCACAGCGTCCCCAGCCCTCACCCATCCTCGCCTCGACCCTCCCAAGCCGAGCCCTCCCTCGCCAGCGCCACCCTCCCCTCCCAAGCTCGAGCTCCGCAACACCGTCGTTTTTCCCTCTCCGACGCCGCTTTGCTCCCTTCAACTCCTCTGGTGGAGTCGCCGTGTGGTAGGTGACCTTCTCATCCTCTTCATGCTCTAATTTGGGCCCTGTTTCATCCTAATTGACCCGCCGGATCTCCTGCAGTTCCGCCGCCGCCGTCGATCTCCTCTCTCCGGTGCCGCTTCTACCAGTTTGGCTGCACCCGAACCTTCGCCTCGTGGTGAGCAACCCTCCAAGCCTTTTCCCCCTCTCTCTTTCACCCCGTAGCGCCAGCTCCACCCCACCGTCGTCGGCCGGCCGCCGCTCGTCGCCGTCCGGTCACGGTGTGGCTCCTCCGCCACCGTTAAGGCCACGGTTGAGCTTGCCGTGTCCCCCTCTCTCTTCCTGTCTAGATCCCATCGCATTTGGTAGCCTGTAGCCCGAGTTCGTGTCAGCGCCGGCGATGCGCCGCCACACGGATGAGTGACGCCGCCGCAAGCCTCGTCGCCGGCCACCTCCTCCGACTAGATCCACCCAGAACCCTCCGATCTAGATCCAACGGCCCGCATCAACCCAAGCCTCTGGTCAACTCAGCCGGTACCGGTCAGCCCTGCCACTTTTGCTAAAGAGACCCTAATCTTCCCTTGAATTAACCCGCCGTCCACTTTAATTGCGGAAAGGTCATGTTTTATTCGATAAACCCCCTGCG